>JARQOD010000010.1:89405080-89500786 GCA_033576555.1 Oophaga sylvatica
CCCCTTTTCGGGTATATAGAAAACCCGTTCTTTATTTTTTTTGATAACATTTTTCTTTCCCCAACACCAGCGGAGAAAATGACCATGGGGGTCCCAAAAGCAAAACCCTTTAAAATTTCAGGCCCTCGATGAGGACAGTATAAGGGGGGGGTTACCAAAAAATTTGTATTCCAAATCTAGGGACACAAAACCCCAACCCCTGTTGTCCCCAAATGGCAACAAATGACTAAAACCCCCCCTTTTTTCATGTAAAAACGTTTATAGTTTTTTTTTTTCCCCGCAATTTCCTATTTATTTTGCTGACCCACACTTATACAAGGGGAAAGGGAAAATATTAAGGAAGTTGTGGGGTTTGGAAAGCGCCAACATATTCTGATTCAAAAAAGGGTGTCAAGTTCTGTTTTTTTTTAAATTTCCCCCTTTTCCCAGAATTACATATCCCCCCATCCGTATCTCGGGAAGAATTTCGTGGGAAAACCAAGAGGCTTATCAGTCGTTTTAGGACTAGGGGAGAAAGTCAAGGACCACCCCATAAATGGGGGGATTTTATAAGCTCCGTGCAGAAGGCCCCCTTGGTTGGCTTATACCGGGACAACTATACGCAGTACAATGCTGCTAACCATAAGCCAACTGTAGCCCACGCCTACTTTTAAAAGGGGGTTGCCCACTACTGGGTAGAGGCCCCATGTAACATGGCAGTAAAGTATCAGGACAACGCTCAGACATGTGAAGACATGGGAAAAAAGGGGATCCACTTTTGGTAAAGTTTTGGGGGGGGAAGACAACGATTTCACGTACATCCGACGTTCTTCTCAAAACCTGCGGGGAAAAATTTTTTATTACCTACAACCGAGGGGAAAGAACCCAAAAAATTAAGACTAACGTGCAGATTTTCCCCAATAGGAAAAAAACCCCAAAAAAAACGAGAAAGGAAACAAACCCGTTGAATACCAAAAAACAAACAAATTAAAAAAACATACGAAAAAAAAATACAAAAAAAATAAACCAAAAAAAGTTTGAATAAGAACCTCAAGGCATGTGTCCAACCCCCGCTCATCAGGATTCACTAAACCATCTCAATATAGGAAAGATGGTATCTTTGTACCCGTTAGCCATAATAAAAAAATATTTAGACTTGAGAGCCTCAGTGGGTTTAAAACCCTTTTTGTGGCTAAATAAAAAATGGGAACAAAATTTCAAACTTTTTGAGACTACTCAGGTCTCTTCATCAGGCAAAGACTAAAACAAAAACTGAAGAATCACATATTTATACACAACACGAGCACAGAAACAATGCAATAGATAAGACAAGTAACGTAAAGCAGAACTGTCATTATGGCAGAGGGATAGATAGAGAGATAGAAAGGTTTGGGAATATAAGCTCATATGACCTTTGACGCTCTTAGTGCTGGAATGAATATATCACACGGATTCATGTCTTTCTACACCAATTAAGGAATCTGCTTCTCTGACCTTCTAGGGGCATCAAAACACAATACCAGACCCCAATCAGAGGGCAATAAAACTTTCACTCCTTATCTATGAACTGTTCCAATATTTATGTTCATCCCTCTGCCATAATGACAGTTCTGCTTTACGTCACTTGTCTCATCTATTGCATTGTTTCTGTGCTGTGTTGTGTATAAATATGTGATTCTTCAGTTTTTGTTTTAGTCTTTGCCTGATGAAGAGACCTGAGTAGTCTCGAAAGCTTGCAATTTGTTACCATCTTTTCAGTTAGCCATTAAAAGGTATCAACCACTGAGGACTCTCAAGTCTAAATATTTTTCTAAACCATCTCAGACAGATGTCAGTCCAGGGTCTGTTTCAAGACCTCCATTGAAGGAGAACTCACCATCTCTAGTGGCAGCCTGTTCCACTCATTGATCATTGATAAAAAACAGCTGGAACATTAGTAATGAAAAATGATGTCTTGACTCAGATTTAACCCACCGGGAAATCTAGTCCCGAGGTTAAATATCCGAAAAGCTTCTCAAGTTAACAATAGCTTCTTTATATCTCCTCCCTGCATTGGTACCATTTCTATACCAAAGGACTGAAAAGCAGCAGATGCAATATGTCTATTGGTGCTGTTATTATTAGAAATATCATGTAAATGTTCAGTCATTTTTACTGTAAGGCTAGTGCATCCAATGTAAAGTAACGTACAGTAATGTAAAGGAGGTGCATCGAGTACAATATACAACATTTTGGAGTTACAGTTGATACGTTGATTAATTTGGTATGACTGTGAGATGTCATAATTGGAAAGGGTATTACAAGGAATTGCATAATTGCAAGTTTTGCACCGTCCAGCTCCTCATCTACAAAGCCTTTATAATTAAGGTAAGTGAGATAGATCTATTGGATCTCTGTGTGACTGCAGACTTATGAATCCGCCCCAGCGCATGCACTGTGCACTGCGAGGATTCGCTGGTTTCTGAGCCGGGAACTGTGGTGATGTATGCGATATGTATACTCCGGGGCATAAGCTGTCTAGGGGGCGCGGACTCACTCCATACAAGTGTATTGAGTGATGCCGCACCCACTAGATGACCGCGCCCACTGGATGGGCGCACCCACTAGATGACCGCACCCACTGGATGGGCGCACCCACTAGATGACCGCACCCACTAGATGACTGTGCCCACTGGATCGGTGCACCCACTAGATGACAGCACCCACTGGATGGGCGCACCCACTAGATGACCGCACCCACTGGATGGGCGCCCCCACTAGATGACTGCACCCACTGGATGGGCGCACCCACTAGATGACCGCACCCACTGGATGGGTGCACCCACTAGATGACCGCACCCACTGGATCAGCGCACCCACTAGATGACTGTGCCCACTGGATCGACGCACCCACTAGATGACAGCACCCACTGGATGGGCGCACCCACTAGATGACCGCACCCTCTGGATGGGCGCACCCACTAGATGACCGCACTCACTGGATGGGCGCACCCACTAGATGACCGCACCCACTGGATGGGCGCACCCACTAGATGACCGCACCCACTGGATGAGCGCACCCACTAGATGACCGCACCCACTGGATGGGCGCACCCACTAGATGACCACACCCACTGGATGGGCGCACCCACTAGATGACTGTGCCCACTGGATCGGCGCACCCACTAGATGACAGCACCCACTGGACGGTCGCACCCTTTACACAGTGCGACGCTAGACGGCTTCTTCCCTGGAGTATGCATTTTGAATACATCACCACTGTTCCTGGAGGTGAATCGGCGTGCGCTGGGGGGATTAGTCTGCCGTCACACAGAGTCGCTGCAGACTTATCATTTTAGACCAGACTAACATTGTAAACTAAAAGCACATGTCTTCAGCTCCTCTGTGGAGCCCTTACTAGCCCGACGTTTCCTCAGCCTGTACGGCCCCGGAAGGAGCATGCTTACATCATCACACTGCTGCACGTCGGGGCCAGATTGATGTGCGATTCTCTGCCACAGTCCCGGAGCCACAGTGTTCAAATGTATTCATGCTTGAAAGATGCAAACGTGTTTGGATACAGGAAGAAGGGAGCGGCGTCTCCCAGACAGCTGCACGAGCCGCACATCATCGCTTAGTGGGCCGTATATTTGTGCAAATCTGCCTTAAATAAATCACTGTGAAAAACTTACCTGTATTATTTGAGGATTTCCAGGAGAAAAAAAAACTATAATAATTGACGGTCTCTAGCTCAAGTGGTCCTGATGTTGCACCAAAATACCAAGAGGAGTTGCTTCCAACTAAACTTGTCTGGCCTCGCTCAATTTCTTTTCATAGAGTGAGGCCACACATGTCTCATCGGCACGTGACTGCATGTATGAAAATCGCCGGCACCAGAGAATCCTGACAGCTTGTAGTGAGCACTGTGAGCATTCAGAAGTCTGCAGTCACATAGAACGACTGCAGACTCAGCACAAACCTGGAGAACCCCTCTAATGCTACTAACACAAATAACAATATGAGAATTAGTCAGTATCACAAATAATATTTACATCCAGGTACCTGATAACGTCGTCTCTGGAGTCGTTCTTCTTTTCTTCTTAATCTTGTCCAAATGCCATGATGAGTTTTCTCATCCACAGCCATCTCTGCAGACTTCCATCTTCTCCGATCTTGTGCAGCACATCACCACATGATGCCCTTAAAGATAGAAGTGTCATTATAATGCTCCTGAATAAAAATATCTGCTCTACACCGAGTCCCTGAATGAATAATTGCCCCTCACTATACTCCCTGCACTAAATATGACTCCACGCTGTCCCTCTTATGGTAAATACCCTCCACACTGCCCTCTCACACTGTGTCCTCCCTATAGGGCCCAGTCTCTATACTGTGCCCCCCACCACACTCCCCCTCCTTGGTATACTGTCCCCTCCTGGCTGTGCCCTTACACTATTCCCCCTTGCTACACCCCTCACTATTCAATCTTTATTCTGTGCCCACTCAAACTTTTCTTCCCCCATACTGTCTCCTCACACATTTCCCCCTCCCTCCTCATACATTTACCCTCTCACGTTCCATACTGCCTCATCGCACAGCTCTCCAAATCTCTATACTGTGTGAACATACATTTTCCCTTGAGTCCTCATACTGTGTCTGCACCCATCCCCCCATACATGCCACCCTATCTCATACCTTCCTCCTCATATTGTGTCTTCAAATTTCTCCTGCTCCACATATTGTGTCTGCACTTGTCCCTTCTTTACTTCCCAAACTTGTCCTCAAATCAACCCCCCATTGCACAAAATCTCCCCCCGCCCTGTTTTACTAAATACCCCATCACAGTAAATCTCCCCAGGCCCCGTTACAGTAAATACCCCCACACAGTAAATACCCATACCAGGGCTGGCTCCAGGTTTTCGTGGGCCCCGGGCAAAAGAGTCTCAGTGGGCCCCTTTAACACATACCACAATTCATGATGCACAGATACGGCAGAGAAATATAGGTATAGCACAATGCCAAAGACTTCACTCCTTACATTACATGAGTGATATCTATTGTAAATTCTACAATAGCTCAAAAACCGGACAGTATAGTCCTCCATACAGTATTATGGGCACCACATAGTGCGCCATACAGAATAATGAGCCCCATATATTGCTCTATACAGAATAATGAGCCCCATATATTGCTCCATACAGAATGAGTCCCTATATGATGCTTCATATAGAATAATGGGTCCAATATAATGCTTCATACAGTATAATGAGCCACATATATTGCTCCATACAGAATAATGAGCCCCATATATTGCTCCATACATAATTGGTCCCATATAATGTTCCATATAGTATATGATGAGCTCCACATAATGCTCCAATATATGATGGTCCCCGTATAATGTGCCATACAGTATAGGACGGTCCCCATAAAGTAGAATGAGCCCCACATATTGCTCCATACAGTATAATTAGTCGCATATAAAGCTCCATACAGTATATGATGGGCCCCATATATTGCTCCATACAGAATGGGCTCCATATAATGCTCCATACAGAATAGGCCCCATATGTGCTCCATATGATGCTTCATATATAAAGGGCCCTATATGATACCCCATAAAAAATGAACCCCATATGATGCTCTAGTATATGATGGGCCCCATATATGATGCTCCAGTGTATGATGAGCCCCATATAATGCTCCAAATATAATGGTCCCCATATATAATGCTCCATATATAATGGACTCCATGTGATGCCCCATAATGAAACCCATATGATGCTCTAGTATATGATGGGCTCCATATATGATGCTCCAGTGTATGATGAGCCCCATATAATGCTCCAAATATAATGGTCCCCATATATAATGCTCCATATATAATGGACTCCATGTGATGCTCCATATATAATGTGCCCCATATCATGCGCCATATATAATGGGCCCAATATGATGCTCCAGTATTTGATGTGCCCCATGGATGATGCTCCTGTGTATGATGGGCCTTATAATGCTCCATATATAATGGGCCCCATATGATGCTCCAGTGTATGATGAGCCCCATATAATGCTCCAAATATAATGGTCCCCATATATAATGCTCCGTATATAATGGGCTCCATGTGATGCCCCATAATGAACCCCATATGATGCTCTAGTATATGATGGGCTCCATATATGATGCTCCAGTGTATGATGAGCCCCATATAATGCTCCAAATATAATGGTCCCCATATATAATGCTCCATATATAATGGACTCCATGTGATGCTCCATATATAATGTGCCCCATATGATGCGCCATATATAATGGGCCCAATATGATGCTCCAGTATATGCATGGCCCCATGGAATGATGCTCCTGTGTATGATGGGCCTATATAATGCTCCAGTGTATAATGGGCCCTGTATATGATGCTCCAGTGTATGATGTGCCCCATTTATAATGCTCCAGTGTATAATGGGCCCTATCTATGATGCTCAAGTGTATGATGGGCCCCATATATAATTCTCCAGTGTATAATGCTCTGCATATATTGCTACAAACATTAAAAAAAAATGAAATACCTCTCCTTGCTGGGCACTGCTCTATTCTGGACTCCTCAGTGTCGCCATCTTCCAGCTCTCTGCACTGTGACTGTTCAGGCAGAGGGCGCACAGACGTGACATCATCGCGCTCTCTGACCTGAATGTCACTGTCAGGAAACGCGGAAGATGTCACAGCGGTGGAGCAGTGAGAGGTAAGTATTGCAAGTGCTGGGGCCCTGAGCAAGCAGGGGGGGCCCACTCGTGGGCACCGGCACTGGCACAGGGCCCCTCATAGTACACCGGAGTCTCTGACGGCAAGTGGGCCCCCCACCTGCTCAGGGCCCCGGCACTTGCCCGAGTGTGCCAGGTGCTGACGCCGGCCCTGACCCATACACAAACAGTAAATACCCACACACAGTAAATATCCACACATATACACAGTAAATACCCCACTCACAGTTATACCCCCACAGTAAACATCACCCACACACAGTAAATACTCACACATACACACAGTAAATACACCCCCAGGCAGTAAATACCCCCAAAAACACATAGTAAATACTCTCCCACACACAATAAATACCACCAAGCAGTAAATATCCCTCCCCCCATCTTCGGTGTTCACCTCCACTAACATGGAGCACTTACCACCAATGCTCCCCGCGTCGGTGAGTGACGTCACCAGCGTGATCACATGACCTGATCACTCTACTGACATCGCTCTGACCCAGCGGTCAGAGCTTCAGTTGTACTTGTGTCTGTGAATACCCCACACACACAGTAAATACCCCGCACACAGTGTGAGATTGGTAGACTCTGAATCTGGAGGGGGGGCAGCAGAATGCAGCCGCTGAAGGAGACACTTCGGAACACTGCATTAGGTGACCCGACTGCGCCCCCTGCCTAGCTGCACCCGCGGCACATGCCCCGCCTGCCCTCCTCTAGATACACCTCTGTCTAAACATACAATTGTTCTATAAATGAGTCGTCTGCTTTCATTATTCGCGCTCATGCACATGGCCATATTTTCCATCTGAATGGGATCCGACAAAACATCGGATCGCACTTGATCCAATGCAATTCTATGGAGCTGCGCACATGCACGAGGTCTGAGAAAAAAAATTGCTGTATGCCAAGTCTGATCCGATAATTGGATAGCACACACGATTATGCCAGCCAATGAATCCATGGAAACCATCGGACTGCATTCGGATGACATCTGAGTGCAGTCCGATTTCCATGGACTGACAGAATGGAGAAGATGGAGACATATTTTTCTCCATCTTCTCGAGATTATCGGATCACATTATGCTGACACTGATCAAACGCTGATCAGAATTTGACCAGAGTGTGATTTGTATAATCTGCTCTTGGATTAGAGGACACATGGTCGTCTGTACCTAGCCTTCAACGGATCCCTCAAAAACACAGTTCACCATATGTCCCCACTGTGATCAGCTGTAATCTGAAAGAGGTTGGAGGCTGTGTTCAATTTCCCAGCAGCACCTCTGCAGGAAATGTGAGGAACTGCATTTTTTCTGATATTGTCAATGGGCTATCTGTAATGCACAGAGCGACTCTCAGCTTTGGCAAATTGATTACAGTCCCAAGCAGGGAACCACCCACTCGATTTACTCTAAATTAGACAACGCTTTTAAAACTTCTGTTAATATTCGATGGTCCAAAAAATATCATGCATGACAATTTTTAAGATTTTAAATAAATAAGTAAAGCAAGGAAACCCCAATATCTGAAGCTTCAGGTTATAAAGCATACATCTCCTGCGCTTGCGTCTGTTTATACCCAAAGATATCAGGACTTACCACACTAACGCTGATTATTATTATTATTTATTTTTATACCGCCATTTATTCCATGGCACGTTACCTGCAAAAATCGGATAACCACAAAGATAGTAACTATACATATAATTTTATTGACAAGTACAAATATTAAAAAAAACACATTTAAAACATAGGGAGCATTACGTTAGAAAATTCATGGGAAATGTTTTAGTTATGGGTTTGGTATCTGGTATATAGTCAGTGTTGTATTCTGTATATGAAGAGGCATAGCATTAAAAGGCTATATAGAATATAGTGATATGATAGTAAGATACGTTTATCCAAAAACTAAAATATAGCATGTAAATAATAAATTCTAACATTCAATGCAAATGTCAACTAATAACATACCATTATAGTAGGGTAGTAGCAATGGGTGTTTATTACATAAGGTTTGTACAAATTAGTAGTAATTATGCCATTTGGGACTGAATGATAATTGTGTTGTGTACCTTAGGGTCCAGAGGACAACTTTCCTTCGACCTAACCAGCATTCTCATATTTTTCATTATTAAAGGGAATCAGGTTTTTGCTATGCAATCAGAGAGCACGATGATGCATTGGAAGAGAACCAGATTCCAGTGATGTGTCACTTACTTGGCTGTGTTTTGCTGTTTCAATTCAATCAGTGTTTTATCACCAGGAGATTATCACTATAGGACAACTGGCGTCATGTGTGTAATAGTCCAACCTAGCACCAGCACTGATTAGCAGCCCAGTCACTATGCAACGTACACGGAAAGATGTAGTGTGGGTGAGGTTATATGCAGCTCAACAACTCAGCTCTGCTAGATCTGCAGCAGAGAAAACTGTGACTATCAGAACTTAGTAAAGTAAGTGACACATCGCTGGAATCAGGGTCAGGGTTCCACCCTCCTAAGGGCATTAGCTTCACGTTGCTTCTGCGCAGTCTTCTGCTCCCAGTGTTTCTGTACGCTAGAGAACACTGGCAAGAGATAAAGTACCTAAAATAACAGACAGGGCAGGTTCTCACCCTCCTGGTTCCATTGCCAGCTCCGTGCCACTGCTTCGGTCTTTTAGTTGCAGCAGTCACGTTGACAGCGCACATCACAGCTGCAGCCAATCACTGAGCTGAGTAATTGGCTGCAGCTGCGATGCGCGCTGTCAACGTGATGTCAGCAATGTGGGGAGCTGGCGCTGGACCCGGGGAGGATGCATTCCTGCTCTGCTTGTTATTTTAGGTATTTTAGAGCATTTGGGGTCCACTCTCGTGGAATTGGAAACCCCTTTAAGGTGTTGGGTATTTGCTATGAGATATTGGTCTTCCTTTCCAGGTCATAATACTGGTATAAATAGAGGATTCCCAGTGATCCGGCATGTAGCCACTAACGGAAAGAAATTAGAGATGACCATGAGCTGCGGCCATGGGTCATAGAAATGAATGAAGGGATTGTATTATGGACCACAATGGAGATCACACCGCGGCTCCATACGATCAGCATCATGGACCGGATGGATTATTCTTTGCTGTCCGCCTCCACAGTCCCAGCACACTGTTTTCTGTGTGGAAATCTCCGAGGAGCACAGCCAGCCTCAGCCGCCCACGCTGACTTGTCAGATCTGTCTGTGGAGCACATGGAGCACCGTCCCCAACTGTTGTCATGGAAACAGGATGCAGCGCCAATTCCCGGGCGATGAGGATGCTAAATCAGGAGCCGCTCCTACATTAGCATGTGGGCCAGACGCCTCGCTGTATTTATAGCCTCAATAGTCGTGAGTGGAGACCTCGCTGATTCTCATTCTCATCAGGCGATGAAAATTACCAGAGTCCAATTTCAATACAGGAGGACTAGTGGCCCCTAATATATGGTGGATACCCCACAGTGGGGCCATTGTAAACTATGGATTCCTATAAGATAACTTAGAGGACACAGTGGGGACATTTATCATTGTGTTTTTTGACCAAATTTTTGTGCAAATTGCGACAGGTCAATGTCATTAAAGTCAAAGCCAAATTTACAATGTTTGAAACCATTTATTATTCCAATATTTAGCCTTCAAAACTACAAACTAATGATCAAAGAGGGTGTGGTTAACATTTGAGGTGACTTTATGATTGCATTTCTACATGAAAGTCACATATATTAGACAGGTCGCAGCCATCTTAAAAAAGGCAAAGAAACAAAAACCTGTTGCAACAACTCTTGGCGCAAGTTGATTCGTAAGAGGCTAAGCGCTAATCCTTTGGTCACTCCAGTAATCAGTGGGAGTCCTGAGAACCGTCTCTAAACTGACCACATACCGGCTATTCCTTTGATTAGCAACGTCATCAAGATGATGTCATGCCAGGCCGGCCAATCAAAAGAAAAGTTGCAGATGTCATCATATAAAAAAAAAACAACTCACGCGGCTGCTGTCCAGTGTCACAGATTACTGACATGACCGGTGGACTTGGCCGTGTGAATCGATTTGCACCAACTCTAGCAGCAGCCTTCATTTTTGATGGAAAAAATGTTGCAGTTTGGGAAAAATCGGACATTAACGTGTGACATTCTACACATTGGTCTCCTGCTCTTTTCTTTGACAAATTGGTCTCAGACTCAAACACTGGCAAGTGGGTACCATGCTACATACTAAAAGTTGTGCTGGTGTGATGGTGCAACTTGTGTTCAACATGGAGTGGTGGCGTTAAAGTGAGCGCACACTGAGGTTAGCACAATTACACAATTTTTATAGACGTAGGCCAAAAAGTCTGTACCGTTGGCTCAATTCAAGAGACGGGTGACAATGCTGAAGGTTTGTGAGATGGCAATTGTGAAATTAAAAATGGAAAGGGAAGCACTGGATTCAGCCATACTTTGCTCTAAATAAAAATTGAAAAGATGCGTGGGTAGGGTGGTGCACAAATTATAGAACAAGGCCAGCACTAAATAAGTAAGAAATTAATTAGTGGGTACAAGCATTCTGCTGCCCAGATCATACTGAGGCCAAGGCACAAGAAGAGATGAGTCTTTTGGGTTAGGGTCCCACCTAAAAGAGGTCACCTTGACATTTGTAGATGGGCTCGACTAGTTTGATCAGATGTGTGGTAAAAACCATATATTCTTACATATGTAGCAATAGTAGAATGTATGTTAGTAATGTTTGGAGAGTGTTTTGCATAGTGTTGTATTTATTTATTCATAAAAAAAAAACAAAATTAGATACAGGGTCTTTAAGGAGGGGAAACAGACTTAAGAAACCTTTGTCAAGCAAAAAGAAAGGCTTGATAAAAGTAATTGCTATAATATGTCCCTATTTTTAGCATTTCCAAATGTCACATGTCATAGTTATGTCTAGAAGAAAAGTGACCTTTGCTAAATTTCAACTTCATCATCAGGTCATAACCTATAAAAGGCAGCAGAGATCCAGATAAGGTCCGTAGAAGAAGAGATCTTGCCAATTAACGCAACGGGCCAAGTACAACATTAACTGTTAACTCCTATGTCTCCTACTACTGCATTCTAGTAATTTCTCATTGCTTCACTGCATCAAGAATAATAAAATTAATCAAGTTTGCAAAAATTTTGCAAAATCAAAATTTTTGTGCCATCTTGCATCTAAAGCTCCAATGCACACCTACAGATGGCAAAAATACTGATTAGTTAGAGATGAGTGAATTAATTCATAGGACCCTGATCCAATGGCCACGTCAATATTCTATGGCCGCAGACAGGAGTCATGAACCCTCAACTTTGTAACTGCAACACCAAGAAGGAAAAGTCATGGACTTAATGAATTAACATAGACATGTTGATGGAAAAATGAAGACCAAATTTTCAAAACATCTTGATTTATTCAGCATCGAGTATGAGCACCATGTACAGAACGTGAAAGTGTCTTAAGAGCCATTTTTCCAAACAGCACCAGGCGACAAGTTGCTGAGCAGCTTGGATGGGTTAAACATGTTACCAGGGTCGGACTGGCCCACTGGGGAATCGGAGGATTCTCAGGTGGGCCCAGGCACTTACACCTGCTGGCATACAGGGCTGGCAGCTGCCTAGGGGCCCCCAGTCAGTGGTGTATCGCTAATAGCGGCACACCCAGCTGCTATGGGGCCCGTGAATCAGGGGGGCCCATTCGCTGACAGAGGGGCAGCAGCTAGAGACAGTAGCCTGTTCCCGCTGCTAAAGAGAAATGAATATTCACGCTTCCCCATGCCCCCATGGGCGTGGAGAGGAGTGGCTATTCATTTCACTTTTATAGCGGGCAGTGTTAGCCGCAGGCTGAGGCTTAGGCCACATTCACATGTTGAGTATTTGGTCAGTATTTTACCTCAGTATTTGCAAGCCAAAACCAGGAGTGGGTGATAAATACAGAAGTGGTGACGTAGTTCTATTACACTTTTCCTCTGATTGTTCCACTCTATGTTTTGGCTTACAAATACTGATGTAAAAAACTGACCAAATACTGGACATGTGAATTTAGCCTAACACTGCCCGCAAGGGCAGACATACCGCATGTAAACCCGGTGCGGCTGCATCGGGCCCTGGAGGTGGGCCCCTGCAGGGCTGCTAACACTGAGGGCAATCCTTGCAGCTCCACTGCCTACAGTAGAAAATGGCAGCAGAGCGGAGCTGCAGGGTTCCGATGCCGTCCTGTTTCCTGCCCTGCACTTCCTGTCTGACACAGCAGCGCAGCTGGATGACATCATTATTCAGCGCGCGGCTGCTTCAGAGAGAAAGCTGCCAATGACGAACATGCTGCCAGGATGTGCTGCAGCTGTGGGGAACATGCGGAGAGGTGAGTGGAGCTGTGTGTCTGTCTGTCTGCATGTGTGCGTGTGTATGTGGTGCGGTACTGTGTATGTTTTAGAGTGGTGCGGTGTTGTGTGTGTGTGTGGTGCTGTGTGTGAGAGTGGTGCTGTGTGTGTGTGTATTGGAGAGGGCAATGATGTAGGTGATGGAGAGAGCAGTGATGGGGTGGTGGGGAGAAGGCAACGTTGGTGGTGGTGGAAAGGACGATGGGGTTGGTGGGGGAGGAGGCAATGATGGAGATGGTGTAAAGGGCAAGGATGGAGTGGAGGGGGTGAAGACAATGATGGTGGTGGTGAGGGAGGAGGCAATGATGGAGGTGGTGATGAGGACAATGATGGGGTGGAGGGGAGAACAATGATGGAGGTGGAGGGGGCTGCATTGTACTATATAAGGGGGCTGCTTCATACCCTATGAAGGGGGCTGCATTATACTCTTTGATGAGACAGCATTATACCCTATGAGGGAGGCTGCATTATACTCTATGAGGGGGCTGCATTATACTATATGAGGGGCTACATTATATTCTGTGGGGGCTGCATTATTCTCTTATGGGGCTACATTATATTCTGGGGGCTACATTATACTATGTGAGGGGGCTGCATTATGCCCTATGATGGGGCTACAGTATATTCTATGGGGGGCTGCATTATACCTTATGAGGGACTGCATTATACTCTGAGGGGCTACATTATATTCTGTGGAGGGGCTGCATTATACTATATGGGGGCCTGCATTATACCCTATGAGGAGGCTACATTATATTCCATGTGGGGCTGCATTATACCTTATGTGGGGTTGCATTATATTTTGCGGGGGCTGAATTATATTTTATGAGGGGGGCTGCATTATATTCTATAAGGGGGGCTACATTATATTCTATGAAGGGGCTGCATTATATTCCATGAGGGAGGCTGCATTATATTCTATGGGAGGGGCTACTTTATATTCTATGAGGGGGCTGCATTATATTCTTTGAGGGGGCTACCCCAACCCCTGCTACATAATTAAGAAGTGTACTACCTTATATTATACCCTGATATTAAGGTGTTTTACCACACAATTGGTGGTCTTGTATTTATTTCTATGTAGCTATATAGTGGGCCCCAAGAACGATTTTCTCTGCTGGGCATAAGGTTCTCCAGTCCGATGCTGCATGTTACCATGGCCTGCAAAGTCTCAGGACTTTTCTCTGTTGAGTCATTGATCGGTAGTTGCATAAGGAAGCTGCTCGCAGAGGATTTTGATGATTTTACCAACTGCATTCATTGTAGCAGAACAGACAAACATTAGTAACTTCACTAATAGCAACCAAGCATGTAAGACTAAATTAAGATCTTTTCAAAATGTTGTTTCCATATCATTAACATGTCCATCCTGTGATTTCCAGAATTCTATGACTGTTCCTTTTTGGTGTTGTAATTTCTGTATACTGTATATATAAAACAATTAATTTGATGTATGGGGACTTTCTGCCCTTTATATTTAGGAACACATGGCAGTTAATGTAACCATGGAACTTTGATCCCAGTTGTCAGGCAGCAGTGAGATGAGGACAGACTCATGGCCGAGCTATGGTGTGATGTGTATTAAAGTCCAACATCCAACTCGCAAATTAGGCTAGAATCTCTGCTATCAGCTGGATCACTCTCTTCATCACTGTGTCAAGGGAACGGAGTTTATTCCGTATATACATATGTTATGAATGACCGTATCTGATATTGACAAACATCCAGAGGGCAGACTAATAAATCAAATAGTCAGCAGTGCTCTCTGTACTTACACCTGCATGGACCTCGGCACACTGTACTGTCCACCTCTACGTACCTTTCTGTGTCATGATCTGCACAGCAACGTTCTGTGTATTGGACACAATATTGATTTTTGTTTTCATGGTGTTTATATATGGTGGATTTCTATCAGCCAAAAAGTATGGCTTACATATATAGTCATTATTAAGTAGTGTTATGGTCTACCTTGGATTTTCTGGTGTCACTGCAGAGTCTAGGCGGTCACATGACTGCAAGTATGTGATTTATATACATGTGGTCACATACTGACTAAATGTGCTTGGCATATACAAAAAAAGGCTGCACTCAAGCATACTAAAGCATGACAACATAGAATACATGAAATTTTGAATAGCAATATGGCTTTGGAGTATAAGGAAAAATTTGAGACGCTTAGTATAAACATTTGGCCAAACATTTTAAAGCCCACCAACCATCGTCAAGGTGGTCTCAATTCTAGTGAGTCCCTGACCTAATGTGAACATACCTCTATTAGGCTGATATCTGAATTTCTGGGTGAATATGCATCTCTGTCAGTAATGCCTGCATTTATGGGTAAAGTAGGGACCTGGTATAATTAAAATCACCACCTGGTGGGGGCGGAGTGCTCGGTCAGTAAGCTAACATTAAAAAGACAAAAAAACCTGACTGGCACTTCCAGACTAATGTGAACTAGGTGCAAACCAAAGGGAGCTCCCCCCATGTAAAACATACAAAAAAAGGCTGCACTCAAGCATACTAAAGCATGACAACATAGAATATATGAAATTTTGAATAGCAATATGTGTTGTGAATGTGCTAGAAATGAATTCTGAGCAGAAGCTCCCTCTGGTGGTTACAAACAGTACTGAACTATCCAATGAAGATTGTGAAGATTGGCGATCAGGTGTTACTGACTGGTCTTATATAAGGGAGGTTCCCTCCCATCAGGGTTGCCGGTGATCAATTGTTCTGGTCTCATCTTTGATTCCTGTTCACTTTGTAGTTTGCTGTTTCGTGCCTGCATCTTCTGCTAACAGATAAGACATTTTCTTCTTTTAGTTTTTTGTGCTTGCTTTTTGCATTTTGTCCTGCACTTCTGTGGGGGTCTGCCGGGTCCCCTCCGGGGGCTTGTGCTCCTCTCAGTTTAGTTCAGCCACTGTTGTTTGTTCATTTGCCTTTTCCAGTTTTTTCAGTGGCTGCTGTTTAATTTTTGTTATACCAGAGAACTAATTTAGGTGGCAGAGGTCGTGTGATCTCAGGTGTTTTTGTAATTAGTAGAGTTGGTACTTTTCAGGGTTTTTTGGGATTGCAGTAAGTGTCCTTTCTATCCTTTTCTATTTAGGAAGTTTGGGCCCCAACGTTTACTCATACTATTTTCTGTCTGTGTCTGTATTTTCTCTTGTCTAACCGCCATTACATGTTTGGGGGCTGTTAGGATTTGAACCTGTGAGCCATGGCTTGCTGGTCTGTTCCCTTGCTGTGGAGCTATTTCGGAACTTGAATAACTTCAGCCTGAAACCATATGACCTTCGTCTGGATAGAGATCATCACCTGCCCTGCTGATTGTTCCCTCCCTGATTGAGACTGATTGGATAGAGATCATCACCTGCCCTGCTGATTGTTCTCGCCCTGATTAAAACTGATTGGACCTGCTATATATACCTGGCCCTGTGCAGCTTCCTGTTGCTGAGTATATTGTGGTGCTCAGTCTAACTGAGTGAAGCATTATCTGAGCTCCTGATCTGGAAGGTGTTCTGCTGACATCTTCCTGTCTCTTGTGGAAACCCTGCTGTTCCTACCTCCAACTCTATTCACCTAAACAGACTTGGTGCTTGTGTGTGATCTCGGCTGGCCCGTGCTCGGGCGGGCTCCGGCATCTGCCAACATAGTGAACCACCACCGCCATATACGGCACTTCCAAAAGTCCTTCCTTGGTCCGCTCACCTGCCCACTTCTGCTCCGGCTACTGACTTCCAGACCTGTATCGCCAGTAACGTGACAGAATACTCAGCCTCTCAAAAATGGAGGCCGCTGGAGCAGAAACTTTGGAAACACGTGTCAGAAAACTGCAGGGTGCAATGTCCAGTTTGCACACCGAACAGGTGAATGGAAAAGCACGGATGGACGCATTTATTGCACAAAGCGATCATAATGTCCAGAACCACCAACAAGCTATCCAAGATCTGCAGAATGCAGTACAAGTGTTGACTGCTCGAATTACCCAGCAAGAAGGACAAGCTTCTGTCTCAGCGTCTGCCACGCCCCCCAAGCTACCACCTTTTCGTTTTGGCGGTGATCGAGATAAATTTCGTGGATTTTTGAATCAATGTTACCTGTTCTTCGATACACATGCTAATCAGTTTCCGACTGATAGGTCAAAGGTGCTATGCATCATTATGCTGTTAACCCACAAAGCGATCGCTTGGGCTAATCCTCTGATTGAGACTCGGGACGCACGTTTAGACAATCTGAACGAGTTTATTCGAGCGATGCAGCAGATGTTTGATGACCCAAACAGTGCAGCTTCTGCTGAATCAACGTTGCTGGCATTACGACAAGGCAAACGCCCCGTCGCAGAGTATGCTATGGAATATAGGAGGTGGGCCGTTGACACTGAATGGAATAATGCAGCAAAAGTATCTTTCTTTAAAAGAGGACTTTCTAGTGCAGTAAAGGACGAACTTGCCCGTGGAGAGACCCCTTCGGATCTGGATGATTTCATCAAGCATTGCATCCGGGTTGACACCCGTCTGTCTGAACGACAACAAGAGAAGTGGACTTCCATGAATTGTTCAACTAACTCTTATAACTCCTCCCTGCCATCGGTCATCCATAGTTCCACCTACCAGGAAGGAGAGCCGTGAATCCCACTATTTTGTAACTATCAAACTGAAGGTTAACTCCCAGTGGATCACTGCATCAGCCATGATCGACTCTGGGGCCAGCGGGATGTTCATGGATTCTGCATTTGCTCAAAATCATGGCATAGATATGCAGAAAAGACGTTCACCTATTGTGATGGAGACGGTAGATGGATCTCCACTGAATTCGGGGCCAGTGGATCATGAAACAGGACCTTTGGAGATCTATATTGAGCCGCAGCATCGTGAGATGTTGACATTCCTAATTATTTCTTCTCCACATTTTCCCATCATTTTAGGTTTGCCCTGGTTGCAGAAGCACAATCCTATCATCGATTGGGAGATGAAAAAGATCAGTTTCCCCGAAAAGGAAGTTCAGACGGAGGTTCCAAGCGAATCCACATTAGAAGCAGTTCAGAATCCAGAATTGCCTCAGCTACCAGCGGTGTATGAAGATTTCTTGGATGTTTGTGACAAGAAGGGAGCGGATACACTTCCCCCGCATCGACCATACGACTGCCCAATAGAACTACTCCCGGGGCGGCTATACCGTTTGGAACTATCTACCCTTTAGCGGGTCCTGAACTGAAGGCTCTTAAAGAATTTATTGATGAAAACCTAAGCAAAAAACTTATTCGTCCATCATCCTCGCCCGCTGGAGCCCCTATATTCTTTGTCAAGAAGAAGGATGGAACATTACGCCCAGTAGTGGACTACAGGGAGCTTAATAAAGTCACGGTAAAAAAACGTTATCCTTTACCGTTGATCCCGGAACTCCTAGAAAGAGTACAAAGTGCGAAGATCTTCACTAAGTTAGATTTACGTGGGGCATACAATTTAGTACGTATAAAGCCTGGAGATGAATGGAAAACGGCCTTTCGTACCCGATACGGACACTTTGAAAGTCTAGTGATGCCCTTCGGACTCGCTAATAATCCAGCTACCTTCCAGCACCTGGCAAATGATATTTTCCGAGACCTGTTGGATCAGTTCATGGTCGTTTATCTAGATGACATCCTGATCTTTTCAAACTCTATGGAGGAACATCAAACGCACGTAATACAAGTGCTACAACGGTTAAGGGAGAATTCGCTGTATATTAAATTAGAAAAATGTGAATTCCATCAAGAAGAGATTCAGTTCTTGGGATACGTCATTTCACCTCAAGGATTACGGATGGATGCTAAGAAAACGCAAGCTATCACCGAGTGGCCTATCCCTAAAAGTGTGAAAGAAGTTCAGCGTTTTGTGGGGTTCGCCAACTTTTACAGACGCTTTATTAAGAATTTTTCAGAAATCGTGCTACCCATCACGCATTTAACAAAAAAAGGAGCAAGATTCATCTGGACACCTGAAGCGCAAGAAGCGTTCTCTCGTTTAAAAACAAAATTCACAATGGCTCCCATATTACGCCATCCTGACCCTGAATTGGCTTTTATCATCGAGGTGGATGCTTCAGACTGTGCGGTCGGCGCTATCCTTTCTCAGAGGACAGGGGAAAAGAAGTTGCTGCATCCATGTGCATTTTTCTCACAACGTATGTCTGTAGCCGAGAAGAACTATGACGTGGGAAATAAAGAATTGCTCGCCATCATATCAGCATTCAAAGAGTGGAGACATCATCTCCAAGGGGCTGCACAACAAATTTTGGTGTTGACCGATCATCGCAATCTGGAGTTTATTAGGTCTGCAAAATGCCTCTCTCCTCGCAGACCCGTTGGAGTCTGTTTTTGAATCAGTTCAATTTTGTAATTTCATATCGACCAGGCTCCCGTAACAAGAAAGCAGACGCATTATCCAGAATGTTTTCAAGCGAGGCTAACCTTGTAACAACACCCAAACCCATTGTGGCAGATACTAAGATCTTAGGAGTAATACATGATGGAGATTTGCTGGAAGATTTGAAGGCAGCATACGAAACAGACTCGTTTCTATCACATCCATCAGGGGACGTGCATCTGTTTTTTAAAAATCAAGTATGGACTGATGGTCGACGACTATATGTACCAGAAGCAGCTCGGTTAAGAGTCCTACAACTAGTGCACGATTCTAAAATTGCAGGACACAAAGGGACACAGAAAACGCAGGAGTTTTTGTCACGTTTCTTTTGGTGGCCGAACTTTCAAGAAGACGTGAAGAAGTATGTTAATTCCTGTGACATCTGTGCCAGATATAAGACTCCACGTGCATCCCCTATGGGACTATTGCAGCCTCTCGCCATCCCAACACGACCGTGGGGATCGATTTCAATGGACTTTATAGTAGATCTACCAGATTCCAAGGGAAAGACATCCATTCTGGTAGTAGTGGATCGACTTACGAAAGCAGCGCATTTCATTCCGTGTTCAGGTCTGCCTTCAGCAAAAGATACAGCTGATCTGATAATTTCCAATGTTTTTCGCCTCCACGGAGTGCCGGATGAAGTCGTTTCAGATCGAGGTGTGCAATTTACATCTAAATTTTGGCGCAGTTTATGCTCAGCACTAGACATCAAAGTACGATTGTCAACCGCTTACCATCTGCAATCTAACGGCCAGACAGAACGTACAAATCAGGCGCTGGAGCAGTATCTTCGTTGCTATATTTGCCATCTGCAAGACGACTGGGTGGATCTGCTGCCATTTGCAGAATTTTCATATAATAATTCACAGAATGCCTCTACGAAACAGACGCCATTTTTTGCAAATCTGGGATATCACCCAAACATCCTTACCAAAAATCCTGTGGCACCATTAATACCAGCAGTCGCAGAAAGAATCTCTCTGCTACAGCAAAATCTGAATGTTCTGAAAGACACTCTAAAGGAAGCTCAGGAGAAATATAAAAAAGCGTCCGACAGGTATCGGAGACCCACTCCCACGTTTAGGATTGGAGATCGAGTGTGGTTATCCACTAAGAATTTGAAATTGAAGATTCCTTCTCCTAAATTAGGACAAAAATTTGTGGGACCATACAAAATCAGTAAGATTGTGAGTCCATTGGCCGTACGTCTACAGCTACCAACATCAATGAAGATTCATCCTGTTTTTCATGTGTCTTTGCTGAAAGCCGCCACAGCCAATCCATTTCCAGAACGATCCCCTCCGCCTCCCGATGCAATTGAAGTGGACGGACAGGAGCAGTTTGTGGTGGAAAAGATCTTGGATTCCCAAATACACAGAAATCGTTTGCAATATTTAATCAAATGGCAGGGCTACGACACGGAGGAAAATTCATGGGAACCAGTAAGCAACATCAATGCTCCTCGTTTGATTAGACAATTTCACCAGCGGTATCCTGCAAAACCTGGACAAGTTGCGTCCAGAGGCTGCCGTTAAGAGGGGAGTATTGTTAGGATTTGAACCTGTGAGCCATGGCTTGCTGGTCTGTTCCCTTGATGTGGAGCTATTTCGGAACTTGAATAACTTCAGCCTGAAACCATATGACCTTCGTCTGGATAGAGATCATCACCTGCCCTGCTGATTGTTCCCTCCCTGATTGAGACTGATTGGATAGAGATCATCACCTGCCCTGCTGATTGTTCTCGCCCTGATTAAAACTGATTGGACCTGCTATATATACCTGGCCCTGTGCAGCTTCCTGTTGCTGAGTATATTGTGGTGCTCAGTCTAACTGAGTGAAGCATTATCTGAGCTCCTGATCTGGAAGGTGTTCTGCTGACATCTTCCTGTCTCTTGTGGAAACCCTGCTGTTCCTACCTCCAACTCTATTCACCTAAACGGACTTGGTGCTTGTGTGTGATCTCGGCCGGCCCGTGCTCGGGCGGGCTCCGGCATCTGCCAACATAGTGAACCACCACCGCCATATACGGCACTTCCAGAAGTCCTTTCTTGGTCCGCTCACCTGCACACATCTGCTCCGGCTACTGACTTCCAGACCTGTATCGCCAGTAACGTGACAGGGGCTTTCTATGTTCTTTGGGGATCTGCTCCGGGGCAGATAGTTTTCCTCTTTCTGTCTTTAGGTGTAGTTAGCTTCTCAGGCTTTGACGAGGCGTCTAGGACCAACGTAGGTACGCTCCACGCTGCCTTTAGTTGTGGTGGTTAGTCAGGGTACTGCAATCCCATAGATTCCAACCTCTCTGGTGTATTTCCTTTTTTGCTTGCTCTCCTCAGCAACCAAATCATAACAGTATCACCGGCCCAAAAACTGATATTTGTATGGTACTCACAGAAGGGAAAAATAGTGTTAAAGAAAGAAGATTGTCAAAGTTGTCAGAGATTTTTTTATTTTTTTTTCCTCTGTATCTCTGGGTGCTGAGGAGGATTTTTTTTTCTCTCAATGGAGTTTGCACAGTTGTCTGGCCGTGTGGATCAGCTTGCCACTGAAGTTCGGAGTATTGCTACCTATCTTGCGAGGTTGCCTGTTGTGGAACCTAGGATTCCCATGCCAGATTTGTTTTTAGGGGATCGAGCTAAATTTCTGAATTTCAAAAATAACTGTAAGTTGTTTTTTGCCTTGAAATCTAAGTCCTCAGGGAACGCAGCACAGCAGGTTCAAATTGTCATCTCTCTCCTGCGCGGCGATCCTCAGGATTGGGCTTTTTCCCTGACACCTGGGATCCTGTTTTGAGTAATGTTGATGCATTTTTTCAGGCTCTGGGGTTATTGTACGATGAGCCTAATGTCACTGATCAAGCTGAAAAAGCCTTGTTGGCATTAAATCAGGGGCTTGAGGACGCTGAATTATACTGTCAGAGATTCCGAAGGTGGGCAGTCCTGACCAAATGGAATGACGACGCTTTGGCGGCCCTTTTCCGGAAGGGTCTGTCAGATAATATAAAGGATGTTATGGTGGGATTCCCTGTCCCCTCTGGTCTCAATTATTCTATGTCATTAGCGATTCAAATTGACAGACGTTTGCGTGAGCGTAGAGGTATGCGTGGAATAGTGTTGCCTTGTGAACCAGCTTCTGAACCCATGCAGTGTTGTAGTGGCTTCTGGGGCACAGCGTCATGAGTTTCGAAAACGCAATGGGTTATGTTTCTACTGTGGTGATGCCTCTCATGCTATTTCAGTCTGCCCTAAGCGGGGAAGACGTTTTGCACGCTCAGTTGTCTTGGGTAGTGTTCAGACTAAATTTTTGTTGACTGTTACCCTGATTTGCTCCCTGTCCACATTTTCTGCTTAGGCTTTCGTTGATTCGGGAGCAGCTATTAACCTGATGGATTTTGATTTTGCTAAACGTTGTGGGTTTTCCCTTGATACCCCTACGGAAGTCTATTCCCCTACTGGGGGTCGATTCTACCCCTTTGGCTGAGAATAAACCTCAGTTCTCTACTCAGGTGATAATGAGGGTTGAACCTGATCATCAGGAGAGTTGCAAATTTTTGGTGCTGTATAATCTGCATGACATTATCGTACTGGGTTTCCCTTGGTTACAGTCTCATAATCCTGTTTTGGATTGGAAATCTGTGTCTGTAACCAGTTGGGGCTGCCAATGTGTTAATACCAACACTCCTGTGTTTTTTCTGCCTCCCCCCAGGCTCAGGATGTTCCTGACTTTTTGACTGATTTTTCTGATGTGTTTAGCGAAAGTAAATCTGCATCCTTGCACCCCCATAGGAGCTATGACTGCGCTATTGAATTAGTGCCTGGTAGTAAATTCCCTAAAGGTCGCCTTTTTAACTTGTCTGTACCTAAACATGACGCTATGCGGTCTTATATCAAGGAGTCATTGGAGAAGGGTCATATCAGACCATCCTCTTCACCCTTTGGTGCCGTTTTTTTCTTTGTGGCCAAAAAGAATGGTTCATTAAGGCCGTGTATAGATTATCGTCTCTTGAACAATATCACTGTGAAATATCAATATCCGTTACCCTTGATTTCTGACCTGTTTTCCAGGGTGAAAAGTGCTACTTGGTTTACCAAGCTTGACCTCAGGGGGGCATATAACCTTATTCGCATTAAGCACGGGGATGAATGGAAGACGGCATTTAATACCCCAGAGGGGCATTTTGAGTACCTAGTGATGCCCTTTGGGCTCACTAATGCTCCTTCTGTCTTCCAGTCCTTCATGAATGACATTTTCAGGGATTTTGTGGATAAATTTCTGATTGTTTATTTGGATGATATCTTGATTTTTTCCAATGACTGGGACTCTCATGTGAAACATGTTCGGACTGTGTTCCAGATTTTGAGAGAGAATGCTCTGTATGTGAAGGGATCAAAGTGTCTTTTTGGCGTACAGAGGATCTCATTTCTGGGATTCATTTTGTCCCCATCTGTTATTGAAATGGACCCGGTCAAGGTTCAGGCCATCTGTGATTGGGTCCAACCTACTTCATTAAAGGCTCTTCAAAGATTCTTGGGTTTTGCCAATTTTTATCGTAAATGTATTGGTAATTTCTCTGTTATTGTTAAACCATTGACTGATTTGACCAAAAAGGGTTCTGATGTGGTGAATTGGCCTCCTGAGGCAGTCTCTGCGTTTCAGGAACTTAAGCAGAGATTCACTTTTGCTCCTGTTCTACGGCAGCCTGATGTTTCTCTGCCATTTCAGGTGGAGGTTGATGCCTCTGAAATTAAGGCAGGTGCCGTTTTGTCCCAAAGAGATCCAGAGACCTCTAAAAGTAACCCTTGTGCCTTTTTCTCTCGAAAATTTTCTCCAACTGAACGTAATTATGACGTGGGTAATTGGGAGTTATTGGCCATGAAGTGGGCTTTTGAAGAGTGGAGACATTGGCTGGAGGGAGCCAAACATCAGGTGGTGGTCCTCACGGACCATAAGAATCTGGTTTATCTGGAATCAGCCAAGCGACTTAATCCTAGACAGGCCAGGTGGGCCTTGTTTTTCACACGTTTTAATTTTGTGGTTTCCTTTCTTCCTGGCACTAAGAATGTTAAAGCGGATGCCCTCTCGAGGAGTTTCCTTGCGGACTCTCCTGAGTTATCTGATCCTGCTGTTATTTTGAAAGAGGGTGTAGTTCTTTCTGCCATCTCGCCCAATTTGAGACTGGCTCTGGAAGGGTGTCAGGAGGATAAACCCGAGCGCTGCCCTATTGGGAAATTGTTTGTCCCAGACCGATGGAAAAAGAGTGTGATGTCTGAGATTCATTGTTCCGCGTTGGCCGGTCATCCCGGAATTTTTGGTACCAGAGACTTGGTTAGTCGGTCCTTTTGGTGGCCTACTTTGTCTCGTGACGTCAGGGAATTTGTGCAGTCCTGTGGGACTTGCTCTCGCTCCAAGCCTTGCTCTCGCTCTAGTGGTTTGTTGATGCCATTGCCTGTGCCCAAGAGACCATGGACCCATATCTCTATGGATTTCATTTCCGACCTCCCTGTTTCTCAGAGAATGACCGTTATCTGGGTGATTTGTGATAGGTTTTCCAAAATGATACATCTTGTGCCATTACCTAAGTTGCCTTCCTCCTCTGAATTGGTGCCTTTGTTCCTTCAGCACGTGGTTCGGTTACACGGCATTCCTGAGAACATTGTGTCTGACAGAGGAGTCCAGTTTGTTTCCAGATTTTGGAGGACTTTTTGTTCTAAACTTGGTGTTCAATTGTCTTTCTCCTCGGCTTTTCATCCTCAGACCAATGGACAAACTGAGAGAACAAACCAGACATTGGAGACTTATCTGAGATGCTTTGTGTCTGCTGATCAGGATGACTGGGTCTCTTTTTTGCCTTTGGCTGAGTTTGCTCTTAATAATAGGGCTAGCTCTGCCACTTTGATGTCTCCATTTTTCTGCAATTTTTGGTTTCACCCTCGATTTTCTTCAGGATAGACGGAGGCTTCTGTCTGTCCAGGTGTTGACTCTGTTGTGGAGCGTATGCAGCAGATTTGGGACCAGGTAGTGCTGAGGTTGTCCCTCTCTCAGGAGAGGGCCCAGCGGTTTGCCAACCGGCATAGGACTGATGGTCCTCGGTTTGAAGTGGGGGACTTGGTCTGGTTGTCCTCAAGAAATATCCCTATGAGAGTTGCATCTCCTAAGTTTAAGCCTAGGTTCATTGGACCTTATAAGATCATGGAGATTCTTAATCCTGTTTCCTTTCGTTTACTTCTTCCAGGGACATTTAAGATCCATAACGTGTTCCACAAGTCCTTATTGAAGAGGTTTGTCGAGCCAGTGGTTCCTATGGCTGTGCCTCCTGACCCTGTTTTGGTTGAGGGCAATCTGGAGTATGTGGTTGAGAAAATATTGAATTCTCGTTTTTCTAGACGGAAACTCCAGTATTTGGTTAAGTGGAGAGGTTATGGTCAGGAGGACAATTCTTGGGTGTTTGCTTCGGACATCCATGCTAGGAGACTCATCCGTGCGTATCACAGAGCTCATCCTGACCGACCTGGTTGCTCAAATGAGGGTTCGGTGACCCCTCCTCAAGGGGGGTACTGTTGTGAATGTGCTAGAAATGAATTCTGAGCAGAAGCTCCCTCTGGTGGTTACAAACAGTACTGAACTATCCAATGAAGATTGTGAAGATTGGCGATCAGGTGTTACTGACTGGTCTTATATAAGGGAGGTTCCCTCCCATCAGGGTTGCCGTGATCAATTGTTCTGGTCTCATCTTTGATTCCTGTTCACTTTGTAGCTTGCTGTTTCGTGCCTGCATCTTCTGCTAACAGATAAGACATTTTCTTCTTTTAGTTTTTTGTGCTTGCTTTTTGCATTTTGTCCTGCACTTCTGTGGGGGTCTGCAGGGTCCCCTCCGGGGGCTTGTGCTCCTCTCAGTTTAGTTCAGCCACTGTTGTTTGTTCATTTGCCTTTTCCAGTTTTTTCAGTGGCTGCTGTTTAGTTTTTGTTACACCAGAGAACTAATTTAGGTGAAACAGGCACAAAAAAAACAGGGCGGTCACACCCTTATATGCACGGAATGCACTATGAACTACATAGAAAACTAGATCTGAACTGAAAAAGTAAGTTAATGTGTATGCAAAATGTAAATGCATATTAACACATGACCATTACACAGAAAAACAGGCACAAAAAAACAAATATCCAAAAATGAAATAAAAAATCTTTTTGCAAAAATGCATGAAGGTTGCCTTGACGTGGCGGGATGGCTTGTACATTATTTTGATCAAAATTATGTTTACTAAATACCCTTATGATTATTACTACCTTCATGCATTTTTGCAAAAAGATTTTTTATTTCATTTTTGGATATTTGTTTTTTTGTGCCTGTTTTTCTGTGTAATGGTCATGTGTTAATATGCATTTACATTTTGCATACACATTAACTTACTTTTTCAGTTCAGATCTAGTTTTCTATGTAGTTCATAGTGCATTCCGTGCATATAAGGGTGTGACCGCCCTGTTTTCTGAGTTGAGAAAATCCATCCTGTCTGGCCGGAGCTTCAACTGGTGGGTTCAGTCCCTCTGCCCTTGTTCACATTTAAGTCACTTGACAAGTGGAAAGGTTTTCAATATTAGAGTAGGACTGTCCCACAGAGGGTTGCCTTGACGTGGCGGGATGGCTTGTACATTATTTTGATCAAAATTATGTTTACTAAATACCCTTATGATTATTACTACCTTCATGCATTTTTGCAAAAGATTTTTTATTTCATTTTTGGATATTTGTTTTTTTGTGCCTGTTTTTCTGTGTAATGGTCATGTGTTAATATGCATTTACATTTTGCATACACATTAACTTACTTTTTCAGTTCAGATCTAGTTTTCTAACTAATTTAGGTGGTAGAGGTCGTGTGATCTCAGGTGTTTTTGTAATTAGTAGAGATGGTACTTTTCAGGGTTTTTTGGGATTGCAGTAAGTGTCCTTCCTATCCTTTTCTATTTAGGAAGTTTGGGCCCCAACGTTTGCTCATACTATTTTCTGTCTGTGTCTGTATTTTCTCTTGTCTAACCGCCATTACATGTTTGGGGGCTTTCTATGTTCTTTGGGGATCTGCTCCGGGGCAGATAGTTTTCCTCTTTCTGTCTTTAGGTGTAGTTAGCTTCTCAGGCTGTGACGAGGTGTCTAGGACCAACGTAGGTACGCTCCACGGCTGCCTTTAGTTGTGGTGGTTAGTCAGGGTACTGCAATCCCATAGATTCCAACCTCTCTGGTGTATTTCCTTTTTTGCTTGCTCTCCTCAGCTACCAAATCATAACAAATATGGCTTTGGAGTATAAGGAAAAATTTGAGACGCTTAGTATAAACATTTGGCCAAACATTTTAAAGCCCACCAACCATCGTCAAGGTGGTCTCAATTCTGGTGAGTCCCTGACCTAATGTGAACATACTTCTATTAGGCTGATATCTGAATTTCTGGGTGAATATGCACCTCTGTCAGTAATGCCTGCATTTATGGGTAAAGTAGGGACCTGGTGTAATTAAAATCACCACCTGGTGGGGGCGGAGTGCTCGGTCAGTAAGCTAACATTCAAAAGACAAAAAAACCTGACTGGAACTTCCAGACTAATGTGAACTAGGTGCAAACCAAAGGGAGCTACCCCCATGTAAAACATGCAAAAAAAGGCTGCACTTAAGCATACTAAAGCATGACAACATAGAATACATGAAATTTTGAATAGCAATATGGCTTTGGAGTATAAGGAAAAAATTGAGATGCTTAGTATAAACATTTGGCCAAACATTCACCCAGAAATTCAGATATCAGCCTAATAGAGGTATGTTCACATTAGGTCAGGGACTCACCAGAATTGAGACCACCTTGACGATGGTTGGTGGGCTTTAAAATGTTTGGCCAAATGTTTATACTAAGCGTCTCAAATTTTTCCTTATACTCCAAAGCCATATTGCTATTCAAAATGTCATGTATTCTATGTTGTCATGCTTTAGTATGCTTGAGTGCAGCCTTTTTTTGTATGTTTTACATGGGGGTAGCTCCCTTTGGTTTGCACCTAGTTCACATTAGTCTGGAAGTGCCAGTCAGGTTTTTTTGTCTTTTGAATGTTAGCTTACTGACCGAGCACTCCGCCCCCACCAGGTGGTGATTTTAATTACACCAGGTCCCTACTTTACCCATAAATGCAGGCATTACTGACAGAGGTGCATATTCACCCAGAAATTCAGATATCAGCCTAATAGAGGTATGTTCACATTAGGTCAGGGACTCACCAGAATTGAGACCACCTTGACGATGGTTGGTGGGCTTTAAAATGTTTGGCCAAATGTTTATACTAAGCGTCTCAAATTTTTCCTTATACTCCAAAGCCATATTGCTATTCAAAATTTCATGTATTCTATGTTGTCATGCTTTAGTATGCTTGAGTGCAGCCTTTTTTTGTATGTTTTACATGGGGTAGCTCCCTTTGGTTTGCACCTAGTTCACATTAGTCTGGAAGTGCCAGTCAGGTTTTTTTGTCTTTTAAATGTGCTTGGCCTCACTCAATGCAAGCACGTCTAGTGAGAATGTGGCTGGAAGTATGCAAATCACATACTTGTAGGCACCTGACCTGCCCAGTTTCCGCAGTGACACTGGAGAATCCTGACAGATCAAACATCTTTCTCAGGTATTTTTTTTAATCACATTCAAAAAGTCATGATTTTATTCTTTAGTTGAAATAACTGTATGAGGTCTTGTTTTTTGAGGGATCAGTCGCATTTGTAAATGACACCATTTTATGGCTCATATAATTAACTTTTAGTTGCTCTTTATAGGGCAAAATAAATGACATCAGCACTTTGGATGATGTTTTTAATGTTTTAAGTTTTAGGCTATTTATGTGCTGCACAAATAAAGTGTCATCTTTTCTTCTGTGTATCAGTACAATTCCAGGGATAGCAAATTCATATACCGTATATACTCGTGTATAAGCCGAGATTTTCAGCACCTTTTTTCGTGCTGAAAATGCCCCCTCGGCTTATACACGAGTCATTGGGCAGAAACCAGCGGGGGAGGGGGTGCCGCGGCAGGAGCCGGTGGCTGGGACATCATACTCACCCCTCCCCGTGCCATCGCTGAACGTCCCTGCAATCCTGCGTTGTAATCGGCTTCCTGCAGCTCTCCTGTGCTGAGCGGTGACGTATACCGCTCATTAAGGTCATGTAATATGGACGCGACGCCACTCCCATAGGCGTGGCGTCCATATTCATGGCCTTAATGAGCGGTATTACGTCACCGCTCGGCACAGGAGAGCTGCAGGAAGCCGGGGAGAACGCAGGATTGCAGGGACGTTCAGCGATGGCACGGGGAGGGTGAGTATGATGGAGGAGGATGGGGGGAGCATGGAGGAGGACAAAGAGCACGGAGCAGGACGGGGGGGAGAACGGAGGACGGGGGAAGCATGGACGAGGACAATAAGCACGGAGCAGGACGGGGGGAGAGGATGGAGGGCACAGAGGAGCACGGAGCAGGACGGGGGGAGAGGATGGAGGGCACAGAGGAGCACGGAGCAGGATGGGGGAGAGGATGGAGGGCACAGAGGAGCACGGAGCAGGACGGGGGGGTACAGGAGGACGGAGAAGGAATGGGGGAGCACAGTGGAGGACGGAGCAGGAGGGGGGGGAGTACAGAGGAGAATGGGGAGCACAGAGCTGGATGGGGGAGCAAGGAGCAGGACGGGGGCAGCACAGAGCAGGACGGCAGTTTATACACCCGGCTTATACACGAGTCAATAAGTTTTCCAGTTTTTTGTGGCAAAATTAGGGGGGTCGGCTTATACACGGGTCGGCTTATACACGGGTATATACGGTATTATTTAATTCCATTTTATTGCTTCTCTACAATAAATACACAGTTTGAAAAAAATAATCTCTTTTCATGCCCCAATATTCTGAGACTCTGAACATTTACATTTTTCCATAAATGACACTGTATGAATGCCTGGTTTTTGTATGGCAAGATGTAGTTTTCATTAGCCTCATTTTGTGGTACATTTGACTTTTTGATCACTTTTTAGTACACTTTTTATGAGGTGCTGTGAATGAGAAAACAGCAATTCTGGACTTTGTTTTTGCTTCTTCTTTCACACTGTTCACTCAATATACAGTAATTGACATTATTCTGCGTCCTATTTTTGGTGGGGCAAGTTATAGTTTTCACTGATGCCTGTGGTCACTTTTTACCATTTTTTTTGTGCGGCAGAATGAACAAGAACACAGCGATTCAGGCATGATTTCTTTTTCTTTTTTTCCACGATATTCGCCATGCGGGAGAAATAATGACCTAGTTTCATATCATGCACCAATACTATGAGATTAAAACCTAATTCATACCTTATTTTACATTTTACTACTTTTGCACAAAAAAGTAACTTTTTAAAGAAAAATATGTCTCCCGTCTCTCCCATACACAGGACGCTCACTCTGCTAAGTGCTTCTATGTTCTCTATGAAAGAGCCGCTGCCAGACCTGTCTGCCTGCGGCATATCTCTAAGGCTGGTTTTACATTGGCGTTTTTTAGCGCAGCGCATCATGCTCATCCGATCGCATGCGCCATGCGACCCTATCTTCAACTGGGGGGTGCATGGTTTAGCGTCAGCATGCGATCATCAGCGTTTTCGTGCGCTTGCGTTATTTTGTCGTGAGCGACTTGGCGCGCACAACACAACATGTTGCATCTTTGGTTCCGCCCAAACTCGTTAAAAAGGCGCATGCGCTCGCATCGCGCACGGAAAGCGCCCAAACAACACATTACAGTCTATGTGACGTGCGCTGGGTCAGGCGCAGGTCAGCGTTCTACAACGCATGCGTTGTTAGAGATAACACATGTCTAGACACTGGTTTAAACCACCCACTAAACAAAGAAACATTGTATGGGGGTAGTGTATATAAAAGAAGGTGTTGGCACTTCTGTCCACTACTCTACAGCCAGCCAGAGAGAGAGAGACGCTACAGCCAGAGAGACAGCAGCTACTCCATTTCAAAATCTTGCACAGGAACTTGGATAATGTGAGCATAAAACCTAATGTCTTTCTCTCCTTTTTTCTCAATTTATTAGGTACTAATGTCTCTTTTTTTATTGCAGCATGTCTTCAGGAGAAGAATACGTGCCGGCCCCTGGTGAACTGGCCCAAGCAGAGGGTGAAGTGAGTACCTTCCTTCCATACTGATTGGTAAGTATTTGCTGTTGCATGGACACATGTGGCAATTATTTTTTTTCTTTTTCAGTCCACATCGTCCACGGCAGCGGAGGAAGAACGGGAGCAGCCAGTCCGAGTGCAGGCAGGGAAGCGGCCTGTAAGTATAGACTGACAGATTGTACTCTTTTATTGCCTCTGACTTTTTTCTTGCCTGTTTTTCCTATTCAATCGTGCTTCTATTCTCAATCTTTCTTCTTTTCTGTTTTGTTTTCTATCTTTTTCGTCTCCAAATCTTTCCAAGATTAATGTTTTGCTTTTTTTTCTAGGCTTCACAACGGGATGAGGAACTCGCCCTGGACAATGACGCCCTGATCCAGTTGGTCCAGGAGCGAGTCCCGTTGTGGGACAGCCGTGATCCACTGCACTGTGACAACGTGGTGATCTGGCGGCTCTGGAATGAGGTGGCCGCAGCGCTGATGGATGGCTGGGACAACACCTCTCCCCGGGTCCGCAAGGAATTTTGTAAGTATTTCAATGGTGTGTGATGCTGCAGTCACCTTGGCCGGGATCACACAACTGTGTGGGATGCTAGTAACTCCTGTGAGTTTCCTCCCGGCCTACAGTGCATTGTCTAAATTTTATTTTTTATTTTTCACAGTGAACAAGGTCCTATTAAAGTCACGATGCAGAAAACACAGCATCCTGATTTCATTGGGACACCTGGGCAGGTGATTATTGTATTGGAGTGTATAAAAACAGAGTGCACTCAGTACAGGTATCAAAATAGGTTTTTTATTAACATAAACACAATAAAACAATTTTATTACACTATTTGATCTTACCATTCCACACATCCCACATCAGATAGAAAGTAGGCCGCAAATTGGTCCCTCATTTGGCCAACTTCAACAGATGACCTGAGAGGGTGCTGAGTGAATTCAGGCAGTGTGTTTCATCAAGTTCAAAGGTTGGGTGGTCTTTAGCCATCACAAAATTGTGAAGAACCAGACAGGCTTTCACCACCTCATCCACAGTTTCAAGTTTCAGATTAATGGGTGTGCCTAGAATGCGCCATCTGGACACAAGAATCCCAAACGCAAACTCTACAGTTCTTCTGGCCCTGGTCAGTCTGTAATTAAAGATTTTTTTGGTGTGGTCCAAGTCCCGGCTAGAGTATGGTTTAAACAGGTTTGTGCACATTTGAAAGGCCTCATCACCAACCATTACAAATGGCAGTGGCGGACCTTCGGTGTGGGGAAGAGGCCATGGCAGGGGGAAATTAAAATAGTTGCCATACAACCTACGGCCCATGTCCGAGTTCTTAAAGGTCTGGGAGTCATTGCCCCGGCCACATGCCCCAATGTCCATTGCAATAAACCGGCAGTCTGCATTGGCAATGGCCATGAGTACCGTAGAAAAGTACTTTTTATAATTAAAGTACTCAGAGCCACTTCTTGGGGGTTTTGTTATCCGGATGTGTGTCCCATCCACCGCTCCCAAACAGTTGGGGAAATTGCAGACTGTCCAGAATTTCTCAGCAATATCCATCCACTTTTCCGCGGTGGGCAGGGGCATAAATTCAGGACAGAGAATGCCCCACAAAGCCCGGCAGGTGTCCGCAACTATTCCGGACAAGGTGGAGATTCCAAGCCGGTACTGAAAGTGGAGTAAAGAGAGGGTCTCGCCAGAAGCCAGGAATCTGCAAAACAGAGGAAGAAAAATTGTGATTGTCCAAGCTTTGTCAAAACACTGACATGAAAAATCAATTTGTACATGGCAGAACTATAATTCTGCAGGCTTTTATGGCAGAACAAAAACAATACACGCATTTGTTTAATATTACGTACCGTAATGTGACGAGGAGCCGTTCCTCCGGAGGAATCACACGACGGAACTGTGTGTCCTGTCTCTGGATGGCTCCTTCAACACGAGCAAGTAAATCCTTGAAACTTTCTTTGGACATCCGTGTATAGTCTGAAAATTTCGCAGGGTTTGCCTGGAGCTCGCTGAAGAGGGTGTGGTATGCTCCACGGCTCTCCCGGACTTCAATAATCGGATGTCTCCAAAAACGCCGCCGCTGCCGTCTTCGCTCTCTCCCTTTGTTGCTGGCAAGCAAAAGCCAGAAACAGGTGATGTCCATATCCAAGTTTATGCGCAAAGTCTCCCAACGCAGATCCATGGTGACACAGGAAAGAGCTGCAAAATCTGAAGAATTCTGCTGAATAGGGTCTATTTAAAGAAATCCCATGACACTCGCGCACTCATATCCCACTGGTGGAGTGTGTTTCAAGGATTTTCCTCTTGTGCAATGTGTGACTCATGCGCCTAAAAAATGCAAACGCATGTAAAACTCTAGATAAACTCATGTAAACGCTACTTTTTTTGTCATTATGCGTACATTGATGCGTTAAAAAACGCGCTTGTATGCATTTTTGCAGACGTTTTCAGTAGCGCACGATGCGCTGCGCTAAAAAACGCCAATGTGAAATTAGCCTTAGAGGGCAAAAGATTGTCAGTCCAAAATCAGTCATGCCAGATCTTTCTGTTCCCTAACATCATCTGTCGTGGGACAGTCAAGAGACCCCTGTGAACACATTAGACTATTGCCTGAGCCTATGGATATTGGTGGGTTTGTCCAACATTAATGTTTTGGGGGGCTTTAAGCATCTGATTACTTACCATTCATTTGTCCAGTCTGCAGAGTGTTAATCTCTGAAGACCACTTCTGTAGTATCTGACTATATTTAGTGTCGGTATGGTGGTAATATTCACTGACGGTATGTGAATTATTTTAGTGGTCCTATAATTTATGCCTAGGTCAGTGGGAGGTGTAAATAAAGTTCTGGATGCACCCACTACCCAAAGGCAGGATTTGTTAGCATAGTGCCCAGATCTGCTAGCATCTGTAGGAAAGAACCGTGCCTCTGTCTCACATCAGCTCCACTTTTCCTAGGCACCCATAGTTGGACATTGACTATAATATGCCACCCATGCAGCCACTGAGGTCCAGGGTGATGAATCCTTGGCCACAGGACATGGGTAGCGTACTGTAGCAAAATGCCAGCAATGACTTTCCACAAACAATTCATTTAATTAGTTGGGTTTTCCACCTGCCTATATAGACTGCAACCGTAGAATAAGTATGACCTAGTTAGCTATTATAACCCCATCACTTAATTAATATGTAAGAAAATGTAAAAAATTCCAAAATATCTATCTACCGTATATTCCGGCGTATAAGACGACTTTTTAACCCCTGAAAATCGTCTTCAAAGTCGGGGGTCGTCTTATACGCCGGGTATGGCGTTTCAGAGGTGTTTACCTAGGGTCTAGGCGCTGGGGACGTCGGCGGCTCCTCTTGTGCAGCCCCAGCAGGCTCTGTGCTGGGGGGCGGCGGTGGCGGCGGCTCCTCTTGTGCAGCCCCCGCAGGCTCTGTGCTGGGGGACGGCGGCGGTGATTCTTTTCTTAATCCCCGGAGGCCCCGGCAGCTCCATTGCTGCGATGCGATGCGATGGCCTCCGGGAAAATGGCCGCTGCATGCTCAGCTTCAGATCTCGTCTCAAGATCTCGGGAGACGAGATCTGAAACTGAGCATGCGCCGCCCTCAGCGGCCATTTTCCCGGAGGCCACCGCATCGCATCAATGGAGCTGCCGGGGCCTCCGGGGATTGAGAAAAGAATCACTGCCGCCGTCCCCCAGCTCAGAGCCTGCGGGGGCTGCACGAGTAGCCGCCGCTGTCCCCCAGCACAGAGCCTGGGGGGCTGCACGAGAGGAGCCGCCGCCGTCCCCCAGCACAGAGCCTGGGGGGCTGCACGAGAGGAGCCGCCACCGTCCCCCAGCACAGAGCCTGGGGGCTGCACGAGAGGAGCCTCCGACGCCGTCCCCCAGCACAGAGCCCCTCCCAGGCTGCACAAAAGGAGCCGCCGCCGTCGCCCAGCGCCTAGACCCTAGGTAAACACCTCTGAAAAGCCCACTCCCCCCACCATATGTTCCGTACCCGGCGTATAAGATGACACCCGGCGTATAAGAAGACCCCCCCACACTTTTAAGACAAATTCATATTTTGACTGTAAAAGTTGGAGGGTCGTCTTATACGCCTGCATGTCATAAGAATTTAAATTAAAAAATGACCATGTTAAATTCAAATCTGTTTTTTTACATTTTTACCGGTGTTTGGTAAGCGTTGGAAAAGGGGTAGTCTTATACGGTGAATATATCCTAAACTCTATATTTTAACAGGAAAAGTAGGGGGGTCGTCTTATACACCAGGTCGTCTTATACGCCGGAATATACGGAATATTTGTTTGGATAGTTCCAAGTAAAAGATACAAAAAGCCAAATAAATATTTTCAACAACAATGTGGTTTCAAAAATATGGTGTAAAAATTAAAGGGGTTGTCTGGTCAGAGGACATTGATGACCTACTCCCAGGATAGGTCCTCAAAATCAGATCGGTGGGGTCAGAAACCTGATCAGCTGGTATTTGCTCCAGCAGTGGCCGGACGTAAACACATGGAAGAGAGCTGCAAAGTGCAGCCCCATGCAACATGTAGCAGCAGCTGTAGAGGACTGCAGAACAGCTCCTAGCCAGCAGGGACCGCTACACATTGAATGGAGCGGCGCTTTGCAGATCTGCTCCATGTGTATTTATATTCAGCTGCTGCTAGAGCAAACAACAGCTGATCAGTGTTGGACCCCCAGAAATATGATCATAGTTTTGTAATATCTAATAGATTTTTTTTTTGTAGATTTATTGTGCAAATTAAAAAATAAATCCCCTGTTGCTGGCTAAAAACGATCAACTATCAGCTATAGCGAGTATAATATTCTTATTAGGTATCAACTTTTGGTAGCAAAATATGTTCTAGACACCACAAAGGTGAACAAGAGGAAATGGTACAAAAAGGACATATTAGGAGATATCAGCAGTAGTGGGATTTATCATTGGCTGATTATGGCCACAAGTGACACTTTAGGCTGAAAGGTAAAGTTACACTAACACCTAGTGGAAAAGCCACGTAACTGCTGCCTGTCACTCATTTCCCAGAAATAGTAATGGAAATGATGGAAAAGTCTTGTAAGTGTAAACTGGGAGTAGAGTAATAATAATAATAATAATAATAATAAATAGACATACAAATGGTTTGCTGTAAAGAAATCATTTAATGTCATTTCATAGATCAATATACACATGTAGTTTCTCACTTCATGTTGCATAATACTGGTTAGTAATGCCCCCAATAGGGTGGTCTGCAGCATAAGATGACCCTTCTCCTCCCCTTTGTTACGACACATAATGGCACATATAATACACGCTCATGTAGGAGAACAATAGACGGTTTCCAGACATTACAATATGGATATGTCCTTTGTAAAATACAGAGGTTGTGCTTTGTCACCAGTTACAGTAATATCTTGTGAGTTTGAAGGGACTATGTCGATTTGTGCCAGCAAGTAGTCCCGGAATGGCATGTCAGATTACTAAAAGACGTGGTATAGAAATAGCACTACAAGTGCAAGGATGCACACTACACAGAGAGGTGCAAGCTCTCATAACATAGAGGCGGGTGCACGACGGCTGTTCAGCTGCTGTTGAGTATAAGCCTTCACATTTGGCATGCTGGGATTAGTAGTTCTGCCACTGCTGAAGGCCATTGTTTGCCCATACTTCTCTTAGTACAGTACTTTAGCTCAAGTTCTGTAAGCGGATGGTGGGCTATAAGCACCATGGATGAGGGAGTCCCTAGGGCTGAAGCTGGCCCAGGAGATAGCGATCACGTGTAGTACAAGACATTATGCCTCATTTATAGAAGTCGTCTGAAAGAGAAACTGTCTTATCGACCAATCAAAGTACAGCTTTCATTTTTTAAAATGCTCTGGTAAAATGAAAGCTCCTCTGTGATTGGTTGCTATGGGCAACATATATATATTTTTTTCTTTTAGCTTTGGAGTGGTAAAATGTGTAGTGTACAGCATCGCTCAGGGAAATATACCCCTGTAATTAGTCACACCTAGGCCGATGTGCCTGAGGGGGCCCACGGGCCCTCCACAACATGAGAAGGCACCAGTATAATAAATATTGCTTAATTGGTGCCCCAGTCACTGTCAAGGGAACGTCCCAAGATTGGGCGCAAAAGGAACACAGAGAAACCTTATATTACAAGGTCACTGATTCATTTAAATGGGCATCATGTAATGCTACATGTCCCGAGTAGATGGCCGCCCCTGGCTTCACAGCTGAGTACCAAGAGGGAAGTGAACGGCGCACAACAAACCCCTTTAATACCTCTATCAGGACCGTCGAAGCTTATAGAGCACCTACGTTTTATTTTTTAACTATCTGACTGGAAACTCTCTACCGGTCAGTGGTGGTCCGGGGGGTGGCTCCCACACCGATCACTGAAGTCACTTGTTGGATGTGTGCTGCTCAGGAAGCGGGAGCGCTCTGATAATAGAGCACACACACAGCGGTACAGGGGCTCAATATCTGTGTACGGGCCCAAAGACTTTACACAGAGCATCGCCCCGTGTTCACACCACCATTTTCTCTCCATCTGAGAAAATCGGTCTGATTATGCAGATTAAGCTCTGATCGGAGTTTGGTCACAGGGTGATTAGAGTTTGATCAGAGCGGGATCCAATTTTCTCAGAGGTGGAGAGAAAAATAAAAGAAGTTTTTCCACTGTCTCCATTATGTCAGTCCGTGAAAATCATTCCATACTCTAATTTTTTTGACGGACTCACAGACATGAATGGGCGAGCGCTATCCGATTCTCAGAGGCAAATTGTATATGCTGCAATTTTTTTCGGCCTAAGTAAAAAAATCAAACGTGTGCACAGCCCCCTAGAATAACACGGGTACAAGTGTTATTAGTGAAGGCCACGGATAGCCCTCGGCCAATTAGAATGGTTGTCTGCAGGAATCCCCAGGAGCAGAGCTCTCCTGATTCCTGAGCAGCACATCATGTTTTAAGTGATTGATGGGGGTCTCAGGATCCGGACGCCCCACAGATCTACTGGGTGTTTCAGCGCTTATTACCGAACATAGTTAACAAAAAAAAAGTGTAGATACTTTTGAAAGGTGATTTCCATTCACTGACAGCGAGCAGAGATCTTGAACTTTGGTCTGGGCAGATTTATTTTAGGCAAGAACATTTTTGTCCTATAAAATGCTAATTACTAATATTTCACCTTTGCCCTAAACAGAAGAATGGTCAGAAGATTGGGGTTCTGTCCTTGAAGTCAAATCAATGCCTCTTCTTCATTCTCGGAAACAGGGAGCGCGTCGAAGGAACAACATCAGGTAGATCAGTAGAGAGTGACCACTGCAGAAAATGTGTATTATTACATGGTGATCATTCAAATGATTAGTAATATGTGACCATGTAGAATCCAAGAGTGTCCCTCTACCAGGGCTCCTCTGTATCCTGAGTGGCGGATGCTTCACTCTAATTTTGGCAAGGAGATTGGTTGTCCACCCCCTTTAAGAACTAGGAACTTCAGATATGGGGATAATACCTGCTGGAAAACTATCAGATTCAGTTTGTCCCTAAACATTTTCCCAGTGCAACCAGTGACCTTTTTCACCTGCTATGGTTTCTAGTGTCTTCTATAGGAGCCTCACTTGTTGTGGGGCACCACTGTAAATCCATTAGCTGGATATGAGCCTGGTAGATTTCGCAACCACAATAACATATAGTTGACATTTACATTATGTCTGACAATCTTACTCCATTATGTACAATACTGAGTCCTAGAAACGGATTATTAAAAAATAAAATGCTACATTTAAGACTAACGAGTTGGAGACTGCATTATTTTCCTGTGCTGGTTGGATATCGGGAAATGGTTTTCAAGACTAGTATAAAAATATTTTTCTTTTAAGAAAGTCACAGTGAATAGCGGAAAGCTGGTGAGTATATACGGGCTGCAGCGAGGGTGATTGACTTGTGTTATGAGGATCATTGTTACATCTCTGTGAAAATGAAAAAAAAATGGAAAAAAACAAAAGGGGAATAAATCTGGCCCAAGATGTGAAAAGGGAGTGTCAGCCATTGAGCAACTGTCAAGAACTTATTATAATTTCTCACCTAATAAAATTTGTCTAGGTAGCCCTTTAAAAGTAGACAATGGTTGATTAGTGATGCCAAAAAGTTCATAGTCATTGGCCAAGAAACAAAAAATCATAGTAGATGAATGCCGAAAAAGTCAAATATGGGATGAAGGAGTTTTACGGGATATTAAATGCCTACCCTTAGGATAAAAATCGTATTATACGAGTGGAGTCTGGCTCCCAGATTCTCCTCTATTCAATCTGATACTGATGACCTATTTTAAGGACTATCAATGGGATCATCCATAATGAAGTCCTGAAGACCCATTTAAAGAATTATTCCCATTCTTTAGAATTTATCCTCTATCCATATAGGATATATTGCTGATTGGCAAAAGTTCAACAGTTGGATTCCCCTTCAATCCCAAGAACAGGGCCCTCTCTGAATGGAGCGATGACCAGGGATGAGCACCATGGCTCCATTCAGTCTCTATAGGGCTGCCAGAGAATCCAAACACTGGTCTCAGCTATCTCCAGGAGGCCGATAGACAATAAATGGAGAAGCACTGACTTAAATCTATCAAAGCAGCTATTTTACCAAATGTGATCGAACTTCAGTCAAGAGTTGACCCTAGGATTGGTATTTATGACTAGAGATGAGTGAATTTGTTTGGATTTTGGCCCCGAATCTGATTTTGACATATTCGGGCCATATTCGAACACTATTCGGGCCAAATGTATGTCTTATGATCAGTTCTGAACATATTCGGTAATTCTACTCCCATTGACTCTAATGACGTTCGGCTGTGTTCAACGAATAATGCAAAACACAAAAACAATATTCGAGTCCGATCGTATTCGGAACCAAATCCGAACAAATTCGCTCATCTCTACTTATGACTAAGTGATGGTGACCAAAGGTTTCGGTTGATGAATTTCTCCATTTTGCATCAAGTTTTTGATCAACATCATCAAATGAAAACTCATTAAGGTCATCTCACACGTCCAGATATTTCTGGTACCGGAAAAATCGGTACCGAAGATATCCGTGTCCATGTGTATACGTGGTACATCCGTGTGGCACACGTGTGCCGCATCAGGACCACACAGACGTCGCCGGGGACGAAGCGCTACAGTAAGTGCTGTTCCCCTGCGTGTGGTGCTGAAGCCGGCTGTCATTATTCTCTCCTGCTCTGCCGGCAACAGCAAGCAGGAGAGAATGAATGAAAAAACCCCTTAGTTTTTGAACCAACCAGGCAAAACTTTACAGCTGTGGGCTGCTGTTTTTATGCTGGAGGGGCCCATATTCATGGCCCCTTTCCAGCCTGAGAATAGCAGCCCGCAGCTGCCCAGAAAAGGCGCATCTATTAGATGTGCCTATTCTGGAGATTTGTCGGGTTCTTCCCACTTGCCCTGTAGCGGCGGCAAGTGGGGTTAATAAGGGGTTATGTCACCTCTCCATTACTAATCCTAGAGTTATTCAAGGGTTAAATAAACACCACACATTAAGAATAAAGTATTTTAATGAAAGAAAACACTACACAGTTTTATAATCTTTATTATGCTCCTAATCCCATATCGAACCCATTATTCTCCTGGAAAAAAAAACAACAAAAAAAAGCAACAATATACCCATACCTGTCCGCCGTACAGTCAAGTCCCACAGCGTAAATCCACCCCGGGGGGGTTAATCAGTTTACAGCCGGAGTGCTGCTAATGCGACCGCTCCGACTGTAAACTACTGGCGAATGAATGGAAGCAGCGCGCAGAGACTCAGTGACTGGGGTAACGTCACTGACTCTGTACTCGCTGACAGTTGAACTCCTGTTCTGTCCCACGGTGCTGAGGTGCTGATTAACCCCCCGAGATGGATTGCACCGTGGGGCTTGACTGTACGGTGGACAGGTATGGGTATATTGTTGCTTTTTTATTTTGTATTTTTTCCAGGAGATCAAGGTCTTTGATATGGGATTAGGAGTATAATAAAGATTTTAAAACTGTGTACTGTATTATTTCATTAAAATACTTTCTTCTTATTGTGTGTGTGTTTATTTAACCCTTGAATAACTCTAGGATTACTAATGAAGAGGTGTCTTATTGACACCTCTTCATTACTAAGTTGGGCTTAATGTCACCTTACAATAGAAAGGTGACATTAACCCCTTATTACCCCACTTTTCACTGCTACAGGGCAAGTGGGAAGAACCAGGCAAAGCTCCAGAATAGGCACATCTAATAGATGCGCCTTTTCTGGGCAGCTGCTGGCTGCTGTTTTTAGGCTGATCTATGGTCCCTTACCATAATGAGAATATCAGCCCCTAGCTGTGAGCTTTAGTCAGGTTGGTTGTCAAAAATGGGGGGGACCCCACGCCGTTTTTTTTTTTTTACTTAAATAATTAAAAAAACAGCGTGGGGACCCGTCTATTCGTGATAACCAACCTTGCTGAGGGTTGCAGCCCCCAGCTGTGAGTTTTGCCGGTTTGGTTCATAAACAGAGGGGGACCCCACGTCGGTTTGTTTTTCATTTATTCTCTCCTGCTCGCTGTTGCTGGCAGAGCAGGAGAGAAGAATGACAGGCAGCTTCAGCACCACAGGCAGGGGAAAAGTGGCTTACAGTTGTGCTTCTTCCCTGGAGGCGTTCTCCATGTGCAGCAAGTTTTGTGGACCGTGCGCTCCCACACACGCTGACATGTGCATAGACCCATTCATTTGAATGTGTCTACGTGTGTCAGTGTTTCTGGTACGTGAGGAAACTGTCACTACACGTACCGGAGCCACTGACGTGTGAAACCGGCCTAAGAGTATGGAATTGATTGCACTAATATTAATATTTTGAAAGCCAGAGTAAAAATACTCATATAATGGTCAAAACTGTCATTGAATTTAATAAATTACACAGAAAAGAAGGATGAAAATGCAATTGACGTTGGAGGAGCACAAGAGGGTCTGAAAATCTGCGGTGATGTAAATGAGTTTTTTCAGTTTAAGATCGCGTTCAGACAGTGTGGCAAATTGCGGGCATGAGTAGCTCAGTGTGCATGTCCACAAACCAAATGAGTGCAGGGGCTGCCTGCTAATTAGGTGCAGAAGCCTGCCCTGAAAATTGCATGTTGCGATTTTTCCACGCAGACCATCAGCCTATATGGAAAATCGGCCATGTGCACTGTCACACTAGTGATAATGGGTCCGTTTGTTCTCTATAGGTGATCTTTAGCGACACAGACAGCACACAGCCAAATAATATGCCCATCGGAACGAGGCTTCAGGCTACATTCACACATCAGTGTGTATGGAGCAAAATACATAGACTGACTGCAGGTGTCTTGAGCCAAACTCACCAGCTTTATAGATACCCATGTGGCTGCTGAATTTGTGTAAGGTGACCTAGTGGCCAGTCTGTACATTGTGGTCTGTATTGGGACTACGACACCTGGATGTGTGAATAATAGCCTAATTTCCAGTCTTGTCCACCAGTCAAGTGGAAGAAACAAGTGTGGAATGTGGACATTCCAATATTATCAGCTGCCAGAATTACGGACATTTACTGTATAACATGCCAACCATACACTGTTAAGCCTAGCACTGGTCCTAAGGGAGCAGAGCCTAACACAATAAATTAAAGACCTTGCGTGTCATACTACTCCCATCAGGCCCAGCACTATGCATAACACAGTGTATCATTAGTTTTTCTTTTTGCACAATTTTTTATTTTACTTTTTTGGAATAGCTATTTGTTACAGATTTCTAAATGGATGATTGGGCTATTCAACTGTTAAGTCCTTGGGGCAGTTAAAGGGTTTGTCCCCTGAACAAAGTACATTTTTAATCAAAAGATCTTGAAATAATAATAATTTCCACAATTGGATGTGTTAAAAAATAATGTTCCTGTGCTGAGATAATCTTCTAAGTGTGTCTCTGCTGTGTACTGTGTAATGGCCGTGTCTGATCGTGCAGGGACACGGTTCACAGCTACTGGGCAGGGGAGGAAGCAAAAGAGAGTATACAGACAGGACAGCATTGGATCACGGCTGTTTGAAAACAAACAGTGGAGAAACATTTTTTAACACATCCAGCAGTGTCAGTTATTTTTATTCCAAGCTGTATAGAATAAAATGTACTTTCTTTGTGGGAAAACTCCTGTAAGACCTGGAAGGAGACACTTTAATATGTCATATATAGCTTACAAAGTACCAGGTGATATACACAGGGCCTCTTACTAACAGACAAGTAATAGTGGACAACCCAAAGCAACCAATCAGAAGAGAGACGTAACCTGTCTTGTGCAAATTAGAAGCAAATACGTAATTAGTTGCTGTGGGTTCGTGCACATTACAGTCATTTCCGGACATCTGTAAAGTGACTAATTCTATCTGCATTTCATGTTTCATCTCCAGAGTAGTTGAGTTTTGTACCATGTAGGAAGAGATAACAAACAGTTCACACAGACGCAGTTGTGTCTTCACAAGCACACACTTGTGCCTCCCATTTTACTTGACCCGCAGCAGCATTTTGGTGATTTATTTACGTGTTGTTCTGGCGGTCCGGGTTCTGTTAACATCATTAGGAGTCGTTGGGAAAGAACCCAAGTTTTGCAGATGACATCTCACGTCGGAGCCTCATGATTTCCCAGAATATCAGCTCCGCTGCACAAGTGGAGAAAAAGAGCCTTAAAATCCATTTCATGTAATGAACCAAGACAGCTAACATATCAGAAATGAGAAATGTCATTACGTATAAGTGTAAGGGTCCGTTCACACGCAGCAGTGACGCTGCAACTGAAAACTGCTGTATCTTCCAAGGAAACTGCAGATTATGTTGGAGGAAATCAGTTCCATTCATCTGAACAGCATTGCGGCAGATGAATGGGAAGGTTGTTGAATTTTCTGCAACAAAATCAGGAGCAAATAAGTAACGTGAATTTAGCCTTAGGGTAAGCTCACACGTTGCATATTTGGTTTGGGTTTTCAGCTTGTATTTACAGGCAGAAAATCCACAGTGTAATACAGTATACATGTTGCTGAAAATTTCTGTGCAGAAACATGCTGTGCAGATGGAAAAATTGTAGCATGTCACCTCTTTGTGCTTGAATTTCACTATTGTCAACAGAGACGATGAAATCGTCAGATGCAACAGACGCATATGAGGCATCATTCAGGTGGATAAAATATGGATAAAATATGTACTCATTATTGTCTATGTGACATGTCAGGTTTTGATCTGAGTAAGGGCAGGTACAGACGACCATGTATTTTCTCATATGAGAGATTCGGGACGATTGTGCACGTGACACTCAGAATTTGATCATAGTGTGATAAGATTCTCTCGGATGAGCAGAAGATGGAGAAAAAATGTCTTTATCTTCTCCATTCTATCATTCCGTGTAAATCAGACTGCACTCAGATGTCATCCAAGTGCAGTCTGATGCTTCCCACGCACTCATTGACTTGCATGTCTGAGTGCAATCTGAATATTGGATCAAACTTGGGCACGCAGTAATTTATTTCCCCGGACCAGCTCTGAGAAAAAAAATTGGACATGTGCACAGCCCCATAGAATAACATTGTTCCAAGTGCAATCTGATGTTTAGTCGGATCACACTTAGAAAATAAATGCGCTTGTCTGCACCTGGCCTAACAGATGAAAATTGCCCATACAAGTCAATCGTCCATGAAAAATCACTTACCATCCATGCGTTATCCTTGTTTTTAACATTGCTATGTTTAGGAGAATCTTAGCAATTTATTGATTTATTTTTTCATATGAGAAAGTCACTGATGGCAAAAACTGAAAGGCTGACCAAACACAGAGGAAAATCGGATCAAAAACTCAGGTGAAAATAGGACTTTTTTTTTGCGTACCAGAAAACCCACTGATGTCTGAAGGAGGCTTTAGGTAATTGCTTGTTATGCAGGACTTCAATATACAAGTGAGGAGTGCAAGTATTAGGCCGGCGTCACACTGGCGACAGAATCGGACGACTGCAATGCGATGAAATATCGTATTGCAGTCTGCCCTATGTTAATCTATGGAGCAGCTCCCAGTATCAGATTTTTTGTGGTCCGTTTTAAACGTCCGTGTGCAATCGCAGCATGCTGTGATTGTCACCGATTGTGGGTCGACTATCGCCAATGCAAGTCTATGGGAGCGATGAAAAATCTGATTACAAACGGACCGCACGTGTGACTTGCGATGAAATCGCATCGGTGTCCTTTAGAAAAGCCGGCAATTCATCCCGGCTATACTGTAAAATCACACTGACAGCTTTAATAAAGAATAGAAAGAATAGATATACACACATAGAACACATATATATATATATATATATATATGTAATTGTGACATGTATATATATATATATTTATAGTTCTTACACTTCTACATATTGTAATAGCCGCAAATTCAATTGCCGGCTTTTGTGAAATCACAGAAGCCGACATGAAATGATACATTGTTTCCACACAGTTAACCATGTCATTTCCTGTATTTTGATATTTGTTTAGAACTTACAATTACATGAGTGTATTTGTGCTAAATTTCAGACATGTAGGGGTTAATTAAAGGTGTAAATTCGTTGACAAAAAAATGCCTGGGCTCCCGCTGTATTTTCTCCACCAGACAGACAAAGCAAGCGAGTGGGGGCAGATAATAATAGCCTAGTGTCACGCTGTATAGCAGATATATATATATGTGATGTCAGTAATCTATATCAAAAGGGCAACATACTATATAACATGCGCATAGATATATGATAACATAGAATTACCTGACAGAATGTCCAGTGGGTCAATACGGAATCCGTTATACGCTGTCTCCGGCTAGAGGGTGACCGGGGTCTATGCTGACCCTAAACTGGGGTCCTAACTAATCCCTCTACCTGGAGGTACTGTTGAAGGTACAGAGGTCCAGGCCACCAGCGTAAACCCTGTCTCCTATCAATCCCTGCCAACTGTAATCTAGTCCTAAGAAGGACCCTGATTACCACCAAAGGGAATGAACAGGTAACGGTTAATGAACAGAAAGACATACAAGAAAGACAAGAAATAAAGTAAATAAAGTCTTACATACAACACTCACACACAGTAGGAACACCTAAGGTCTCAGAGATAAACTATAAGCTGTAAGAGTAAAAACAACTAAGGAGCTCTTAGCTTAAGTCTTCTCAGAACCGATCCAGTCTGCTAGACTACATGAATGCTTTCACCGGCATCTAACAAGCAGACTGGCAGGTATATGAAGGAATCTAATTAGAACATAATCAAAAGCAGCCGGGCGAGGCTGGACCTAATCTTAGCAAAGAGCTAGGTAAAATTAACTCCCTCATTACCAAACACAAAGAAACAGCAACTCAGCTGTGAGAAGTCAGAGTGTGTAATCGCGACGATCCTCGTGGCGATACACCCATGACACCTAGGGAGGGTACTTTTTTTTTGTGCCCCCCCTGGCTACTAACATCTGCACCCAGACACCCCAGAAAGGGCAAATCTATAATTAGATTCGCCCTTTCTGGCACTTTGCCCGTCTATTCCCATTGCCCTGTAGCGGTGGCGAATGGGTTAATAATCTCACCTTAATGTCACCTTAGTATTGAAAGGTGACCTTAAGGCAGGTTAATAATTGAGAGCTGTCAATTAGACAAATATCAATTATTAATCCTATTGAAGTAAATAAAAAAACACACACACTTTAAGAATAAATAATTTTAATGAAATAAAAACACATATTTTTGACCATCTTTTATTTCACTCTTAATCCGTTCGAAGCCCTTGTTCTTCTAAAATAAATATAAAATAATAAAACAACATTATTCTTACCTATCTGGCAATCTGTCACGTCCCACGATGTAATCCTTCACAAAGGGTCAGATAAGCAGCGCAAGTAATCCTGCGTGCTCATCTGATAGCTCCTGAATGAATGAGCTTATCTCCTGCCGACAGGAGAGGATGTGATTAATGAATGAAGCTTAATTGATTGTATCTACTTTCACCTTAGGTCAGGTCACTCAAGTGAAAGTTGTAATAAATCAATTAAGCTCCATTCATGAATCTATTCCTCTCCTTTCGCTGGGAGAGTAACTTATTCATTCAGGGGAATACAGGTCTGAGACAGCATTATTATCTCTCTGCTAACTGTAACCTGTTAACCCTTTCTGATGGATTACACCGTGGGACCTGACTGTACATCGGATTGGTAAGAATCATTTTGCTTTTTTATTTTATTTTTATTACAGGAAATGGTTTTAGCAGGAAAATAAAATATTGTCAAAAACTGTGTGATTATTTCATTAAACTTCTTTTTTATTAAACTGTGTGTGTTTGATTTTTCTATCATACAATAGGATTAATAATTGATATTTGTCTAATTGACAGCTCTCAATTATTAACCTGCCTTAAGGTCACCTTTCAATACTAAGGTGACATTAAGGTGAGATTATTAACCCATTGCCACCGCTACAGGGCAATGGGAATAGACGGGCAAAGTGCCAGAAAGGGCGAATCTAATTATAGATTTGCCCTTTCTGGGGTGTCTGGGGGCAGATGTTAGTAGCCAGGGGGGCACAAAAAAAATGTACCCTCCCTAGGCTATTATTATCTGCCCCCACTCGCTTGCTTTGTCTGTCTGGTGGAGAAAATACAGCGGGAGCCCACGCATTTTTTTTTCAACGAATTTACACCTTTAATTAACCCCTACATGTCTGAAATTTTGCACAAATACACTCATGTAATTGTAAGTTCTAAACAAATATCAAAATACAGGAAATGACATGGTTAACTGTGTGGAAACAATGTATCATTTCATGTCGGCTTCTGTGATTTCACAAAAGCCGGCAATTGAATTAGCGGCTATAACAGTATGTAGAAGTCTAGGAACTATAAATATATATATATATATATATATACATGTCACAATGACATGTATATATATATATATATATATATATATATATATATATGTGTTCTATGTGTATATATCTATTTTTTTTTTTGTGATTGAAATACTATTCTTTTGGATCCATTATATGTCAGTTTTGCAAGCCTGCGAGAAATTCTCGCAAGTCGGATGAAAATCGGATGTTACAAGGTACACACACATGCGACTAAATCGCATCTTTGAAGGAAAATCGGATGCCAGAAGGATGTGTGATGTCTGCATTTTGATCCGACAATCGACCGTCTAAAACGGACCGATTTTTTGTCGTTGTGTGTGACGCCGGCCTTAGGGTATGAGCACGTGTGTTTTTGCAACATTTTTCTGCATCAAACACCATAATGGTGGCATGAAAAGCACTGCATGCAATATACAAATTTTTGCCTTGTTTTTACATGCATTTTTTAAGTGTTTTTACTTGCGCTTTCCACCCATTCATCAGCAAAAACATTGAAAGAATTGACACACTGCCTCTTAAAAAAAAACATAACTTGTGCATGCATAAGGTGTCAGAAGTCATAATGATTACGCTGATAGTGTAAAATGCTGCACATTATACACACACCAACTGCGCTGCTTAAATTATGTGACAAAAACGCCACGTGTGAACATACCCCTACAGTACACAGGGAACTAAGCAACTCACGGCTATCATATTTCCAATGACACTTCACCACCATCTTTACTGTGCATGGCTCACAGATCATACAAACTGCACTGACAACAACAAAGCATCTGGAGCACAAGATGAGACTACTTACTGTCCTGGCGTACCAGACCTTGCTGTATGTAACGGATGTAAGTGAAGAAATTGCAGACTGCTGTTATCTGAAGGAGAGAAGGCATATGTGAGAAACAAGGCAGTAAGGACACAGGACATGTGCTACTGGGAAAAGCCACCACACATCAGTCCACAGTGGGCCAGAGGCATTGGGGCTTCATTGCTTTGTCATCCTTATTTTCAAAAGGGAAATTTTCCCACGGCGCTCACGTTGACATCACATAGGTGAAGTGAGTTCATTGGCTGTGAACTTACAGGACCTGTCTGACGGCACCGCGAGCAGGAGAACTTTCTGACGCTCGCGGTGCCCTCAGACAGGGAATAGCAGCTCACTGGGAGACACTGAGCACACAGTGCTCAGTGTCTCTGCTGGATGACAGGCTGTATGGACTCATCATGCAACCAACCATGCAGCCTGCCACCTAGATGTAGCGGAGCTAGACCCGTCGTGGGACAAATGAATTAGCAGCATTTATGCTGAAAGGTGAGGAATATTACTGTTTTTTATTTTTAACTCTTTTGCAGATGCCAAGGGCATCTGTGGACTGGGCAAGGCAGTAAGTATGGTTTAATTAAAGGAGTCTGTGTCATTCTTTCAATTAAGGGACATTATTCTGGGTGTGTTTTCATACAATGTGACTATGGGGTTAGTAATGAGGACATCTAATTGACGCCTCTCCATTACTAACCTCGGGGCTTGATGTCACCTAACAATGCAAAGGTGACATCAACTCTCCAACTATCACCCCACTTGCCACTGCTACAGGGCAAGTGGAAATAGCGAGGTTAAGTGCCAGATTTGGCGCATCTTAGAGATGCGCCTTTTCTGGGGTGGCTGAGAGCTGATGTTTTTACCCTGGGGGGTCCAGTATTCATGGCCCCTTTTTGGCTATTAATATCAGCCCACATCTGTCGGCCAATCAGAAGATGAGCCAAATTAATTAGGTGGCGTGTGCCTCTTAATGAATTCTGGAGAAGAGGTTACAGTGGTGCTCTAGTGGTAGAAGAATGGTGGTTTGGGTGATGAACCCACTAACCCTTTCAAAATGGGAGACAACACCAAGAGTTTATCCGTTCAGTGACTAAGCGGGTAAAAAAGTGATCTGTGAAGCGGCGGAGTGCCGGTGTGCTACCCGATGAAGAAAGGTGAGTTCGCTATTTATTACCTTTATTAGAATTCCTCAATTCACAAACCGGTTTTCAGCTCTGGACTGGAGCCTTCATCAGGTATTGTCACGCTGTATAGCAGATATATATATGTGATGACAGTAATCTATATCAAAAGGGCAACATACTATATAACATGCGCATAGATATATGATAACATAGAATTACCTGACAGAATGTCCAGTGGGTCAATACGGAATTCGTTATACGCTGTCTCCGGCTAGAGGGTGACCGGGGTCTATGCTGACCCTAAACTGGGGTCCTAACTAATCCCTCTACCTGGAGGTACTGTTAAAGGTACAGAGGTCCAGGCCACCAGCGTAAACCCTGTCTCCTATCAATCCCTGCCAACTGTAATCTAGTCCTAAGAAGGACCCTGATTACCACCAAAGGGAATGAACAGGTAACGGTTAATAAACAGAAAGACATACAAGAAAGACAAGAAATAACGTAAATAAAGTCTTACATACAACACTCACACACAGTAGGAACACCTAAGGTCTCAGAGATAAACTATAAGCTATAAGAGTAAAAACAACTAAGGAACTCTTAGCTTAAGTATTCTCAGAACCGATCCAGTCTGCTAGACTACATGAATGCTTTCACCGGCATCTAACAAGCAGACTGGCAGGTATATGAAGGAATCTAATTAGAACATAATCAAAAGCACCGGGCGAGGCTGGACCTAGTCTTAGCAAAGAGCTAGGTAAAATTAACTCCCTCATTACCAAACACAAAGAAACAGCAACTCAGCTGTGAGAAGTCAGAGTGTGTAATCGCGATGATCCTTGTGGCGATACACCCATGACAGTACCCCCCCCTCTACGAGGGGACTCCGGACCCTCAGGGCCAGGTCTGCCCGGGTGAGTTGTGTGAAAGGTCCGAACCAATCGATCTGCGTTAACATCAGACGCAGGGACCCACGTCCTCTCCACAGGACCATACCCCCTCCAATGAACCAAGTACTGAAGGGATCGGCGACTGAGACGTGAGTCAATGATTTTCGACCCATGAAATTCCACGTTATCATTGACCACCACTGAAGGCGGAGGTAGAGGTGACGGTATGACTGGTGCCACATACTTTTTAAGTAATGACTTGTGAAACACATTATGAATTTTAAACGTAGGAGGGAGGTCCAGACGAAATGCCACAGGATTAATTATGGAACTGATCCTGTACGGCCCGATGAATCTGGGACCCAACCTCCAGGAGGAAACTTTAAGTTTTATATTCCTGGTAGACAACCAAACTAGATCGTTCACCTTCAGATCTAGACCAGAAACTCTCCCCCTATCAGCCATCCGTTTGTAACGGTTCCCCGTAACCTTCAGTCTTAACCGATCTGGAACTATCAGTCTCCCTGGAAGTCCCACCGGGGCGTCCCCCTGAGCCCCCAATACCTCCCCCTCAAGCTCAGAGCATACAGCTGACACTACAACTCCCTCCTGAGGAATAGGAACCGGATCATCCGTCTTCCCGGCCCCTGGGAAAGTACGAGATAAGGCATCAGGAAGCAACTTTATTGAGCAGTCATATGCGCGATGAGGAGGTAACTCTTTACACCCCTCCTCTGAGAACATCTCCCCAAAGTCCTCCAGAAAAGGAGACAAAGTCCTAGGCACAACCGCACCGATGACCGTGCTCATGCAGTTATTCCTGCAAAATTCACCCCACTGGCTTATCTTTCCGGATTGCCAATCAATCACTGGGTTATGTTTAGCCAACCAAGGAAGTCCCAACACAATAGGAGTAGGTAGACCCTCCAACACATAACAAGACAATTGCTCTTTATGTCTTGCCCCTACTCGAAGGTCTATGTTATGAACAGCTTGTACCAAGCTACCTTGACCGAGAGGTCTAGAATCAATAGAGACTATAGGGACCGGTTTGGCCAATACACTCAGTTGCATACCATGCACCTGGGCAAACCGAGCGTCCACCAGATTAGCCCCGGACCCACTATCAAGAAAAACAGAAATCCTCTCAGTTCTAGTACCAATCACCACCTCCGCAGGCACGAGAAACTGAGAGGGATTTGGGGACGAAATACACACTCCCAGGTTAACTCCTTTGCTCAAAGAGGCCCGGGATGGACACCCCCCAACAAAATGTCCCTCTCTCCCGCAAAAGAAACACCTTCTAGTCTTGCGGTGCACCGCCAATTCCCTCCTACAAAAAGATGTCCCTCCCAACTGCATGGGTTCCTCAGAACAGACCAGGGGAACCTCAGTATAAGGGACTTTAGTAGTAGGTGGAGTCATCACGGGAGGCGGAGTTACCTCGCGTCTTCCCCGAATTCGTCTATCCATGCGAATAGCGAGGGCCATAGCAGCCTCCAGTGATGGAGGAGAATCATACTGAGCCAACACATCTTTTAATTTGTCAGACAACCCTTGACAAAACTGGCTCCTAAGAGCTGGGTCATTCCACTGAGTATCTGTTGCCCATCTACGGAACTCAGAAGAATATTCCTCCGCTGGACGATTTCCTTGCCGTATTTTACGTAACTTTGTTTCAGCAAGGGAAACTCGATCCGGATCATCATATACCAGACCCAGGGCAGTAAAAAATCGATCCACTGACTGGAGATCTGGGGAGCCTGGAGGAATAGAGAACGCCCAAGATTGAGGGTCCCCTTGTAAGAGCGAGATAACAATTCCCACCCTCTGCTCTTCACTCCCAGATGACCGAGGCCGCAGCCGAAAGTACAATTTACATGCCTCCCGGAAAGTAAAAAATTTGTCCCGCCCACCAGTGAACCTGTCCGGGAGAGCAACCTTAGGTTCAGATCTGGTTTGCTCCGGGGGGAACAAAACCTTGGACTTAATGTCTGCAAACTCCATGGACAACCCCTGCAACTGCCGGGCCAGCTGGGCTACTGGATCCATGACAGCTGGAGAGAATCTTTAGTATGGCCGGTGAAAATGTCACGCTGTATAGCAGATATATATATGTGATGACAGTAATCTATATCAAAAGGGAACATACTATATAACATGCGCATAGATATATGATAACATAGAATTACCTGACAGAATGTCCAGTGGGTCAATACGGAATTCGTTATACGCTGTCTCCGGCTAGAGGGTGACCGGGGTCTATGCTGACCCTAAACTGGGGTCCTAACTAATCCCTCTACCTGGAGGTACTGTTAAAGGTACAGAGGTCCAGGCCACCAGCGTAAACCCTGTCTCCTATCAATCCCTGCCAACTGTAATCTAGTCCTAAGAAGGACCCTGATTACCACCAAAGGGAATGAACAGGTAACGGTTAATAAACAGAAAGACATACAAGAAAGACAAGAAATAACGTAAATAAAGTCTTACATACAACACTCACACACAGTAGGAACACCTAAGGTCTCAGAGATAAACTATAAGCTATAAGAGTAAAAACAACTAAGGAACTCTTAGCTTAAGTATTCTCAGAACCGATCCAGTCTGCTAGACTACATGAATGCTTTCACCGGCATCTAACAAGCAGACTGGCAGGTATATGAAGGAATCTAATTAGAACATAATCAAAAGCAGCCGGGCGAGGCTGGACCTAGTCTTAGCAAAGAGCTAGGTAAAATTAACTCCCTCATTACCAAACACAAAGAAACAGCAACTCAGCTGTGAGAAGTCAGAGTGTGTAATCGCGACGATCCTTGTGGCGATACACCCATGACAGGTATCTGTACAATGTGAGCATCAGGCACTGCTTAAATAGCAGTTTTGGCGGTAAAAGCTGGTATCAGTTATAGTGTGGCTAATGGTTGCATAGTCGATGGGAAGTATGTGTCACAGAGATGGCTTGTCTCTGTTATGTAACCCGGAGTATTTTCTCTAGTGCATGAAAGCACTAAGAGGTTCATTTATTGCACCTGTGTCCGGGTTGCGGGTAGCTATGAGAGATGGGAGGTCTGGCTACCCACAAACCTCACATCTGGGTGTGGTTACAGCCTATATAATGGAGGCTGTTGTTTAGCACAAGGTCTGTGTGTTGGGAGGGAGAAGGCCTCCTGTGTGTGTGGCTCCAGACCGAGCCTGAGTACTGGACATTACTCAGCCTGTGTGCCCACAGGCATGGAGGAGCAGAGCCCTGCTATGGACATTCGTACTTTGTTTTGCCTGATCTAAAGGCTGTTTACTTTCTGTTTTTGCTTCTGGGTTTATGAAGCAATAAACCCACATGAACTTTTAAAGGAACAAGCCTCCTGTTTTCCTCCCGTCGCATCCGAGCGAGTACAACCCCTACATAGTTTACATAAAAAAATTTTAATGCATAAATATTGGCTAAAAATACTAAAGGAATTCATATTAAATACATTATAGTGCAATTAAGTTGTTTTTGAAAATTACAGAAAAATAGATTATCGTTATACAGATTAAAATCTATTATTAGTGCTTCATCATTAGCAGGTCATTTGGTTTCAATATAATTGTAGGGAGAATTAATTTAACCCCTTAGTGACCGGGCCAAATTTTTACAATCTGACCATTGTCACTTTATGCAGTAATAACTCTGGAACTCTTCAACAAATCTCATTGATTTTGAGATTGTTTTTCGTGGCACATTATACTTTATGATAATGGTAAATTTAGGTCGATATGTTTTGTGTTTGTTTATAAAAAATATCAGAAATTTGACAACAATGTAAAAAAAATGTGCAATTTTCAAACTTTGAACGATTATCCCTTTAATGCAGATAGTCATACCACAGAAAAACATTAATAAATAACATTTCCCTCATGTCGAATTTAAATTAGCACCATTTGTAAATGTTATTTTATTTTGTTAGCATTTTAGGAGGTTTAAAAATGCAGCAGTAATTTTTCATTTTTTCATGGAAATTTACAAAATTTATTTTTTTAGAGACCTATCCAGGTTTGAAGTAACTTTAGGGGTCCTATATATTGGAAAACCCCCAAAAATGATACCATTTTAAAACAACACCCCTGACATACTGAAAACTGCTGTTAGGTAGTTTATTAACCCTTCAGGTGCTTTTCAGGAATTAATACAAAGTGACATGACAGGAATGAAAAAATGTAATTTTACCACCTAATTGTCGGTAACTTCTGAACAGGTCACTGTAGTCGGCAGACTCTAAGGCCATTATTTGACCATGAACTGCCATGGCAAACATCAGGACCACACAATCATGATCTCAGGGTGCAAATGGGGATAAAGGAGGAGCCCCCCACACTCTTTTAACCATTTATATGATATATTCAGTATTGATTGCAACATCTAAGGGGTTAAACAGATATGGACGGTGCCAACACTGATCGTGGCTGATGCAGCAAGGTGTCAGCTATAGTGTACAGCCGACAGCTGCTGGATTGTCACCTGTATGGGGATGCTAGTCTCTTATATCTCAGGTCAGTAAAAAGACGTATTGTCGGTCATTAAAGGGTTTTAATAGAAAAAATGAAAATGCATAATTTATAATTAATGCTGCTATATTTCAGGAAATTGTAGCTAGTAATTTGTAACAGTTTGTATCATTATATTAGCCAATCAGATGTAGTCCTTCTTTGATCCTCCATCGGCACAGAATGGATCGGTCATTTCATTTAAACCGGTGTTTCCCAAACTCCGTCCTCACGGCCCCCAACAGAAGATGTGTTCAGGATTTCCTTAGTATCGCACAGGTGAGAGAACATGTGGCCACTTCTGATTCTTTAATAATTCCATAACTTGTGCAATATTAAGGAAATCCTGAAAACAAGACAAGTTGAGGACTGGAGCTTGGGAAACACTGATTTAGACCAAAAAGAAGTAATGTTTCAAGTTTATATATTCAGAAGATCTCTCTCCTTTTTAGCAGTTTAAATCTGTTCTGCGTGCATTTGGGTATTTGATCTATGAGTATTATGGATATAGGATTGTTGTGGTTAAGATCAGGGTTGGGACAAGGGGTAGGCAGTGTAGGCACCCGCCTAGGGCGCTACCTCTTGCCCACACAAGGGGGGCCCACTTTGGAAAAGAATTGTAGAATGTCTGTGGCCGCCTGGCACTTTCCTCCAGCCGCAGGCATTCAGCACAGTGAAGGCCAGGAAGAGGGCACACAGGGGAGCAGTGTCAGTCACTGACACCGCTCACCCCCCTCTCTGCCATTGCCCCGACCGTCACTCTTTCCCTGCACTCAGTACGATGCAAATACAATTGATGTGATGCCACTGAGACAGAAGTGGGGGGGCATGAAATTATGGGTTGTGTAGGGGGCCATGAAATGAGGGGCTGTGCAGGAGGCCATGAAATGAGGGGCTGTGCAGGAGGCTATGAAATGAGGGGCTGTACAAGGGGTGGTGGGTAGAGGGGGGAGTGGGACACAGCAAATGAAGGTGTGTGCAGGACTGCAAAGTATATGAGGAGCTGTGGTGACCATACTGTATATGGGGCTGTGGTGGATATCATACTGTGTGGGGTGCTGTTTTGGGCATCCTACTATATATGGGGGACTGTGGTGGTGACCATACTATTCATTGCTGGCTTGTTGTGGATATCATGCCATATCGGTGGCTATGGTGAACATCATACTGTGAAATGGGGGCACAGTATGGAGAGGGATTAGCATGGCAGGGAGACAATGTTGAGATATAGAAAGTGCAATGGAAAACAGTGGAGAGGAGACAGCCATGGTATAGGCCGTGGTTCATAAGGGAGGACGGTGTGGCGTTTACAGCTGATAATGGCAGACAGTGTAGTGCTTATAGCTCATTAAAGGGAATCTGCCACCACTCTTGACGTATCTAAACTATTAATATGGGCATACAGGTTATTGACAGCTGGGGAGAGTGATCACTGTATGCCTCATATCAGGTGCCTTGTGGATAAATCATCTTTTATCATTTTATATAAATGACCTCTTCCAGGTTCTGGGGAGGACGTTGCCCAGAAGATAACTCTGCCTCCAGAGCTTATTGTACATAAAGGAGGTTACCAGTGTGATGTGTGATGGACTTTCTCTGCTCTCCTGATCTCACTGCAGAGCTGTGTGTGACTATACCTGACACATCTGTAGGTTCCTCTCAGCTTCCAGCTCACAGGCAGACAGGGCTGCTATATTGTTACAGTACAGCAGAGCTCAGAGAGCTGCAAAATGTGTCTGCAAGAAGATCGTCTCTTCAGAGAGGAAGAGGACTAGAACTCTAGTGCCACCTATTGGAAGTAGCAATCATAAAAGTCAATGTCGACCCTTTAACGAGCCTTGTCACATGACTTAGGATAAAAGCCAAACCATAATCTCAATTTGCAGACACTGTTTCGAGGTTTTGAGATTCTGGTTTAGCTTTTATCCTAAGTCATGTGACAAGGTTCGTTAAAAGGTCAACATTGACTTTTAGGATTGCTACTTCCTAGAGGTGGCGCTAGAGTTCTAGTCCTCTTCCTCTCTGAAGAGGCAATTTGCATATTTCCCAGAGGAGCATTGCGGCTTTAAGTCTCCTCATCTCGGCATGCTTAGCATGTCAATCTCCACAAGGAGAAATGATACTTCTTGGATATCTGCAACAAGAGAAATTTCATTTCTCCTGTTGTGTGTTGGTTACTTGTTTCACACTGGTAACTCCCCTTCAAGTAAAATAATCTCTGGAGGCAGAGCTATCTTCCAGGCCCCATCCTCCCCAGAGCGTGGAAGAGGTAATTTATATAAAGTGAGAAAAAAATGATTTCTCACCAGCAACACATCTGATATGAAACATACAAGGATCACTTTTTTCAGCAGTCTATAACCTGTATGCCCATATAAATAGTTTAGATAGGTCACATGTGGTGACAGATTCCCTACAGTATGGAATCCATATACCACAGGAGGCTTATTTTTGGTACAGAATGGTTAGATATTTTTATGTAGATTGCATTTTAAAAACATTCTTATGCTAAAGGGCACTATGTGCGAATGTGCTGCAGAACACCGGAGAAGAGGGAGGTCTGCAGAGACGAGCTGTGAATGCGAAAAGTCATCATGTCATCTAGTCAAGATAGAGATGAAACGACAGAGACGACTCCAGAGAAGATGTGATATGTAAGGTACCTGGATGTAAATACTTGTGATAATCCCTGCGTCTCATCCATACTGTGGTTCCTGTATGGTCCGCAGTCTGATGATGGCTGGTAACAACAACTCCCAGTATCTCCTTACCATTGTTAAGGACATAATGGAAGTTTTGGGATCTTAGGGTCATGCGATACAATTGTTTATGGGCTGACTTGACATTACAATTGATCGTTGTACTAAACTTGGTTCTTGTATTCAAGTACTTGAAATTCTTGTGTAGTATTCATGTACTTGTGTTTCTGGTGATGTATTCATGTACTGATGGAGGTTGTGGTGACGTATTCCTTTACTGATGGTGGTTCTGGTGAAATGGTGTGCAATTGTTTATGGGCTGACTTGACATTACAATTGATCGTTGTATTAAACTTGGTTCTTGCATTCAAGTACTTGTGTTTCTAGTGATGTATTCATGTACTGATGGTGGTTCTGGTGACGTATTTATTTACTGATGATGTTTCTGGTGCCATATTCATGTACTATTGATTGCTCTGATACTCTAATTATGTACTGATGATGATTTTGGTTTCATATTCATGTACTGATGATGGTTCTGATGATAACTATATCACCAGAATCATTATCATTACATTAATACATCACCAGAGCCATTAGAAGTGCATGAATACTGCACCAGAACAACCATCTCTACATGACTATGTCACCAGAGCCAGAATACACTAGAACCACCATCAGTACATAAATACACCACCAGAACCACTAGCAGTTTTGTGCAAGCTGTGTTTGTTGCATGACAGGCGCAAAGGCTATCAAAAGTATACCTTTATCTATAATGCGGTCTGTCAAACTAAAACTAAACTGTCAATCCAAATATATAATTTATCTAATAACATGCAGCTGTAACTAACAATACGTAGGGAGAAGAATGTAAGTGCCTCACAACAGATTCAACAGACACAGATCTAATACAAAAAAATTAAATTTATGCAACACAGTTTATCAAGACACTGCAATTTTTTTTCACCCTAACCATAAAAATCCCATACCCATAATACGTATAGTTCAAATACCCAAAGACACATTAAAACAGATTAAATCTACTAAAAAAAAAGAGAGATCTGGATATACAACCTGAACATTACATCCATTCGTAGGACCTTATGTCGGCCTCTTTCACACTTCAGTCGTTTGGCGTCCGCCAAAGTGTGAAGATAACGGATCCGTTGTATATTGTTGAAAACTGATGCCGCGGATCCGTTTTTATACGGATCCGTCAAGATTGCCAAAGTGTACTTTTGAACCCTGGATGCGCTGTTCTGGAGGAGAGAGAGAGAGACCGACCCCAGAAGGGCTCCTGGGCATGCTCAGAATACAATAACGGATTCCGTCGTCGGATTCCGTCAATAACGGATGACGACGGATCCGCCATCCATAGGCGCCCATTATACGAAAAGGCGGATGCGACGGATCCATCATGGTCCGCCATTTCGACGCAGAGAAAAAAACGTTCCAATGTCCGTCTACTACAGGCAGCGGACGCCAAATTTCTGACGGATCCGTCGGATGACGGATCGAACGGACGACCATCCGTCGCAATCCGTCACCAATGCAACTATAAGGGAAAAAAACGGATTCTGCCAAAATAAAAGGCGGATCAGTTTTTTCCGCTAAAAGGCGGATTTTGACTGACGCCGAACGACTGAAGTGTGAAAGAGGCCTAAATGAAATAACAATGACAGAAGCAATTCTGTGCTCACGGAGGAATAATGACACCTGCTGGATTAAAGAAGAACTACATCTCATTGGCTACTGTACAAACTGTTACAAAATACTAACTACAATTTCCTAAAAATATAGAAACATTAATTATGAATGGACACTTGAATTTCCATTTCTTCTATTACATTAATTCTCCCTTCAATTATTTTGAACCCAAATAACCTTGTAATGATGTAGTGATAATAATGGATTTTAATCTGTATAATGGATGTGAATACTTTTCCGTCCAATTATGACAAGAGCATTCTTAAAGTGATACCTTTATTGGCTAACCAGAAAATTATATGTTCGCAAGCTTTCAGAGCTCAAATGCTCCTTCTTCAGGCAAAATTACATTTGGAATAATCTTGCCTGAAGAAGGAGCCTTTGAGCTCTGAAAGCTTGCGAACATATAATTTTCTGGTTAGCCAATAAAGGTATCACTTTAAGAATGCTCTTGTCATAATTGGACGGAAAAGTATTCACATCGATTTTTCTGGCTAACACGGTACCACAATATAATTTATTATTGTACAATCTGTATAATTATAATCTACTTTTCTGTAATTTTTAAAATACAATTAATTTAATTGTACTATGATGAATTTAATATGAATTCATTTAGTATTTTTAGCCAATATTTATACAAAGAAAATATTTTTGGAAACTGATATCTGTTTTTACCCCCAAAACTGCTATTTAAACAGCGCCTAGCGCTCACAATGTACAGACACCTGATGAAGGTGCCAGTCCGGAGCCGAAAACATGTTTGTGGATTAGGAATTCTAATAAAGGTAATTAACTATTCGCACTGTGCTCATCTTCCTTCATTGGGTAGCACACGGGTACTCCGCCGCTCCAAAGATCACTGCATGAATTGGGCACCTTGTACTCCAGCTAGACTGGCATAGCACGGGGTTCACTGCTCCAGTCTTACTGAATCGGCCCACATATGTAAGAAATGCAAATGTGGCCACAAGATTCCAATAGTTAGTACTTTGCTGTGCTGTACAGAGTTAGTGTACAAAGATGGAGGTGCTCCCTTCTTTTATCCAGCACTTACCCTGCACCGGCAGGAGGGTGAGATGAAGTAAGAGTTCCCAGAGTCTCCCAGCTTAATGCAGTGGCGGCAGGAACGTGACAAACCGCTGAGCGCACATTTCCTAAAATGAAACAGATCAGCAGAAATGTAAGATTCTAGATATGTGTTACTGTTTATTGTAAAGATACGAAGGTGGGAAAAGGCTTCTTATAAATAAAGCAATTAGTCATTCTGAGTGCTTAGCCCTTTGCCTCCGCAGTCAATTTTCATTTTTGCGCTTTGATTTTTTTCCCCTAATGGTGCAGTCAGTCAGCCTTATTACTCCCGCGAGGATTGCATCGAAAGGCTCGGACTGGCCGTCGGCTCTTCTGACTTGAGCGTGACAGCTTGTATTTCTATGCAGCTGTCACGCTCAGGTGTGGAATGCCACTGGCGAGTCCGAGCATTGCGATGCAATCCTCGCGAGAGTAATATGGCCGACTGACTACGCACTTAGAGATATCAGCAGAGAGGGTGTTGTTCTCAGATCTGCAGTGGAAAGGGAATGAAGTAACTAAAGTCTTATGGATAGCAGAGAAAACAGGCTACAGACAAGGAGAAAAGCACATGGAGAGGAAATAAGTGCAGTATAAGCAAATGAAAAAAGCAGTACCGAGCATGTATTATTGTATGTAGTTAAAATTGCTGTTCATGTGGCTGAGCTTCACAGAAATACCAAGATGGCGGCGATGATGGGGATCTTCAATAGGGCCAGGCCTGCAATGGTAACCCACCGGTGCTCCGAAGACCCATCACAGGGGGCCAACAGGAGCCAATGCACATGTGCAATGGCAATTATGTCATTTAAACAATGCTGTCAGTGACTGACAGTGACACTTAAATGGTTAACAGCAGCAACTGGAGCTCTGCTCCGACTGCTGCTGATAGACAAAGATGTTGATTATGTAAGAAAGCTGGTATCAGCCGCATGTGGAGAAAACTCAGCTCCTGAGCTCTTGTCACATACAGGCAACCACGCAATGACACATATATACCTCATATTGCATGAATGGGTTAGACTAGAGAATACGTAGCTTATCATTTCTAGTGTCATGACAATGGCTCCTGATATATACCGATTGTACTAGGGGCGGATATATTAGTTGGTCATAAATTCAAAGGAATGTCCACAGACTTTTAATACTTTAAAGCACCACTCCAATGTTCTTTTTTTCAGCACTTGAGTGGCGCTTTATAAACCCCTGCTCTGGTTTCCATACTCACCCTCCAGCATCTTCACTGTGTTTTAGTGCCGCTCCGGTCCCGCGGCGCCATCTTGTGACAGTAGCTTCTGACTGGCTGGAAGTCAGAAATGACATCACGCACTCTCAGTACAAGTCTATGAGAGCTAGAACAAGGCCAGAACGAGGCTCTCATAGACTGGTATTGAAAAGTGACCTCTGCGCCGCTCCATGAAACACTGGCATACTGCTAAGACAACACTCGAGTGGTTCAAGGGGAAATGTGTACATCTTTTGGAGTGGCCTACTCAAAGCCCAGACCTTACTCCAATGGAGAATCTGGTCAGACTTGAAGATTGCTGTTCACCAGAGGAAACCATCTAACTTGAAGGAGCTGGAGCAGTTTTGCCTTGAGGAATGGGCAAAAATCCCAGTGGCAAGAGGTGGAAAGATCAGAGAGACTTATGCAAAGCGACTCGCAGCTGTAATTGCTGCAAAAGGGCCTCTACAAAGTACTGACTTTAGGGGGTGAATAGTTATGCACACTGAAGTTTTCAGTTATTTTGCCCTATTTGTTTGCTTCACAATAAAACAAAACAAAATGTTCACAGTTGTAGATATGTTCTTTACATGAACTGATACAAACCCTAAAAAAACAGTGAAAATCCAGATTGTGAGGCAGCAAACACAAAAAATGCCAAAGAAGGGGGGCTGAAAACTTTCACAAGCCACTGTATATATATTTGTTTTATGTTTTTTTTAAACATTTTTTACTTCACTTTTTAGTCCCCTTAGATACAGTAAAGATGTATATCTTTTTACCGTGTTAGCCAGTAGATAGAAAAATATTTAGACTTGAGAGTCCTCAGTGGTTGATACCTTTTAATGGCTAACTGAAAAGATGGTAACAAATTGCAAGCTTTCGAGACTACTCAGGTCTCTTCATCAGGCAAAGACTAATACAAAATCTGAAGAATCACATATTTATACACAACACAGCACAGACATGCTGGAATGAACCTGTCACACGGATTTAAGACGTTTTACATCAATTAAGGAATTTACTCCAAAGACCCTGTTAGAGCATCACAAAACATTACCAGACCCCAATCAGAGGGCAATAAAACTTTCAAACTCCTTATCTATGAACTGTTCCAATATTTATGTTCATCCCTCTGCCATAATGACTATTCTGCTTCACGTCACTTGTCTTACCTATTGCATTATGTCTGTGCTGTGTATAAATATGTGATTCTTCAGATTTTGTATTAGTCTTTGCCTGATGAAGAGACCTGAGTAGTCTCGAAAGCTTGCAATTTGTTACCATCTTTTCAGTTAGCCATTAAAAGGTATCAACCACTGAGGACTCTCAACTCTAAATATTAGTCCCCTTAGGGCACTTGAACCTGCAAAATAATTTGATCGCTTTTACTAAGGATAGCAATACCACAGGACTGCAGCATATAGTGCAGTTCTTCTTAGAGGATCAGTCCATGGCTAAGCCTCTCAGGAAGACTAACATGGCAGTTACAGAGACCTTCAGCAGGCCTCTGGCTGCCATGGTGCCCCTTTGTCTTCCTGTATTGCCATTAAAGTGACATTTAAATACCACTGTCAGTGATTGACAGTGGCAACTAAATGGTTAATAGCAGCGCTATAGGAGCTCGCTTTCGGTGCGGTGGCCCTGAACCCGCTCTGTACACATGGCACCGATTTGTAACATGACGGGTAGTGAAGGTTTTAAGCAATTAATCAGCAAGGAATGTTAACCTATTTAAATGTATGTAAATTTGTTTATCAAAACAACATGATTGTTTCATACCGATGGAGATCTGATGGATCAGTTGAGACATTTTTTTGGAGATGGTTTCACATCAGATAATTATTCCAGATCCTAAACATATCACATTTAATGCCAGCAATGATGGAACACATGGGAAGCTCTTTTGACATGAAATTAACAATATTGATAGCATTCATTATTACATTTACAGTGATACATTCTCCATGAACAATAATTAATGATAATTGGATTTTAGTCTTTGCACCAGGCGTGGGATTAACCAATGATCTAGCAGTTACCCTGGCCATACACCTGACGGCTATATCTCCTGACTGTGCTACGGACATGAAAGCTGTGCTTGGCCAAGGATTGTGTTCTCTATGGGAGAGCGTCTTTAGATGACTTTAGACTGGAGCAAATAGATCTGTATAATCGAAAAAAAGAACAATGGCCAACTACCTTGGGTCCTCCAACGAGTAGTTCCCCCAAATGTAACAAAACAAAACTGGTTAATTAAATCTGCAATGCCATCATAGCAATAGTAGATTGCTCTAATGCCCGGAGCATGCATGTTATCTGTGACAGAATATGCCGAGAAATACAAATTAGTGATGCACCTTATTAGTTCTTTAGTGACTGGAGTAGAAACAATCACAAAAGCCATTCACTTATTATCACAGCTCATCAGTGGATTAATACAAGTCTCCTTTCTGAACTTACATTAAAACCTCCACCCGACTCCCACTGAAAGGAAAAACAGAAAGACAAAAATATGGCAGCGGTCAGCGGCAGACTACACGACTGGCCCCAACATGATATAGCGCCAAAGGCACAACTGTAGGGGATGCAGAGGAAGCACCGGGGACCCGAAAAGGCCTCCAAAAGCCTCTCTGCCACATAAGATGCCGGTATTATAAGCGTCACATGGTAAATGCCAGATTATACAAGTTACCCGCCGATGCAGAGTATTGTATTCTTTCTCTCAGCATTATTTAGGTTTTTCGATATATTTACCTGGGTCCTCCACGTTCTACGGCTGATGCTTTCACAACGGGTAGAGTTGGCTGCGTCACAGGCTCTACCGATAAAGTGTTATCTTCTACAGCAATGAGAACCTGCTCCGACAGCTGTGAAATGTAACAAATAAGTAAAGAAATGAAATATACTGTATGTATATAGTATATTTATCACCCATATCTAGTGATATCTTCCCAGCAATATAGATTGATGAACTAATACATGTTCCTTGGCGCATCCAGTCAAGTGCCATGTACACTTTCATTCAGGGCTTCACCTATACTTTGCAATGTTAAACACATACAGTATACGGATGGCACATGGATGCAATCTATATGGAACCATAGACTTGTATTGGCCCTTGTCATGTACAGTCATGGCAAAAAGTTTTGAGAATGACACAAATATTATATTTTCACATGATCTGCTGACCTCTGGTTTTTATGTGTGTGTTTGACAGATGTTTTTATCACAGACAGAAATATAATTGCAAACATATGAGTAACAAAAGCTTATATTGACAGTTAGAATGAGTTAATGCAGCAAGTCAATATTTGCAGTGTTGACCCTTCTTCTTCAGGGCCTCTGCAATTCTCCCTGGCATGCTCTCAATCAACTTCTGGACCAAATCCTGACTGATAGCAGTTCATTCTTGCACAATCAATGCTTTCATTTTGTCAGAATTTTTAGGTTTTTGTTTGTCCACCTGTCTCTTGATGATTGACCACAAGTTCTCAATGGGATTAAGATCTGGGGAGTTTCCAGACCATGGACCCAAAATCTCTATGTTTTGTTCCCTGAGCCATTTAGTTATCACCTTTGCTTTATGGCAAGGTGCTCCATCATGCTGGAAAAGGCATTGTTGATCGCCAAACTACTCTTGGAGGGTTGGGAGAAGTTGCTCTTGGAGGACATTCTGGTACCATTCTTTATTCATGACTGTGTTTTTAGGCAAGACTGTGAGAGAGCCGATTCCCTTGGCTGAGAAGCAACCCCACACATGAATGGTTTCAGGATGCTTAACAGTTGGCATGAGACAAGACTGGTGGTAGCGCTCACCTTGTCTTCTCCAAATGAGGCGTTTTCCTGATGTCCCAAACAATCGAAAAGGGGATTCATCAGAGAAAATAACTTTACCCCAGTCCTCAGCAGTCCACTGCCTGTACCTTTTGCAGAATATCAGTCTGTCCATGATGTTTTTTCTGGAGAGAAGTGGCTTCTTTGCTGCCCTCCTTGAGACCAGGCCTTGCTCCAAGAGTCTCCGCCTCACAGTGCGTGCAGATGCACTCACACCTGCCTGCTGCCATTCCTGAGCAAGCTCTGCACTGCTGGTAGCCCGATCCCGCAGCTGAAACACTTTTAAGAGACGGTCCTGGTGCTTGCTGGTCTTTCTTGGGCGCCCTGGAGCCTTTTTGGCAACAATGGAACCTATCTCCTTGAAGTTCTTGATGATGCGATAGATTGTTGACTGAGGTGCAATCTTTCTAGCTGCGATACTCTTCCCTGTTAGGTCATTTTTGTGCATTGCAATGATGACTGCACGTGTTTCTTTAGAGATAACCATGGTTAACAGAAGAGAAACAATGATGCCAAGCACCAGCCTCCTTTTAAAGTGTCCAGTGGTGTCATTCTTACTTAATCATGACAGATTGATCTCCAGCCATGTCCTCATCAACACCCACACCTGTGTTAATGGAGCAATCACTGAAAAGAGGTTAGCTGGTCCTTTTAAGGCAGGGCTGCAATGATGTTGAAATGTGTTTTGGGGATAAAGTTCATTTTCTAGCCAAATATTGACTTTGCAAGTAATTGCTGTTAAGCTGATCACTCTTTACAACATTCTGGAGTATATGCAAATTGCCATTACAAAAAGTGAAGCAGTAGACTTTGTAAAAATTAATATTTGTGTCATTCTCAAAACTTTTGGCCATGACTGTATAATCCGGCCATCATTATAAGTAGGGGCTATGATATAAAGCTGCATGATCCAGTCATCAGACAGTATTTGGCTCACTACAGTTACCAAGTGCTATTGGGGGCACAGAGGTTATGGAGACAGATGAAAAGCAGGACCAGATTCTGAAGACAATTTAGGAAGGACCAACAGTGAAGAGTTAGATGAGTGAAGTGAGGCGATAGGCCTGTCTAAAGAGATGTGTTTTTAGAGTATGCTTAAAAATGTGGGGACGAGGTATTAGAATGTCTGAGGTAATGCATTCCAGAAGACTGGCGCAGCACGAGAGGAGTTTTGGTTTTCTTAAGCTTGCCATACACACGTGATACATATCAGCTAAACGTTATCAGGCTGACAGCTACTACAATGTAGAAGAATAGCACGATGGCATATATTATAAAACAAAAAACAATCAGGAAGAAAATGTACTGGCAAGACCATTCTTTTTATCCCCTTTTTGTCCCAGTGGGTGGGACATACAGTAGAATGGAATTTGGTTTAAAATCTGCACTCACCTCTTTTTTGGCAAAGTCCAAGCATGGATTAATATCTTCTTGGTAGATACGGGACAGAAAGGGACAGGATTTGTCAAGTGTTGGGTTCTCCTTCCACGCCATAAACTCTGAGTATAGTATGGTGTCCACCTGAAGCAGCAGCACAAATGATCAATGTGAATTACTATGAATTGATTACTGTTTTTGCAGCGTGCCAACATAGAACTAGTTTAAAGCAGCCAATCTTATTACCTTTAACCATAGGTATATCTACGCTTTCCTTTACCCAGGGTTTATTCAGTTTGCAGCGCCAACCCTGTATCTAAATATCATGGCACAACGCACAGAGGCCGGTTGGCTATGCACCTGCTTTCCGAACCAGTCCAAACCCAAAACACCTCAATGGTTGGTCGGTTACCCGAGTCCAAATTATGAATATCTATGGAGACTAGACATAGCCGGGCTGATGATGAAACGTTGTAGTAAAACTCTGTTGGTTGTTTTAAAACTTAATGTACATAATAAATTATGCAAGTTTCAAGAAATCATACCTGTATTGTTCATAGTAGGAAAAATTATTATTTTTTATTTACTCTCATTCCCCAGAAGAAGGAACATCAAAATACACATCAGGGTGGATGACCATCATCCACTGGTCTGCATTCACAGGTTATTCCTTTTACTCGTGTAGGTGCGTTTGTGGGTCACTTATTAAATATGGTCTCTATGTAAGACAGATCTGTGCTTGTTATTATATATGTGTTGATTGCATAGATACATAATTCACATATATTGCACATAGTGGCCACAGACACTTTAGCCGGTATAAAAATATGGTATATTTACAGATTTATAAATTTAATGGATAGTTAGGATGTATATGTAAAGTTTGCTTAGCAGACTGCGTGTGTCTGCATGTTCTTAAAGATAATCTGGCAGCAGGTTTTTGCTATTTAATCTGAGAGGAGCATAATATAGAGCACAAGAGCCTGATTATAGGGATGTGTCACTTATTAGGCAGTGTGCTGTAGTTTCAATACAATCAGTATTTTATCAGCAGGAGATTAACACTACAGGACTACAGCTCAGGTGCCAGGCAGTCAGGCTAATGTGTGTAACCCCACCCCCACCACTGACTGGGAGCTTGCTCACAATTTACACAGGAAGCTGCCATTCAGAGGTGTGGGCGGAGATATACACATTCCAAAAATTCTTAAGGTTGGGTCTCACATAACGATACACCAGCGATCCCGACAACGATATGCACTTGTCAGGATCGCTGGTGTATCGCTACATGATCGCTGCTGAGCTGCCAAACAGGCAGCTCAGGCAGCGATCTGGGACAGCGACACTGCGGGTAACATCGCTTAGTTACCCGCAGTGTACCTTGGATACCAGCGCGCTGATGCAGGGAGCTGGTATCCAAGGTACACAGCGGGTTTCCAAGCACTGCGCGGTGCCTGGAAACCCGTTGTGTACCTTGGATACCAGCTCCCTGCATCAGGGCGCTGGTATTCAAGGTACACAGCGGGTTTCTAGGCACAGCCCCGTGCCTGGAAACCCGCTGTGTACCTTGGTTACCAGCGGATCGCTGGTCTCCCGCCTGTCACACGCAGCGATGCGTGCCTGTCAGCGGGAGACCAGCGATCAAAAAAATGTCCTGACATTTCAGCGACGATCAGCGATACCCAGCAGGGGGGCTGATCGTCGCTGAATGTCACACACAGCGATATCGCTGGTGAGCTCACTGCTGCATCACAAAACTAGTGACTCAGCACCGATCTCGGTAGCGATATCGCTATGTGAGACGGGCCCTTTAGTTCTGCTACATCTACATCAGACAAGCAAGGATTCTATCACACCTGTAGATTGTGAGCCCTCGCGGGCAGTGTCGTCTCTCCTTCTGTACCAGTCGTGACTTGTATTTAAGATTACTGTACTTGTTCGTCATCATGTATACCCCTCCTCACATGTAAAGCGCCATAGAATAAATGGCGCTATAATAATAAATAATAATAATAACTATACCAAACAGTCCAGTTAGTGAAATATTCCTGGGATCAGGATTTCTTGCCCTACATTATGCTGATCTCAGATCATACAGCAAAAACCTGCCGACATATTCCCTTTAATATGATATGATATAAGTTTCAACTAATAAAAGAAAATTATTATCTGATACTAATTGTTTGGTGTGAACCCTTATTGTTATAGGTAGTTAATTCATATATTTTTCAGTGAAAAAGGGGCTTTTTAATAATTGCAGATTACCAAAAAGCAGGAATGATGTTCACAAAGAAACCATTAGGGATCATAAGTTGTCTTAAATTGTAAAAATTGTCCAGATGTAATCAGTTAAAGAAATACGGATTTTTGTGTTACTCACCGTAAAATCCTTTTCTCCGAGACGCTCATTGGGGGACACAGGACTGTGGGTGTATGCTACTGCCACTAGGAGGCTGACACTAAGTAAACATAAAAAAAGGTTAGCTCCTCCTCCGCCGTATACACCTCAGCACTGGCCACAGGCAAATCCAGTTTAGTGCAAAAAGCAGTAGGAGGCTAAAATAAATCAGAGTTAACACAGATACAGCATATCCAGAAGAAAAAACTGCTGATACAGATTAATCAGAGAATAGAGTTAACTCAAAACAAAGCCATCCGGCTATTAGGGAGGGAGCTGTGTCCCCCAATGAGCGTCTCGGAGAAAAGGATTTTACGGTGAGTAACACAAAAATCCGTATTTCTCCTTCGTCTCATTGGGGGACACAGGACTGTGGGACGTCCCAAAGCAGTCCCTTGGGTGGGAAACCGACTCCACAGTGTAGTTTATAATCAAGCATTGCTTATAGGTGCGCAACCGCGCCCTGAAGAATCCTTCTACCCAGACTGGCATCCGCAGAAGCCTGGGTATGGACATTATAATGCTTGGAAAAGGTATGCAGACTGGACCAGGTTGCTGCCTTACAAATCTGTTCCACCGAAGCCTGATGCCGAAGGGCCCAGGAGGCACCCACCGCTCTGGTGAAGTGAGCCTTGATCCTGCGGGAACCACCGCGCCTCTGATGCGGTAAGCCTCCTGAATGGCTAACCGAATCCACCTAGCCAAGGTTGATCTACAGGCAGCGAGTCCCTTCCTGCGACCTTCAGGGAGGACAAACAGCGTGTCCGTCTGTTGAAAAGACGCCGTCCGCGATACATATCTCCTGAGTGCTCTCACCAGATCCAGCGTATGGAGAGCCTTCTCCACTCGGTGCGTCGGAGCTGGGCAAAATGAGGGCAAAACAATGTCCTCATTAATATGAAAAGAGGACACGACTTTAGGCAAAAAAGGTGGTGTTGGTCTGAGCACCACCTTATCCTGATGGAAAAGCAAGTACGGAGCTCGACAAGACAGTGCGGCAAGCTCCGAAACCCGCCTTATGGAAGTTATGGCTACCAAAAACACCACCTTCCAGGAAAGAAATGACAGAGAAACCTCCTGCAAAGGTTCAAAAGGAGACTCCTGCAGGACTCCCAGGACTAGATTGAGATCCCAAACATCTAAGGGAGCCTTGTAGGGGAACTATATAGACAACCCCCTGAATAAAGGTCCTAACCTGAAAATTAGACGCGATCCTTCGCTGAAAAAGCACTGATAAGGCTGATATCTGGCGTCTAAGCGTACTTGGTGCTAGACCTGAATCTAGGCCTGCCTGGAGAAATGACAGAATGTTTGGAATTGAAAACCGAAGCGGGGAACAACCATGTTCCCTGCACCAAGCAAAAAAGACCTTCCAAGTCCCGTGGTAGATGCGAGCCGAGACAGGCTTTCATGCGCCAGCCATCGTCGCGGCGACTTTTTTAGAGAATCCAGCCCTGGTCAGGATCCAAGATTCAACGGCCAAGCCGTCAAACACAGGACCGCTGAGTTCTGGTGGTAAACTGGGCCTTGAGAGAGAAGGTCCGCGCGCTCTGGCAGTCGCCAGGGTGCGTCGGCGAGCAATTGTACCAGCTCCGCGTACCATGAGCAACGTGGCCAATCTGGAGCGATTAATATCGCTGGGACCCCTTCTAACCTGATCTTTCTGATCACCCTTGGGAGCAGAGCTATTGGTGGAAACAAGTATGGAAGATGAAACTGATTCCATGGTAGAACCAGGGCATCCACTGCAATTGCCTGCGGATCCCGGTACCGGGAAACAAAGTTGGGCACCTTGGCATTTATCTTGGAAGCCATCAGGTCCACATCTGGGGTTCCCCAGCGTCGGCATATCTGCTGAAAAATCTCGGGATGTAGAGACCATTCCCCTGACGCTATGCCGTGACGGCTGAGAAAATCTGCTGCCCAGTTTTCCTCGCCCGGTATGTGGACTGCTGAAATCACAGAGTGATTTTCCTCTGCCCAGGTCAGAATCTGTTTTACCTCGTGCATGGCTGCCCTGCTGCGGGTACCTCCCTGATGGTTTATGTATGCCACCGCCGTGGCATTGTCCGATTGTATTCGGACTGGGCGGCCCGCCAGATGCTGGTGAAAATGCCTCAAAGCCAGCCGAACCGCTCGGATCTCTAAAATATTGATCGGGAGGGTCGATTCTTGCTGAGACCAAATTCCCTGAGCTGTGTGGTGACGAAACACCTCCCCATCCGAGAAGGCTGGCGTCCGTTGTGACTACCAACCAAAAATTTGGAGGAAACAAACGACCCTGTCGAAGAGTAGTGTCCCTCGTCCACCACGTAAGAGTCTGTCTGACCTGCAGGGACAGACGACACCGCAGATTGAGGGAGTAAGGGCTCCCGTCCCATACTGCCAAGAGTGACCCCAAAGTCGGAGAGCGGCCCGCCGGAAGGAGACGCCGCCGGGAGCGGTCCCCATACTCACGACCGCGGCCCCCCCTCCGGCCGACGCCGGACCATATTTCAGCCCGCGGCCTAGTCCCAGGGTAAAGCCGGGGACTAAATTTTTACCCGGAGCGCTGCTGTCCTTTGGCGGCGGCCGTCCTGGATCTTGAAGGTGAGATTCTTCTTCCTCGTCTTCACATGCAGCGCATTAAAGGGGGACTCTCCGTAAAAAGGAAAAAGACGGTGCAGGAACCCTAACTCCATCACCCCTTCAGGGGATGAGGAGAGGGACCGTCCGCCACCTTGCAGCACCGCAGTCTAGCATTGGTGGTGCAGTGGGGGCCGCACGGACTAACTCCTGCCTCTGTACAGCCTAGGGCTTCAATACCTTAGGGTGGTCAGGGCTGAGTCCGGCATTTATGTCCCACGTTGCGGGAGAGGATACGTTGGAGGCTTTACTCCACGTGCTCGCCCGTTGATGGTTTGGGGAGATCGGACCCTTTCAATAGGATCCGTCGCCCCTATCTCATCTTCGTGGGAAAAAAAAAAAAAAAAAAAATGGTCTGGAAAAAGAACCAGACGTGTGCCTCCATCAGACACTAAGCAATAACTGGATTTGCCTGTGACCAGTGCTGAGGTGTATACGGCGGAGGAGGAGCTAACCTTTTTTTTATGTTTACTTAGTGTCAGCCTCCTAGTGGCAGTAGCATACACCCACAGTCCTGTGTCCCCCAATGAGACGAAGGAGAAAGGTAAATGGCCTAGCCGATCATATTCAGATAGTTATTGTCACGGGTTTACTGTGACAGAGACAGGCCACAAGACCATGGTGTCTGATTTCACGTACTCCTGCATTGAATAGAAGCACTTCACTATTGTGTTAAAGGGAATCTGTCACCCCATTTTAGCCATATCAACTAAAGATATGGCTGAATAGTGCGTCCCATAACAAAGCTATCGGTAGGCATCATATATCCTGATACCCCCGCTTTCATATCAAAATACCTTTGTAAAGTTGGTATCTTTTGCTGTCAATCATGGCAGTCAGTTCAGAAGGGCGGCGTTTTCTCTGTCCTCCCCCCCCCCGCTCCTCGGCATCCGCTGCGTATCGCCGTCTGTGAATCCCACAGACGGTGTTCGGCTTCCCGCAATTGCGCAATTCAAATTCGGGCCGGCGCATGCGCATTGTGCTTTGCCCTACAGTGGGCAAACCATACAATCATTACATCGCATGCGCTACTCTTTCCTTGCCCTGGAAGTCGTCCAAGGCAAGCAGTCATTTCCGGGGCAAGGAAAGACTAGCTCATGCGATGTAATGATTGTATGCTTTGCCCACTGTTGGGCAAAGCACACTGCGCATGCGCCAGCCTGAATTTGAATTGCACAATTGCGGGAAGCCGAACACCGTCTATGGGATTCACAGACGGCGATACGCAGCGGATGCCGAGGCGTGGGGGGGGGGGACAGAGAAAACGCCGCCCTCCTGAACTGACTGCCATGATTGACAGCAAAAGATACCAACTTTACAAAGGTATTTTGATATGAAAGCGGGGGTGTCAGGATATATGATGCCTACCGTTAGCTTTGTTATGGGACGCACTATTCAGCCATATCTTTAGTTGATATGGCAAAATTGGGGTGACAGATTCTCTTTAAACAGTGCAGGTTTCTGCTAGCAGTGCAGGGGTTAATCTGTTCAGTTGAAGCTCCTGGGGCTTTTCTGCTTTGATAGTCTCAGCTGTCAGGGATTGCCAATGTTAGTTTCATACTGCCTTGTTCTGGAGTTGGTAGTATTGGTTGCTGGAGGTGGAGTTTGGAGAGTTGTTCAGAAGACTGTTGCTTGGTGTTTGTCTGTGTGCACTTCCTCATCCTCTCCTATTTGGTTTATCCTTCCTTAACTCCCTGGTGTTCCACTCTGTTGTTTGTGAGTGCATATTTGCATGACTGGTATTTTCATTTATTCCTGTACGTCTTCCCTTGTTAGTCTGGATTGTGTATTCTTATACACTACAACTCTGCACTTCCTTTGCTGGAGTAGGGTACAGATAAAGGCTGATTTAGAAGCTCAGCAAGGTAAGTAGCCCCGGCATCTTTACCATCAGAAGTAATCTGGGGAGAAGGGATAGCAAGGGCACCCCTAGCTTTAGGGATAGGGAAGGAGCCCCTAGCCCTGGGATATCCTGCAACAGTCCCGTGACAGGTATTGTGTGTAACAGGTGAGGTGTTAACTTTGGAGTTGGCTCCAGATTGAACCACCATAGAAATATAACGCGTAAAAGGGGTCTATTGAAACATTAGAAGAAAAAATGCCATGCTTTATCGTGGAGAACAAACCCAAATAATACCAATGTCTTAGTTTACAAGCCTGAGTGGGAAATTTTGCTATGTGCTCCACAATAAAGCATTAGACATTTTTGTTAGTGGTACCCGTGCACATTGGACTAGCAGAAGATATTCTTCACAAGTAGAACTTGCATGGTTTCAAATTAACACGTTAACTAGTTGGCATGAGGCTCTTTATGCCTGGTCAGGATACAACAGTCCAGAAGAATAACCATAAGTGGCTAGGTTGGTAAAAAGATGACTCAAAAGGTACTAAACCAGTGATGGTTCATGACCAGGTGGTTAATATTGGAGGTAAAGAAAGCAGAAAAGGTGATCATGTCAAGTCAGATCAATTGTATAAAGTTGCAGTCAAATGTCAAGAGGTACATAAACTAAAACTGGGGTACTCTCCTGCAACTATACATGAGCTGCTTAGTCACAGTTTCCATCTAATCAAATTATAGCCAAGAGCAAAAATTGCACCTGCAAAAATTAAAACATTTGCCATTGGTGCTCAGCAGCTGTTCATTGGGAACTATTTAAAAAGTAAACCCAATTTCTGATTGTTTTCCTATAAATTAAATACCGTAAGTAGCAAGGTCTTTATATAATGTAGGCACAGAAAAAATAAAGATTAAAATAGTGTTTTAAAAGTTTTTCAGAGTTTAAAAAAACAATGGGTTGAGATTCCGATGAATTCGAATTCTGATAATTGATTTTTTTTCCCATATTGTCATATTTTTTATTAAAGTTCCATAAATAAAATACCAATAAAAACTACCAATTAAATTAATATAATAAGTACTGTATCTTTCTTAAGAAACAAGTCAAAATACAAATAGTCTAAATACTCCAGTGGAGTGATCTAAAAAATACACTTTGTAGAATATTGGGGTGATAAGGTGTAAGTTTCACTACTGGTCCTCATAGACAGTGACTTAATGCACAAGGGACAGTACCTGGCGAGAGGAAGTGGAAGAGGAGTCATCGGAGAGAGGCCATCCCGGCTCGTAGGTTATATGGACAACCTTCCCCGGGACAATACAAAGAAGCAATGAAAGAAGAGATGGTACTGCAGATAACTGAGAGATAAGAGGAAGGAAAGGAAGAAGATAGAAGACGGGTGAGCCACACAACAACACAGAGACACAACTGAAGAAATTCTCAAAGATGAAGATGGTGAAAAAAGAGAAGAAATGTAAATTAAATTCTAACTTGAGTATTTGGATCCGTCCCTTTATTTAGACAACCATTGTCAGTATGCCCCATTAATTATCCGAGCAAAGAGCTATCTAGTAAGACTGTAGGACTCAGCATCGTCATGCGTTCCCTGGTTTGCCATTCACGTCAATGGCAACTTGTTGTCCTACATTTGTTCTGCAATGAGTTCAACCAAAAATAGCTCCGGCAGTAGAAAATGACTACTGGGGGTTCTTGTAGCCAGAACAACGGGCATTTATTCATCTGAAACAAGCCTTCTGTGGGGGGAAAACTCACAACCAGTACATTCAAAATTCCTATCACTAAATCATCATTCAGGTGACTAGATGGCCCAATGGCCCAATTTATTCCATAAGTAGATTAAAGTACTTCTGTTTCGGCACCAGGGCACACAGACTGGATTAATGACTGGATTAAAGTATAATTATGTGGACCAAAAAAATATATATAGAACTGGCACAATCAACAGTCAACATCTATAAGTCTTCTCCAGCTGGAGATCATTATAGAATTGTTTCTGGTTGGTTATTAAGAAAATACTCCATCTTGTGCTCATCCACTCTTCAAAATTGGGCCACTAACCACCTTTGTGATCCAATGTTTTAACGTAAAGACATTGAGACCTTGTATATAGAAACTAATCAGGCTAAGAAAAGAGCAGTTTCCTAAAGCAACCCATCACTTCACTCATCATTTAGGAATATGGAAGCAAGGATCCGCTCGGCTGCTATAAGCCCTTTATGTCCGCACTGTGACTCTCCGCATTGGTTATTTGACAGGATATTTTATAACTTGCACCATCCACTTCCAGTTAGCTGCAGTAACAAAAATGTTAGTGTTGAAGATGAATACAAAATTAAAGGTTGAAGAATAAAGAAAAGGAACAAATTAAAGTTGCACTAAACCAAAAGTTTAAAAAGTGCCACCAATATCATTCACACATTAAAGGTTTCTATGAAATTACCGTACCTACTAAACCGGAGAGGAGAGGACACATTTTTGGGCTTTTTGTTAATAATAACACTTGAAGCATGAAATGGTCGATCTCAGGATTATAACATATTCCACAGCCTAGTAAGTGACCATGAGAAAGACTTGAAGTTTAGTGAGACACCAATGGAAAACTAAAGTAATGTTTGCTGAAGAACAAGCATAGATGAGTAGGTAGTGGGTGCTGGAGAGGGAGATGATATGACACAATGTATAGAACTGGTATTAATGAAGCTGGGAAAACAAAGAATGACTTGACACAAAGAAGAGTCAATGGAGAGAAAGAAAAGAGTAACAATTGGAAGAGACTGGAGATAATTGACTTCCTGTGCACACAATAGTCTGCAGCTCCCACTCTACAGTGAGGAGAAGGCAAGGAAAAGTGCGGTCTCGTAGTAGACGGAGTCTGGGTGTCTGCCTCCAGTAGGCGTATAAGCCCGAAAATGATGCACGGCAGAGAGCACATCCGCTGTCGGCACCGTTATAGTCTACGGATCCCTTGGTGCATATGTCCCAATCCTGTTTTGCTGGGGGCTCAGACTTAAGTTCCGATGGGACCACTTAACAGGTGGCTAAACGCAATGTGAAAGCACCTGCTATCCAGAGGAACATGAACCAGGGAAGTGAAAAAATACTTTACTGCACAACATGTTTTGGAGTTGGTTTAACTCCTTCATCGGGTACGTGATGAAGGAGGTAAACCAATTCCGAAATGCGTTGTCCAATAAAGTATTTTTTTCACTACCCTGGGTAACGATTATTTAGATATTGAAACAGCACCAAAACCAACCACAGCAAAAAAAACTACCCAAACCGCACCTTTCTACTCCTTCATCTCACCCATTCAGATCCTGGAATCTCCAGTTTGGCTGGTGAAGTAGCAAGCCTAACAAACCTCATCCATCCTTTGTGCAGTATTGTGCATGTCTATGCACAAGTCTTCCAGGTGAGACATTTTGTCAATTTAATGATCCTTTCACATGGATTTACACTATGCAGCTCTCCTTTCTGTTTTGCTAAACTCCACAGTGAGGACATTCTTCTTGTTTCTCACCATATTTCATACCACTATCCTCTTTTATAGCAAGGAGGGGAACAACAACAGAGTCAAGTTGCAACAGCAACTTCCATACCACTATAGTAACCCCACTGGTGCATACATAATGGTGTGTCCCACAATGACCCTGATAGTCCATACTAGTGGCATGGCTAATACCTTGGACCAGTGGCATGGTGCCTGCTGTGACTACCACATTCAAATGTGCCCCATAGTACCCGAAGTATCCTCAGCATCTACCGTGGTGAAAACAATGATTCTGTCCATTTACAAACAACAGAGATTACTAGAATTGGTGTTTTGCCAGAAACGCTATAAATGAAAGCACCGGTCACTGACTCACTAGATGTATCTCGTCTCACCTCTTTGTCCTCTGTGTTGATCGGCTGGTTGGGAGGAGGAAGTGGCATGGCAGCTGCACAACCTGTACTCTTATTCCGAGCATGACCCTGGCGTAGCGCATTTTTTGATGGACTTTGTAGTTGAGGATGTAGATCACGGTTTGGAGAAGATGGAGTTGAGGTGATGACAAGAGTCTTCAAAGCCGTGACTTCAGCCTGCAGCATGTCAATCTGACAAGACAAATCAAATATAAAGAAGAGGAAAAAAATAAGAGGTATGGTGTGAATAACATATGGCTAACCGGCCCATCAGTAGTTACCTTCCCATGGGCCTCCCGTAGCTGTTTCTCAGATGCAGCCTGTTTGATATTAGCATCACGCACCATTTGTGAGCCTCCTGCAAAAAGAAGAAATGGAAAAGACATTCTGAGAAAAAAATATATATACACCGTATATATAAAGAATTGGGCCAAACATAGATAGATTACTTAGACAGGTCAGTTAATACAGCTCAGATTTATAATTTGCCTTCCATTTTATTGGTTCAGACCTTTACTGTACCTCTGCATGCCTCTCATCTTATTTATGAAGAAATATGGAAAATTCTATAAGGGTCACAAACTTTCAAAAACCGCTATATGGAGATGTTTAAATTGCATTTAATTTTTTTTATATTGAAATGCAGACTTTATTTTCGTGTCAAAAGTCTGAAAATTGTCCTAAAATGTGGACCCTACTTGAGCACCTATCCAGGAGTGCCGTGATTTTTCTTTCTTAAAAGTCTGAAAATTGTCCTGGCAGTGAAATGAGTAAAGAACTAAATGAAATTATCAGTTTACGACATCAGTTGCAAATGAGGTTACGAAAGATGTGAGAAATGGATTTTTCCGTTTTTCAAATTTTCAGAAAATGTAAGATCCACATGTCAAGCAGGACGTGTGCAAGTCATGGGTGGAATGTAATGAAGGACGATGGTAAAGTCCAGGAACACAGAAAGGGAATATTCACAGCTGTGGCTATTTATTGGGCCAGTTTACAGCAATGAATGTGGATGACTTCTATGTGACTTTGCACCCATTTTGCCCAAGATGCAGCCACAAACCATCCGAACATGAAAAATATTGTCACAGATACAGCTACAAAGGATACAGCAACATTTGTGATGATTCATATACTAAAATGACATTTTGAATTACTCATTGGTGGAGGAATGAATCTGTGTGAAGGATTAGTAAATTATCCAGCCGTACCTCAAACAGACTAGCCGTCAGCTCCTCCAACTCCTGCTCCAGCTGCTTTCGAACTTTTGACAATCTCTCACATTCCTCATCTCTCAGCTTTAGCTCCTGAAGAGAGGATATAAAAGTCCCAAAAAGCTGGTAGGTAGATATGGACTCTGCTCTTTTGACATTATCATTTTTTTTACATATTTATTACATTTATTTTACTTTTTTGAAAATACTGTTTGTGATACACAAAACCACTTTTCTTAAAAATAAAAAGCAAACATTGGAAGAAGTCCTTGGTGAAATAATTCTGCCGAGAACAGCCTGCTTCAAGACCCCCTTTTTCCTTTGTTGCCTCCATTGACAAGGTACACACGACCAATTTTTCCCCATCCAAGAAAAACGCTACAATTTTTCTGATCAGAGTTGATTAAATTGACATAGATTTTTTCGGATGTGGAGAGAAAAAAAAACGTTCTCAACCTTCTCAGTCTGTGAAAATTGGACAGTAATTCGATATCATCCCAGTGCGGTCTGATTTTTTTCACGGACCCATAGACTTGCATTGGTGATTTTGATACGACACACAGTCTCTGATTTTTTTTCGCCGACCACTCGGTCCGAGGAACAAATTGTACATGTGCACAGCCCAATAGAATAACACACACACAGGCTTTGATGTCTGAGAAAACCATGGATAGCACTCGTATGACAAAATCTATAGTGTGTGTACCATGCCGTGGGGCGGTAGCTGTGGGCGAGGATCTCGTCTTCAGCACCCCGGCACGTTATATGAAAGTGAGAAGTGAGGGTCCTGGCTGGGTGTGTGGACTTGTGCTGTGAGGGCCTTACGCCCGTGCAGGTCACATGTAACCAATGTTGCTGGTTAGCTAGGACCAGATGTTTCACAATGAGAGAGACCACCATTCAAAAATGAACTCCTTACCGAATGGCAACCTGATAAGGGTAATTTACAAGGGATGGCGGGTACAAAGTCTTATGCATGTTTCCTTTATAGTATGAAGCATTGTTCCACAAGGTGTTATGCCTTTGTAGTATACTACAGGGCTCGCTATGTCGACTGATTCTCCCTTCTTCACCACAACCCAGCTTTAATCCCTTTATGATCTATGACGTATTGGTACGTCATAGGTCGCCTCCCCCTCTTCATGTGTTGTGTGCTCCATCGCTTTGCCCGCATCTTTTCCGGCACATGACAGCTGATCTGCGTCCCTAATAGCCGCGGGTGGAATCGCAAACTGCTCGCAGCTGTTAACATGTTAAATGCCACTGTCAATCTCTGACAGCGGCATTTAACATGCGCCAGAAGCGCATCACAAACCCTGCAATGACAACTGGGGGTCTGCAGGAGACCCCCGCGCTTGTCATTGTCATTGCAGATCTACTATGAGCACCGCCCTGTGGCCAGCGTTTATAGAAGATCATTTCTGCTACACATAGCTAGGATGAAGTCCTTGTAGCAGAAGATCGCAGCTCAAAGTCTCCGAGACTATTGATGCAAGTGATAAGTAAAAGAAAAATGTTTTTAAAAAATGTTTAAAAATATAAAAGTTCAAATCACCCCCCTTTTTCCAATTCAAATTAAAATATTATGAAATACACATATTTGGTATCGCCGCATTCAGAAACGCTCGATCTATCAAATATAAAATCAATTAATCTGAGTGGTAATCAGCGTAACGAGAAAAATATAATCAAAATGCCAGAATTACGATTGTTTGGTTGCCACAACATTGCAATAAAATGCAATAACAGGAGATCAAAAGATCAAATCTACCCCAAAATGGTATCGATAAAAACATCAGCTCGGCGCTCAAAAAATAAGTCCTCAACCAGACCCAGATCCCAAAAAATGGAAATGCTATGGGTCTCAGAAATGGCACCATATTTTCTTTTTTTTTTTCTACAAACTTTTGGATTTTTTTTCAGCACTTAAATAAAAAGAACCTGTACATGTTTGGTATCTGCAAACTTGTAATGACCTGGGGAATCATAATAGCAGGTCAATGTTAGCGTTTAAACATGGTAAAAAAAAAAAATGTGGAATTGCGCTTTTTTTTTGCAATTTCACAGCACTATGAATTTTTATCCCGTTTTCCAGTACACAATATGGTAAAACCAATGGTGTTGTTCAAAAGTACAACTCGTCCCGCAAAAAACAAACCCTCACATGGCCATATTAACAGAAAAATAAAAAGTTATGGCTCTGGGAAAAAGAAGAGCAAAGAATGAAAACGCAAAAATGGAAAATCCCAAGGTGGTGAAGGGTTTAATGCTATCGTCCTGATCAGCAAGTCTCCTTCATTTGCTCAGCAGTTCCACGTCCTATTTCTTCCACAACTGGCGCCCTGGATCTACCGCTCGGGACTATTCACTAGTCTCCAGCTCTCAGTCCTGCTAAGGCCATTTACCCTCTGTATTACAAGCTCGAGGTCTCGTAGCTAGGTGTCTTCTTCTAGGACTCGTGCCCGGAAGACCACTCTGTCTTGTCAGTCACTTTTCCTTAGGATCACACTATCCCTCCTTCCTCGGTCTCCTCTCACTTAGATTCATCCTTTACTTGCAGCACTGCTCACTTTGCACTCCAAACCCTATTGGTCTATCAGGAAGCAGCCACTTTCCCTAACACTAACCCCTCCCACTGTGGGCTAGTCTCAAACATTAACTATATGTTACTCTATCATCAACTATTTACATTCCTATACATTACACTACCTATTTTATAACACTAAACCCTAAACTATGCATTAGATAACTATCAATACTTATCACACTCTCTACATTATAACACTACTCACAAAGTATATAGAAAAGACACAAGACATTATGCACATTACAATACAGCATATAACGTGATTGGTGTCTTCAGGGGCAGGAACACAACAGCACAGTCCACCACTCTTACATGTGCATAATGGGATTCTGCATTGGAATTTGGTACCCACAGAAGCCACATAATATTAGGAAATAGTGAGAAGCAAAATGGACTTGAGTCACTAAAATTAAAATAAGGAGCTCCAGGTCCTTCTGAGTTTTATCTTTGCTTTAGGAACATCTATCTAGTAATAATTTGTACCAGGGTGTCCTAAAGTCTGGACAAACAGGAATTCTCATTATTAACTATAATTCTTTTTTCCTCCACAGATTAAATATGGCTTTGTCCCTTGACTTCTTTTTATGTTGTGTGCAAAAGGAGAATTTGGACTCAATGAAAATACAGATGTAGCACACTTGATTGAACACTAAAGAATGAATGTGCTAAAATTGACGGCATTTTGGATTTATCACATTGAGTTCACGTGGATTTTGCAAAGCTCCTCACCATTTGCACCACAAATGACGGAAATCACATTGAAGAAGTTATTTAATATTCCAATTTAATAAAATGTTGTTAATACATTTCTTTTCTTGAAAATATGTATTTTTGCATATGTGCACAAACTTTAGGAACACCCTGTAGATTAGACAATATTCACACATAGCTTTAGTGTGGGGTGCAGCCAACTAAAGCGCAGCACATGCACATGCATCTTACAGCAAATAACCATGGCTTTAATCTTGGAGTATTCTCATGGGAATAAAACCAATGTGCTTCACATGTAAAAATAGTAAAAGACATGCAGTTCTGCTATACAGCAATTGGCTGCTCACCATATTAAGGGATATGTCCATTCTTAAAATGACCGTACGTCATGGTTACAGAAGAAAGATGGGTTGCCCCTTAATACCTCTACTTAGGGGTTCACAGAAGTAGGCACTGGGAATGTGATCCAAATTCTAAGGCCGGAGTCACACTAAAAGTATGAAAAATCGTTCCGAGTCTCCCTGCCGAGAGTCGCACGAGTGTAATGCAAGTGTTATGCGAGTGCAATCCAATTTTTCACACCTAGCATCTGATTTACATCCGAGTGCAGTGCGATTGTTATCCGATTGCAATGTGATTTTAACATGATATTTTACATAGAGCAATTCTCTAAGTCATTTACACATCGCTTTCAAAGGAAATATTCTTCAAAACACACACATATACGGTGCAGACCAAAAGTTTGGACACACCTTCTCATTTAAAGATTTTTCTGTATTTTCATGACTATAAAAATTGTACATTCACACTGAAGGCATCAAAACTATGAATTAACACATGTAGAATTATTACACTTAACAAAACAGTGTGAAACAACTGAAAATATGTCTTATATTCTAGGTTCTTCAAAGTAGCCACCTTTTGCTTTGATGACTGCTTTGCACACTCTTGGCATTCTCTTGATGAGCTTCAAGAGGTAGTCACCAGAAATGGTTTTCATTTCACAGGTGTGCCCAGTCAGGTTTAATAAGTGGGATTTCTAGCCTTATAAATGGGGTTGGGACCATCAGTTGTGTTGTGCAGAAGTCTGGTGGATACACAGCTGATAGTCCTACTGAATAGACTGTTAGAATTTGTATTATGGCAAGAAAAAAGCAGCTAAGTAAAGAAAAACGAGTGGCCATCATTACTTTAAGAAATGAAGGTCAGTCAGTCCGAAAAATTGGGAAAACTTTGGCACTTAGCCTCGCTCTTCCCACTTGACCTGTAGCAGTGGCAAGTGGGGTGATAATTGGGGGGTTGATGTCACCTTTGTATTGTGAGGTGACATCAAGCCCCCAGGTTAGTAATAGAGAGGCGTCAATAAGATGCCCCATTACTAACCCCATAGTTACATTGTATGAAAATACAGACACCCAGAAAAAAGTCCTTTAATTGAAAGAATGACACAGGCTCCTCCCATGAAAGCAAAAATTCTGCTGGGGTATGTAAACTTTTGAGCACAACTGTATGTGTGTGTCACTGACATCTATATATATCTATGTATTCTATGTGTATATATCTATTCTATTCTAACCTGTCAGTGTGATTTTACTGTGTGCAGCACATGAATTGCCAGCTTTTCAAAGGACACCGGTGCGTAAAAATCGGATAACACTCGCATGGTCCAAGTGCTGTGCGATTTTCTTCTCGCACCCATTGCATTGGCGATTCTCGGAGATAGTTGCAGTATGGTGCGATTTTACACACACGCTGAATACGCCAGATAAAATAAACGTTGATGTGAGCTGCCCCATAGAGTAACATTGGGCCGAGTGCTATGTGATGTTTTCTCGCATAGCACTCTCCCATATTCTACGGTAGTGTGACGCCTGCCTTAGATGTATACTCCATGCTGTGCTGCACTGCAGACATTACAGAAAGAGTAGCCAAAAAATGGCGAGGCTTCTTCATGCTGCTGGACCTAGTGGCACTGAAAGTACGTGTGTTTTTCTTACATGAAGATATGTCCACCCCGTGTCTAAAAATACACAGAAGATAACTGTTGGGCAAAATTTGTTTCAGTAAGGAAAGAATCAGACGGGCATATGACTTGGACAACGATAGGAACGCAATGCTCGGACTGGCTAGCAGCTCTCTCGAACCGAGTGTGACAACTGCATAGAAGTATGTCCTCTCACTCTAAGGCTCGGAGAGCCGCCAGCCAGTCCAAGCATTGTGTTGCGATCCTCGTCCATGTATAGCCGTCTAACTTTTCTCTTAGCAGTTATCATTCCTGAACCCCACCTCAGCCAAGAATTTCTATGGAGGCGTGAACTCATCCCAATCCGTTTTCAGGGGTTACTGGATCACTCTACATAGGGTATGTTCACACAGTGCTTTTTTTCAGAATGAAAAACATAGAATGTTAGCAGGAAAAATGCTGCATACATTCTGCACGTTTTAAATTAATTTCATGCGTTCTTGATGCTTTTTTTGTACATTCAATGGAGTACAAAAAGCAGCACAAATGCTGAAAGAATTGACATTCTGCGGTTTAAAAAAATCACAGCTCAAAAAAACAACAAAGAAGGAGATTTTCGAAATTTTATTTATTTTCCAGCTACTGTAATAGGCTACAAAAAATGGATGGGAAGATGAAAAATAACCACTGTGTGAACAAACCCTTAGTTGATTCTGTACTTAAAGGGGTTGTGTTAGAGTAAAAACAAGGGAAATAGGTGATTCATAGCGTTATATCAAACAAACAGACATCTAACCTCTAATGATATGTTGTGCACAGTAAGAATAGTAAGGTTGTTTTTATTCTAATGACTTACTCTAATTCTGTTAGTACATTAAAACCAGTAGTTTACTGCATGAGTGGACATTGGGTGAAAAGTCATCACTATCCAATCATCGGTGCTCATCTCGCTGCTAGGGTCTATGCTGTATATCTGCTTACAGCTGCAGAATACTGCACTGAACTCACATTTTGTGTATAGATTTGTATAGTGTACATAATCCCAACCTATTGATTCTAATAGAAGCCATACAGCAAGGCTCAAAGCCCCATACAGCAAAGCTGAAAGCCCCATACAGTAAAGCTCAAAGCCCCATACAGCAAAGCTCAAAGCCCCATACAGCAAGGCTCAAAGCCCCATACAGCAAAGCTCAAAGCCTCATACAGCAAAGCTGAAAGCCCCATACAGCAAAGCTCAAAGCCCCATACAGCAAGGCTCAAAGCCCCATACAGCAAAGCTGAAAGCCCCATACAGCAAAGCTGAAAGCCCCATACAGCAAAGCTGAAAGCCCCATACAGCAAGGCTCAAAGCCCCATACAGCAAAGCTGAAAGCCCATACAGCAAGGCTCAAAAAAAGCTGAAAGCCCCCTACAGCAAGGCTCAAAGCCCCATACAGCAAGGCTCAAAGCCCCATACAGCAAGGCTCAAAGCCCCATACACAAAGCTCAAAGCCCCTTATATTAAAGCTCAAAGCCCCATACAGCAAGCTCAAAGCCCCTTATATTAAAGCTCAAAGCCCCTATATTAAAGCTCAAAGCCCCATACAGCAAGGCTCAAAGCCCCTTATATTAAAGCTCAAAGCCCTTATATTAAAGCTCAAAGCCCCATACAGCAAGGCTCAAAGCCCCCTATATTAAGCTCAAAGCCCCATACAGCAAAGCTGAAAGCCCCATACAGCAAGGCTCAAAGCCCCATACAGCAAGGCTCAAAGCCCCATACAGCAAGGCTCAAAGCCCATACAGCAAAGCTCAAAGCCCCATACAGCAAGGCTCAAAGCCCCTTATATTAAAGCTCAAAGCCCCTATATTAAAGCTCAAAGCCCATACAGCAAGGCTCAAAGCCCTTATATTAAAGCTCAAAGCCCTTATATTAAAGCTCAAAGCCCATACGGCAAGGCTCAAAGCCCATTATAGTAAAGCTCAAAGCCACCTATAGTAAAGCTCAAAGCCCCATATAGTAGGTGTGTAGCCCTGGTGGTAGGCACACGTAGTACCCTGGAGAGTGTATGGCGAGACAGCGGCTTAATGCTCAATATGCATTCACTCTACACACACTAGACACACCCTTAGGGTAGTGGAGTATACTCTAGGGAGTGGTCAAGAAGGTATGTGTAGGAGTGATTTTAGTCAGTGAGTCTAGTTCCTGTCTTCGGGCAGTAAGGACGTGGAGAGTCTGCGTCTGGACTACAGTGAGAGAGTCTGTATCTAGAGGGAGGAAGGAGTCTAGATTGCTATCTCATCAGCTTGGAAAGTGGAGTCTGGTATAGGTGTTGGAATACACCTTAGTCTGGTCAGAGCTGTGTCATCTCCTCAGCATACATTGAAGGAAGGAACAAGTTGTAACCCAGAAAGTCTTCAGCATTCCTGTCTAGAGGACGGTATCAGGTACAGTGACGTGCTCCTGCCTGTGATAACTGAGCATCTGTGGCTAACTTGATTGGAAGGAAAAGGAAAGAAGTGACTGCTCGACCCTTGGCTAGTAAGAGTGCTTATGTTACCAGCGTGGACAAGGCGAAAGGCAAGTGGATTTATAAGATTTGTGCTTAACGGATTGCAGAAGTCCAGCACGTTGTAACCGGTCACTGGGGACCGAAGAGTCACTGTTGTTTCAGACACAGAGACAGGAAAACCAGGAATCTACCGGACCCTAGGTCGCGGCAGACAAGCCCCTTATAGTCAGTACGTAGCTGGGGTCAGGGGGAGTGAAGACTTTGGAGTTCTGCAGGACCACGTAAGGATTCAGCTCCTTCACAGGAAGGCCCCTAACACTAAGCTGACTGGGCAGGTACAGCAAGCATTGCTGAAGATTAGAGGGAACTACGCTTCATGCTAGTTGCACTCGCCATATTGGAGATAAAGGAGGCCCCTAACTTGTCCAGCCGCTGCCTCAAAATACACTCTCCGTGGATCAGCCTCCCTGGGACCTGCCTTATCATCTTGCAAGTAAAGGTATGGAAAGACGCTGACCGTGTGAGACTGTGTTCTTTAACCGCACTCGACTTCACTACTCACATAGACTTTGAGGGACCAGTCCCACCTGTAGGGGACCCGACATCTAGCTGCCTCACCATCCCCCCAGAGATCTACAGCAGCGTGGTACTAATTACCAGAATACTACAGGTGGCGTCACGAACTGTACACAACCAATCCCCTGTAAATATATCCCCAACATACGCCAGACCGCCCGGGCCACAGACCGAGCCACAGCTACCTGTGACAACAATCCCCATAGACTTCCATGGGCTCGGCTCTGAGTACCCCATTGCCCTGGTAACCCACAATTGTGGTGGCGGGTCGACACAACAAAACTTGGCGTCACGAACAGGATACGAAACTCGCGAAATTGCGAGCCCTGCGTGCCTAAGGACTTGTTTTTGTAAAAAGGACTGTTTGCACTTTTGGCGCCAAAATCGCCATTTTTGTCGCCATATTCGCGCCCTCAGGCGCTGGAGAAGAAGGTGGGCGTACCTTCGTGGGCGTCTACCCCCTGTGGCGCGAAGAAAATGCCTGCCCTCTCAAAGTGCTACTATAACATGCGGTCCTGCCCTACAGCAAAAGAGGTCCGCCTCCTCTTCACCTTCCCTGCGAGGAGGAGGAGACGCAAACCCCACCTCCACGGAAGAGACCGGATGTCTCCGCAGAAAGAAAAAAGAATCTTCTGGAACATGATGGAGGCAGGACGTGCGCAGCCGAGTGGGGCAGCGGAGGAAGGCAGGCCCCGGGCCCCCGCCAAGCTGCCATCGGCATCGGAGACTTATGCAATCCTGCACCTGCAACAGGCGTTGTTAGAGGTTCGGGAGGAGAACGCACTCCTAAAGAAGATGTTCCAACCTGGCCTGGAGGAGATTGAGAGACGCCGCTGTAACCTGCTGAAGTGGCAATTGACAAACACGGCGTCCCCTCCCCTCAACGAACCCCCACGATTCCAAAAACCGAAAAGTCTGCTGCCCAAGGCGAAGGAGCAACCGGAGGCTGCCCCGAAAGTACCGTTCCCGATCCCACTGGTGAAGCGGTGGATGCGGAGGAGGTTGAGGAGGTACAGCCAATCCCGGAACGCCCCGCCCGGCCAAGAGGCCGCAGCAGATGATCGGTCCCCGGCAGGGACACCGGAGGGGTCCTGTCCGTCACTACCAGATGTGGACTGGGACGAAATGGCGCGCCTGGATGACGTCGCCTACACCGCCCAGTGGGAGCAAGAATGGCGGAGTCGTGAGAAAAAGAGGCGCCAGCAGGAGGAAGAGCGGGAAATCCAGAAGAACCGCCAGCGACAGTATGCCGAGCTGATTGCCGACAAGGAGACTGTCCGTCGCGACAAAGGTACCTTACGGGAACCGCGGCGGCGGGGGTGTGTGGCTGAGTTCCAGCTCCGGAAGGGCTGGGGCTTTATCCGTGAACCGGGCCTCTACCCAGCGGTCTTCGTTAGCAGGCGTGACGTGGAATCTCACCTGCCACAAGGCCATCCCGGGAGGGACTTAGTAAACGGCGACATAGTCACCTATACGCGGCATTGGGGAATGAAGGGGTGGTATGCCCTGAACGTCGCCATCGTCCGCGACCCCGTCCCAGACGCAGGTATCGTCACCATTACCGCAGCGTCCCCGTTTCCAGCTCAAGAAGCATCCGGCCGTGCCCCAGCATCGCCCCTTTAAAGTCATCGCAACTAGCGACCCAAAGTGCATCACGAATTAAAGTCACCTCTTCATCGCCACATGCGACCCAGTCTAGATCGCAATCCCTAACGCGGTCTATATCATTAACAGTAATTGAGACGCAATCGGTGTCATGTGGAGAGACTGAACCAGTTGCGCCCCTGGAGGTTCGCACCAGAACTGTCGCAACCCAGACCCTGATCGCAGCACATGATTTGCTGGTCTTGGGATCAAGGGCTCATTGCATCGTTCCAGCCCCCGGCGTGGAAAAATGTAGTGGAAAAAGTATTTGCAGAAAATGAATAAATAGTAAAGAGTTGGTGAGATCCCTATCGGATCTACCACAAGTAGAAAGCAGAAAGTTTAACATGTTTTTGAAAAAGTATTGCACAAGTTATATATAATGAATATATATTTCCAGTTATAGAATGCCCGGCTGGGTAATGGATAATTGATATATGATAAACAGTTGCACTTTGATAATGTGATTTATTATGTCTTTCTTTACAAATGGACTTTTGAGGTTAAGGACTATGCTAACCCGGAACTTTCTTGTACATAGTTGCGCTTCGGCGCCCTATCTTGGTTTTACAAAAACCATCCATAACTACCTCTGAAAAACAAAACCCGTATGGTGTGGCACTGAGTGAGGTCTGCAATTGGACGTCCTGCAGCCCACCCAGGACCCACGTTGAAGGTTTGGTGCGGGTCCTTCACAAGTATATTGTAAATTTATTTATTGAATGCATTTGATACTATTTGTATTTTTGTATTAAAGTTTGTAACGTTCAAGGTGATCTTACCTCCCGGATGGGAAGATGTTATTGTTATTGTTATTGTATAAATAAATGTCTTTTGTATTTCACAGCCCGGGAGTGCTGTCGTTTACCATGGGGGAATGTGTAGCCCTGGTGGTAGGCACACGTAGTACCCTGGAGAGTGTATGGCGAGACAGCGGCTTAATGCTCAATATGCATTCACTCTACACACACTAGACACACCCCTTAGGGTAGTGGAGTATACTCTAGGGAGTGGTCAAGAAGGTATGTGTAGGAGTGATTTTAGTCAGTGAGTCTAGTTCCTGTCTTCGGGCAGTAAGGACGTGGAGAGTCTGCGTCTGGACTACAGTGAGAGAGTCTGTATCTAGAGGGAGGAAGGAGTCTAGATTGCTATCTCATCAGCTTGGAAAGTGGAGTCTGGTATAGGTGTTGGAATACACCTTAGTCTGGTCAGAGCTGTGTCATCTCCTCAGCATACATTGAAGGAAGGAACAAGTTGTAACCAGAAAGTCTTCAGCATTCCTGTCTAGAGGACGGTATCAGGTACAGTGACGTGCTCCTGCCTGTGATAACTGAGCATCTGTGGCTAACTTGATTGGAAGGAAAAGGAAAGAAGTGACTGCTCGACCCTTGGCTAGTAAGAGTGCTTATGTTACCAGCGTGGACAAGGCGAAAGGCAAGTGGATTTATAAGATTTGTGCTTAACGGATTGCAGAAGTCCAGCACGTTGTAACCGGTCACTGGGGACCGAAGAGTCACTGTTGTTTCAGACACAGAGACAGGAAAACCAGGAATCTACCGGACCCTAGGTCGCGGCAGACAAGCCCTTTATAGTCAGTACGTAGCTGGGGTCAGGGGGAGTGAAGACTTTGGAGTTCTGCAGGACCACGTAAGGATTCAGCTCCTTCACAGGAAGGCCCCTAACACTAAGCTGACTGGGCAGGTACAGCAAGCATTGCTGAAGATTAGAGGGAACTACGCTTCATGCTAGTTGCACTCGCCATATTGGAGATAAAGGAGGCCCCTAACTTGTCCAGCCGCTGCTCAAAATACACTCTCCGTGGATCAGCCTCCCTGGGACCTGCCTTATCATCTTGCAAGTAAAGGTATGGAAAGACGCTGACCGTGTGAGACTGTGTTCTTTAACCGCACTCGACTTCACTACTCACATAGACTTTGAGGGACCAGTCCCACCTGTAGGGGACCCGACATCTAGCTGCCTCACCATCCCCTCAGAGATCTACAGCAGCGCTGGTACTAATTACCAGAATACTACAGGTGGCGTCACGAACTGTACACAACCAATCCCCTGTAAATATATCCCCAACATACGCCAGACCGCCCGGGCCACAGACCGAGCCACAGCTACCTGTGACAACAATCCCCATAGACTTCCATGGGCTCGGCTCTGAGTACCCCATTGCCCTGGTAACCCACAATTGTGGTGGCGGGTCGACACATAGGGATCAAAGCACCATAGAGCAAAGGTCAAAGCCCCATACAGCAAGGCTCAAAGCCCCAAACAGCAAAACTCAAAGCCCCATACAGCAAAACTCAAAGCCCCATACAGCAAAACTCAAAGCCCCATACAGCAAAGCTCAAAGCCCATACAGCAAAACTCAAAGCCCATACAGCAAAACTCAAAGCCCCATATAGCAGGGCTCAAAGCCCCCACATACAGCTAGGCCCGAAGCCCCATACGGCAAGGCTCAAAGTCTCATACAGTAAAGCTCAAAGATCCATACAGCAAAGCTCAAAGCCCCTATAGTAAAGTTTAAAGCTGCATACAGCAAAGCTCAATTCCCATACAATAAGACTCAACACTCCATACAGCACAGCTCAAAGCCTGCACTGGAGATGGGATCCCATCTACGTCCATTCTGCTAAATGGGGTACACATTACAGGCATTGTACAGGGTAAGAAAACATCGCAGCATTAAAGCAAAACAGCACCACCCTTTCTCCAGGTTGTGTGTAGTATCGCAGCTCAACCCAGTACATTTCAATGGAGCTGAGCGGCAACATCACCCACATCCTGTGGAAACGGTCGGTGCTGTTTCTCTTACAAAGCAGCCATGTTTTTTTAACCCCACAACTCCTTTATGTGAATATAGTGAAAAGGACAATCGGGATAAGGTCAGCTTACCAGTAGTAGTCCATGATCTTCACACGCACGGAGTCACCTTGATCAGAGGCGTTGGCTGAGACAAGAACATGAGGAAAAAATTTCCAGCGCAGAACTCAATAAAAAATAAGTATTTATTGAAAATGTTAAAAACCATCTTGAATAGAAAAAACACACAAATGCAGATAGGGTCCCTGGTGGTCTGCACATAATGGTGGTCTGAAACCACCAGGGACTGTATCTGCATTTGAGTATTTTTTCTATTCAAGATGGTTTTTAACATTTTCAAATAAATACTTATTTTTTGTTGAGTTCCGCACTGGAGATTTTTTTCCTCATAAACTCCTTTAAGAACTATTCTGTTTAGGGCGCTGTCATATGATTGTAGTTTCTAAAAAATAAATGTTTCAAGGCTGGATAAAGGCGTTTTGGAGTTATCTGCACTTACACAGCCCTGTTATAAGTCCACACCCTGTACAGGACTCATGGACTCCAGTTTCACTAACACGATTATACATTCGATGCAGATCTTGCTATGGATCTGCGGCAAATCCACACCAAAATCCACGTCAAAATTCCCATGTGTTACATGCAGATTTTTATGTGGATTGGCTGCGATTTCACCCTATATAATCCTGAGCTTGGAATCAGCTCGTTCAGATTAGCGTATTATACAGACTTGTGCCGTCGAGTAAAAATCGACAGCACACTGATCACTGCAATTATTAATATTAATAATAATAATAAAAATTGTATTTATATAGCACCAACAAATTCTGCAGTGATTTACAATGAAATTCAATAGGGCCGTTCAGATGACAGGGTTTTTTGCATGAATCGGGTGTTTGTGTAAAAAAAATATATATTGGATAAGACTTTCCCATTCAAGTCTATGGGTGCACAAAAAAATCGGATCCCATAGGGGTCATCTGTTTAGCATCTGATTTTAAGACTATTTGCCATGATTAACCTAGGAAACTGCTGATGTATAAATACGGATGTCACACAGACATAAAATATAGACTAACAGATGACAATACAGATTAAAATCAGCTGAGTTTTCTGGACGATCTTCCATACACTCGTCTGATCCCGGCCTAAATCCGCTAGATAAATTGACATACTATGAATTAAAAATCCTCATCAAAGGTGAATTTTCACTTTCGAATTTTTCCACGTCATGTGAATGAGATTGCTAAAATCTTACTTATCTCACTGCTGCTGTAATACGCTCCGGATTTTATGTCCACAAATCGAAACCAAAATCTGCAGCGCATCAGCCTTGTGTGAACATACCCTTAGCTTCTCAAACAATACAACCCAAATGACATATGTTACCTTCTGGGCTTTCAAGAGCTCATCTCTTAGTATTTCTGAGCCCTTTTCCCTGATTTCCACGGAGGAGCTGCGCAGGCGAGACAGGTCATACGCAGGGGTGTCTTTTGGTGGCTCAGCGATGGGTCTAGGAGTTTCCGGTCTTGGAGAAGTCGTCCAGTCCTCAGTTGAGCAGTGGAGCTGGGTGCCTCCATCTTGCCTATGGTAAAAATACACACAATATTAGTCCCCAGAGACCAGCGTAAGACCATATAGAAGAAAAGAGAGTGGGATCCCTCCAGGAAGGCGCCTCTGAATGACATTTCCTGCCATTCACACAGAAAACGCTTTCTCCATGAGCGAGAGATCCATATCCTCAATCAATGAATGCCCGTCCACAGAGCGGCACATAATACTCAGATCATTCCAACTTCTCACTTTTCTGTATCCCTCGCAGACGTAGCAGAGCTGATCGGGTCATTCAACGGATCTGCACCTGCACACAATGACCGATGACCAACTCAGCTCAGCTACATCTTCTAAACAATATCTACTATATGGAATATCATGAAGGATAAAAAAGAAGGAATAACAGTGTAACCATGATGCAGAAGGGCAGGATCCTTGCAGCTAAGATTGCTGGCTTTGTAGTACCTCACCTGGGAAAGCGCCAAATCATCCGTCATCTGTAACTACTAGTGATACATAGCATAGGGCTGAAAATGTGTGATTAAACTTCCACGCACAGTGTAACGCAGCTGTCGGAGGTCTGCAATCTGCGTTACGCCAGCAGCGGACCCCATTTTACATCTGACCCATATCACAACACATTCATCTTACCCCGATCTCACATCCCACCAGCTGGCACGCTCTCCTCCAGGCTGTCTCAGGGAGGGGAATTCAGAGGGGACAATGAGACCGAAGAGAATGAGGGAAGGAATAGAGCACAGAAGGCCAAAGGACGGTGCGGAGAAAATGGGAGGTGGCGGCGCAGATCCAGATGTTGGGGCTGATATTGCACCATAGAGTTTCAGTGCATCCCACACAAGTATGTGTGCGTCTCCCAGCCTGTGACTTCCTCCCTGCCCCTTCTCTGCGCACAGAGAGGAAACACTTCCAGATGCAGGGAGAACGAGGACTAGGAGAAGCCGGGAGGAAGAGGAGGTTACACATCAAAGTGTCAGGAAATGTAGTGAGGACAGTAAGCGGATCTCAGGAAAAAAGCTGCAACCATAAGCAGAAATGCAAACATAGGCAGTTAGCGCAGCACAACACCATTCAGGTCACGTGACCTCCAGCTGGTCCCCATTGCACCAGTCTACACCTACTCTCCCCGGCCACATCACGTGCTCATCATGTCATGATGTTTTCTACTAAAGTGAATGTAAATCTTCAGTTCCTTTTATGAGATGTTCACATCCTGTGAGGAAACAACCACAGCCATTCAGTAACAGCGTGCATGTGTGCTTGGCCCAAATGCATGGGTAGTGAGTAGGACATATTGTGCTTCAGGTCCAGAAGACAAAAATGTTAATAAAAAGAACCATTAAAAGTATCCAAGCAAATTCCAACACTGAAATATTTGCTCGAGAACAATCGTGTCCCTGAGAAGAAACATTGCATTCTCCAGACTTTGTATTGCCTTGAGTCACGGATAACCCCTTTAAGAAAATT
>JARQOD010000010.1:89500886-89567559 GCA_033576555.1 Oophaga sylvatica
TTCTGCAAGGCTGATGCCAACATGTGTGCAGGGTGGGGATCTCCACCGGCCCCTTAGATAAAGAAGACAATCACACATCACATACATTCAAACAGTTCAACTTGAACACTACTGCAGATAGATATAGCGGAAAACACAAAGAAACTGGAGCAAAACACCATCACACACGAGAAATATTTAGAAAATGTATAAATAATTTTTATTAAGGTGCATTAGTATAAATATTAAGATGTACGAATCATATAGAAGTTCACAAAAAACTCAAAGCAGTCATAGTGGCATTGGACACACTGCTAGATGTAAAACATAGCTGCACCATAACAAAACATGGATGAAAGAGGGAATTTAAAAGTGCTATATATCATCATCATATCGCATAATTAATACAGTGAGTGGTAATATCAATATAGAACACTGTTCCCCTAATGATGACACAAATTGCCCTTCAACTTAATATATAGAGAGTTGCTGTGCAACATAATCAAGGTCCAGATCCATGATAAGACTGAAGAGGGCAAGAAAACAAAATTGTATCACAGTGATTGATGTTGATACTGACGTGCAGGCACGCGCCCCTACGCGCGTTTCGCAGTCGCTTCCTCGGGGGCTGGTATGTAAAGAGCCTCTCCTGACCCCTTTATATACCCTCCCTGAAGTGAAGTAATGTGTAGCATGTGCGATCGCCGCGTTCATAATCTCCCGCGGCGCCATGATGGCGGTACGCTCCATGGGTGCACCCGACTGACGTCAGTGGAGCGCAGCGCCACTAGAGAACACCGCGAGAGGAGACGGAGGCGGAGTGATCACACGACATGCGCACTGAAGACCTCACAATGCGGCCATCTTGAATATGGGCAAACATTGCCCTGCTTGTTCCCCACATAAAGTACAACATAGCAAAAGCAGCGATCTAATTGGTGTCCCATAGTGGACAATGACAAAACGTAAATCACAATTATGTCCACCATGTATATCCAAACAGAGGTAAGTATACCATAATGAGACTAATATCCCACAATGAATAGCGCTCTGCCCTATTTGTCACACAGTCACCCAACTACTCAATGTACTGCATCATGTGATTGCTGACCATAACACAATGTAAAGTACAATAGAACATTCCACATCACAACAATAAAGGACAGAGAAATAAGCTACAATACACACTTTACAAGATGGAAATAAAAAAGACAAATATAATATTTGCATTCGCCTGTCTTGTAATTAGATCTCCTATTTGCCACAAAATAGATGAATGTGGATCTCCAGATATAGAAAACTTGATGCGCAGTCTGTACATGCTTCAAATCACTCCAGGAGGTACGGATGGTCCTATTCCAAAGAATTCCTTTAATGATTCCAATACTAAACAGAGAGAACAAAAATTAAAAACAATAAAAAATAATGAGACACCCTAAGCCTGGGGGTCACAGATGCAGATGTTGTGACCCGCACCACAATTGTGGGTTACCAGAGCAATGGGGTACTCAGAGCCGAGCCCATGGAAGTCTATGGGGTTGTCACAGGTAGCGGTGGCTTGGTCTGTGGCCCTGGTGGTCAGGCGTATGTTGGGGGGAATATTTACAGGGGATAGGTGTATAACAGTTCGTGACGCCACCTGTAGTTCTCTGATCATTAAGACCAGCGCTGCTGTAGATCTCTGAGGGGATGGTGTGGCAGCTAGATGTCGGGTCCCCTACAGGTGGGACTGGTCCCTCAAAGTCTATGGAATTAATGATGTCGGGTGCAGATAAATAAATCAGTCTCACACCATCCAGCGTCTTTCCATACCTTTTACTTGTCAGATGATAAGGCAGGTCCCAGGAGGCTGGTCGGGTGGAGGATGTGCTTTGAGGTAACGGCAGAGCAGGTTGGGGGCCTCCTTTACTTTCCAATATGATGAGTTCAACCTGCATAGAGCTAAGTTCACTCCGAATTCTCCAAAGCTGTACTGCCCGGTCAGTTTTGTGGTCGGAGTCTTCCTTTAATGTGAGAGAGCTGAGTTCCTACTGTTGTCCTGCATCGACTCAAGGTTCCCACTCTCCCTGACCCCAGTTACGTACCGACACTCCAAGGGCTGCTTTCTGTGACCTAAGGTCCAGTAAGACTCTGGTTTTTCTATCTCTACACCCGAAGCTGTAGTGACACTTCGGTCTCCAGTGACCGGAGAATAATGCCGGATAGTCCAATCCTTAAGGCACTTTAATAATTCTTTCCTCTGCGCCCTTCGCCCTGCTCGACTCTCAATATCAGCACTGACTAGGCTAAGATAACATTCGGTTATCTGTACTAGCCTCCACTTTTGCACTGTCTCTCTGTATCTAACAGGAATCTCGTTTCTCCCACAGGCACTAGTCCTGACTTCCTCCACTCTCTCAGGAGAACTTCAGACTACTGTCCTACAGGACACTCCCCTATACACCCCTGCTGGGTGTGTCTGAAGTGTATGTGAATAATGTCGAGTTCTTAACCATTACCTCTCCGCACATCCTCCAGGGTACTGCGTGTGCCTTCATATACCAGGGCTACACATTCCCCCATGGTAAAGTACAGCACTCCCGGGCTGTGAAATACAAGAAGACATTTTGTTTTATATTAACAATAAACATTTAACTCTTCCCATCCGGGAGGTAAGAATTTCTTAAACGTTGCATTATGTACAGTAGGAAAATACAAAAAGTATTAAAGCATCAAAACATTCAATAAATACACAGTATTCTTGTGAAGGACCCGCACCAAACCTTCAACGTGGGTCCTGGGTGGGCTGCAGGACATCTGGCTGCAGACCTCGCTCAGTGCCACACCACACGGGTTTATATTCAGAGGTAGTTGTGGTTTCATGTAAAACCAATATTGTGCACTGAAGCGCAACTATGTACAAAGATAAGTTCTGGGCTGGCACAGTCCTCAGCCTCTCAGTCCATGACATAATAAAAGAACACATATATATTAATGCACAATACTATAACAATACTTTTTACAATATTCACATAATGTAACCTTTTCTGGGTTAATTTTCATTATTTACTTGAACTACTGTTGATATCGAATGGGTATTTTCCCTTTCGTGGTTCGCTCTGATCTACGTGGAGTAGCTTCAGGTATATTGGTCTGTAATCTATCTGCTCTGCGTAATGGCAAACTATAGAACTGCCTCAATCTTTCTATGGATCTGGCAAGCGTACTGATGGCTGGGCGGTGTGAGTCAGCTTCACCAGGGGATCCCATAGCATGGGGCGCTGCTTCCGATGATCCTTCTTGAGATTCTATAGGCTGGGGTGTTGCTGGAATAGGTAACTCCTGAACTGGCTCCACTGGCACCATGGGCACAACTGGAGGTAGAACTTCCTCTTGTGGCTGATAAAACTGCAACACCGGAATGATTACAGCATCTCCCAGTCTGGGCCAATCTGCAGGAAAATCTCCCAGATCCGTGTGTATGACCTCTTCTTTTCTTTCTTCTTGATTGATGACAGGGTTCTTTTCACAAAGCTTTAAGGGTTCTGGACACAATTTCAAATGGTCTCTGGACACAGTGAATATTGTTCTTCCTCCGTCCTTACTGATAATACAAACTTTTCTGTTGTCATATTTGGAATCTTGTACGACGTAGGGTTCTTGTTCCCACTGGTTATCCAATTTGTGCATCTTCCTTTTTCTTTTCAATACTACTTCTCCAGGCATCAAAGGCTTGGCAGGAGCATTCCTGTTGTAAATATCTTCCTGTTTCTCTCGTGCCTTGTTGAGACTTTCTTCTACACAGACTTGCACTCGTCTGTACTGCTCTTGCCGATTGATGTCCCAGTTTTCAACGGCGTCGTCTGCCTCCGGTTCTACCACTCCAAGTTCTAAATCCATTGGTAGTCTTCCGGGCCTTGCTCTCATAAGATAGGCTGGAGTGCAGTTAGTGGAACTTACAGGTATATGGTTATACAAGTCAACCAAATCAGGTAGTAAGTCCGGCCACCGATTTCTGTCTTCCAACGGTATGGATTTCAGCAAATCAAGGACAATGTGGTTCATTTTCTCGCAAAGGCCGTTGGTTTGAGGATGGTATGGCGTTGTTCTAATTTTCTTGCACCCATACATGTGACAGAATTCCTTGAATAGGTCAGCCTCGAAAGCAGGTCCTTGATCAGTTAATACTTGCTCCGGATACCCATGCGGTCTGCAGAAGCTTGCTTGAAAGGTTTTTGCTGCCGTCACTGCTGTCTGATCCTTTACTGGAACAACCACCAGAAATCTAGAGTAATGGTCCACCATGGTCAGGGCGGATGAGTATCCAGATCTACTTGGCGACAATTTAACGTGGTCCAAGGCCACAATTTCCAAGGGACGAGTCGTCCGGATAGGCTGCAGGGGTGTCCTCTGACTACCGTAGTCCTTTCTTCTGAGACCACAGGGTCCACAGTTCCGACACCACCTCTCGATGGAGCTGCGCATCCCTACCCAGTAGAACCGGCACCTCAACAGGGTCTCCAGCTTTCTCCAGCCAAAGTGTCCTGCTTGATCATGGTATGCTTCCAACACCATTGGGACGTCTGCCTTGGGGACCACTATCTGCCAGACCATCTCGTGGGTCCTGGGGTTGACGTATCTCCTGCACAACTTCTCACGGTATAGGAACAACCGGCTTCTCTCGTTCCACAGGAGCTTTGCTGACATAGGTGCATCTTTTTCCAAGGAGGAACCTTCCTGTCTTAACAACTCCTTGATACGGCTGACCACTGGATAGCTGTCCTGAGTCTCCTTCCAGCTGTGATGGGGTAAGGGATTTAACGTTGCACCATACTGCTTTCTGTAGACTCGATGCTCGTGGACTACCCCATTTCGATGGAACGCAGGTAGCTCAATTTCTTCCAGGTCGTCCGATTCTTCTTCCGTGTCAGAGTCATGCGGCATTCGGGACAATGCGTCAGCATTAGCATTCTTTCGGCCTGCCCGGTATTTGATGGTAAACTGGTAATTGGACAACCGAGCCATCCAACGCTGCTCCATGGCGCCCAGCTTGGCGGTTTCCAGGTGCGTTAAGGGGTTGTTATCTGTAAACGCAGTGAACTGATTGGAGGCCAATCAATGCTTAAATCTTTCAGTAATGGCCCAGACCAGCGCCAGAAACTCCAGCTTGAAGCTCTATAATTTTCCGGATTCCTCTCAGTTGGCCTGAGTTTTCTGCTGGCATATGCGATGACTTTTTCCTGGCCATTCTGCTTCTGACTGAGAACTGCTCCCAAACCTTCATTACTGGCGTCGGTGTACAGCAGGAACGGTTGGCTGTAATCAGGATAGGTTAAGATCTCATCACCTGTAAGGATCTCTTTCATCTTTTGGAATGCTTCAGCCTGTTCTTTACCCCAATTAAAGGGAGGGTTTCTGCTCTTTAGGGATTGTCCCACTAGGAGGTCCTGTAAAGGGGCTGCCTTCTTGTGTAATCTTTCACGAACCTTCTGTAGTAACCCGTTAATCCCAGGAACTGTCGCACTTCCTTGAGGTTCTTCGGCTCCGGCCACTTCTGGATGGCAGTGACTTTCTCTGGGTCCGGCGCTACTCCTTCCGAACTGACAATGTGCCCCAAGTATTGTACCTTCTGTTTGAGTAGATGGCATTTTGAGGGTTTCAACTTCATCCCGTACCTGGACAGGGACTCAAATACTTCTGCCAGGTGCTTCAGATGGTCCTCATATGTCTTGGAGTACACGATGACATCATCTAGGTATAGCAGCACGGTTTCAAAATTGAGATGTCCCAGGCAGTTCTCCATCACTCTCTGAAATGTTCCTGGGGCACTGCTGAGCCCAAACGGCATTCTGTCGAACTCACAGAGCCCCATTGGGGTGGTGAAAGCCGTTTTCTCACGATCCTCCTCAGCCACAGCCACTTGCCAGTAACCACTAGTCAGATCGAGGGTAGAAAAGTAGTTAGCCGTTTTCAGAGCAGCCAATGATTCCTCTATACGTGGTAGCGGGTATGCGTCCTTATGTGTTATGCGATTCACCTGCCTGTAATCCACACACATTCTCAAGCTACCATCTTTTTTTCTAACCAGGACTAGAGGTGCTGCCCAGGGACTACAACTATCCCTGATTACTCCGGCTTCTTTCATATCTCGCAACATTTCTTTAGCCTTCTGATAATGGGCTGGGGTATAGGCCTGTACCGCTCCTTGATGGGAGGATGACTGCCTGTAGGGATATGATGTTGTACTCCCTTAATTATCCCAAAATCAAGTGGATGCTTGCTAAACACTTGGGCGTACTCTTGGACCACCCGTAATACCCCTTGCTTCTGGTGAGCGGGAGTGGTGTCCGTCCCAACATGGAGCTGCTGACACCATTCCGCCACCTGGGTTGCTGGGTCATTGTCCTCCGCTATCTGGCAGGAGTCTAAGGACTCAGCCGGGAGAATAGAATTATTGTCGACAGCATGTAGTTTAGCAATGGTTGCATAACGGGGTAAGTTTACCTCATCATCTCCCCAATTGAGAAGCCGTACCGGAACTCTTCCATTCACCACTTCCACTACCCCCCTAGCAGTCATAAGTGTAGGTCTATGTTCTGAATGGTGGGGTTCTACTACAGCTTGGTAGTTCTGTCCTCTCAGACCTATGGCTGCCCTGCACCAGATTATCATTTCACTCATTGGGGTATCACAATGGGATTCGAGTCAGTGACCCGTACATTACCAATTTCGCCGTCTGTAAGCTTCGCTTGCTGCTGACACACCAGGGCCCGGATCTCTCTTTGGATTACTCCCTTCTGCCTTGGTCGGGCAATCTCAGCGAGCTGTTGGAGTAAGAACACAACTTCTCCCAAACAGTTACTGATAATGTTAGTACCCAAAATTATATTTAAACCATTCTCCTCATTTACAGTCTTTACTACTAGAAGCCCCTGGTCCTTCAATTCCTCTCTGCCCACTTTCACATCCACACATTTGGTCCCGAGTACTTCTACAGGAAGACCATTAGAAGCGTACACGGTAAAGTCAGGGCTCGGAGGTTTAAGACTATCTATAGACCAGAACTTCGTATATAGGGCATCAGGTATTAGGGTCACCTGAGACCCAGTGTCTAACAATGCCGGAACTGCAATACCATCTAGAATGATAGACAGGTAGGGTCGTCCACCCACATACCTGCGGTTCCAGTCTAGGGGGCCTGACGGGTCTTCTCCTGGGTGTTGGCCCTCGGACCCAGGTTCTGCCCGTTTAAAGGACACTGTGGAGACATATGACCTTTCCGGTTGCATCGGTAACAGGTGATCTCCCGACAAGGAGGGTGTTGATCAGAGGTCGCTCCTGGGGGTGGCGTTGTCCTCCTCCGAGGGGGCGACGTCTTCCTTCTTCTCCGGTTCATCCACGGGACGTCTTCTGGGCAGTCAGCTAATAAGATCTTCCCTTCTTCCTCTCTCCGCAGCTGCAGGGCACTCATCACAGCAGCCAGATTTTTAGTCAGCTGGCGCACCTCTGAGCGCAGACAGTCCAATTCACTAGGGGGTGTCACCTGCGTTTTTGCTTCTGCCACTAGCGAGGAAAAGGGGGGTGCCGCCGGTTCCAGAGTGACTTCACCCTGGTGATGTTGAGTTGACACCTCAGGTTTGCCCAGGGGTCGCAGCCCTTTTATTGCCATGTCCTTTAGGGCATCAAAGGTAGCATCCGGATGATCTAAGGACCACCAGTTTACAGTTCTGCGCTCCTCTTGGGATCTCAATCCCTGTATAAATTGCTCTTTCAGCATCTTATTCTCGTCATAGCACTTAAATTATTAATCTGCTTAAGGGCTCTCAGGGCTCCTTGTAGTCGGCAAGCGTAGTCCCTGATGTTGTCACCTGGCTGCTGTGAACAGTGGTAGAAGGCCATCCGGAGATCCGTTTCTGTGCGGTCTTCAAATATGGCATGTAGCTTAAGGAGAATCGCAGGTACCGACTCCTGATCAACGGTATCCCAAGTCTCCACTTCCCTCTCAGCAGCGCCAGTTAGCTGCCCTATCAGCACAGCAGCTTTTTGTCTCTCAGGCATGGAGTACATTTCTAGGATGCTGCATAACTTCCGCTTGAAGCCTGCTAAAGTGCCTGGCTCACCGCTGTACTGGGGAAGCCATTTCGCCCCAGGCATATATGGGAGCGTTAGTGGCATGATCAGGACTACCGGACTGGGTGCGGGGCCTGCGCCCCCATCTGGCGCTACAATGCCAGGCGGTGCGGGATCGGGGCCTCCGGCTGGGGCCGCACTGTCGGCCGGTTGTTGTGACATCTTAGCGCCCCCTTGGTTAAACGGAGCCTACCGGTTTCAGAAGCTGCTATTTCACAGGCACAGCAGTGGGAACAGGACCTTCGTCGCAGGCGCTCTGTTGTCAGAGCGTCCACTTCCTGTTGCAGGACCTGCCGCTGAGTCAGAGCCGGGGGCGTGTCCAAGACTTTGCGCGCTCTTTCAGGTACGCCCACCTTCTTCTCCAGCGCCTTAGGGCGCGAATATGGCGGCAAATATGGCGGTATTTGGCGCCAAACAATAGCAACAGTCTTTTTCACTAAAACACTCCACAAGCACACAGGGCTCGCAATTTTGCGAGTTTCGGATCCTGTTCGTGACGCCAAGTTTTTGTTGTGACCCGCACCACAATTGTGGGTTACCAGAGCAATGGGGTACTCAGAGCCGAGCCCATGGAAGTCTATGGGGTTGTCACAGGTAGCGGTGGCTTGGTCTGTGGCCCTGGCGGTCAGGCGTATGTTGGGGGGAATATTTACAGGGGATAGGTGTATAACAGTTCGTGACGCCACCTGTAGTTCTCTGATCATTAAGACCAGCGCTGCTGTAGATCTCTGAGGGGATGGTGTGGCAGCTAGATGTCGGGTCCCCTACAGGTGGGACTGGTCCCTCAAAGTCTATGGAATTAATGATGTCGGGTGCAGATAAAAAATCAGTCTCACACCATCCAGCGTCTTTCCATACCTTTTACTTGTCAGATGATAAGGCAGGTCCCAGGGAGGCTGGTCGGGTGGAGGATGTGCTTTGAGGTAACGGCAGAGCAGGTTGGGGGCCTCCTTTACTTTCCAATATGATGAGTTCAACCTGCATAGAGCTAAGTTCACTCCGAATTCTCCAAAGCTGTACTGCCCGGTCAGTTTTGTGGTCGGAGTCTTCCTTTAATGTGAGAGAGCTGAGTTCCTACTGTTGTCCTGCATCGACTCAAGGTTCCCACTCTCCCTGACCCCAGTTACGTACCGACACTCCAAGGGCTGCTTTCTGTGACCTAAGGTCCAGTAAGACTCTGGTTTTTCTATCTCTACACCCGAAGCTGTAGTGACACTTCGGTCTCCAGTGACCGGAGAATAATGCCGGATAGTCCAATCCTTAAGGCACTTTAATAATTCTTTCCTCTGCGCCCTTCGCCCTGCTCGACTCTCAATATCAGCACTGACTAGGCTAAGATAACATTCGGTTATCTGTACTAGCCTCCACTTTTGCACTGTCTCTCTGTATCTAACAGGAATCTCGTTTCTCCCACAGGCACTAGTCCTGACTTCCTCCACTCTCTCAGGAGAACTTCAGACTACTGTCCTACAGGACACTCCCCTATACACCCCTGCTGGGTGTGTCTGAAGTGTATGTGAATAATGTCGAGTTCTTAACCATTACCTCTCCGCACATCCTCCAGGGTACTGCGTGTGCCTTCATATACCAGGGCTACACACAGAGACGGCCTAAAGATATGATGCGAAGCTAAGCTGCTCATTTAGGCCCATCGGAACCATGGTATTCAATGTCACAATCCAACGACACTTTTTGTGCCAAAATTCGGCCACTATCCCCACCTCGAATACCCAAACTCACATGGTCAATGCCTTTGATTTTCAGATCACCAGATCTACAGTTATGTTTCAATCGGAAGTGCCTTGGGATCGTCTTAAGTGAATCCACGTCATCCACATCACGGGCGGCCTCAATGTCTCTAATGTGCTCACGTGTCCTAACACGCAGCTCACGGGAGGTTAGTCCTATGTAAATCAGGTTACATGTACAACTAGCGAAATAGACAACATATGTCGACGAACATGTAATAAAGTCTCTGATTGTATAATTTTTGAGGCCGTCCGATGACGTGAAGGACGTGGACTTCACGTGGTTCCTACATGCCAGGCATTTCCCGCACGGAAAAAATCCCGTCACTCTCTCCTTCACATTAAAGAGGGGTCGTGGTTTTGCCACATAGTGACTGGATACTAATGTATCTCTGAGATTTTGGCCTCGTCTTGCTGTCATTTGGGGATGTGGCGAAAGACGTTGTTTAAGAAGAGGATCGGCCTCAAAAATTATACAATCAGAGACTTTATTAAATGTTCGTCGACACATGTTGTCTATTTCGCTAGTTGTACATGTAACCTGATTTACATAGGACTAACCTCCCGTGAGCTGCGTGTTAGGACACGTGAGCACATTAGAGACATTGAGGCCGCCCGTGACGTGGATGACGTGGATTCACTTAAGACGATCCCAAGGCACTTCCGATTGAAACATAACTGTAGATCTGGTGATCTGAAAATCAAAGGCATTGACCATGTGAGTTTGGGTATTCGAGGTGGGGATAGTGGCCGAATTTTGGCACAAAAAGAGTGTCGTTGGATTGTGACATTGAATACCATGGTTCCGATGGGCCTAAATGAGCAGCTTAGCTTCGCATCATATCTTTAGGCCGTCTCTGCATCTGTGACCCCCAGGCTTAGGGTGTCTCATTATTTTTTATTGTTTTTAATTTTTGTTCTCTCTGTTTAGTATTTGAATCATTAAAGGAATTCTTTGGAATAGGACCATCCGTACCTCCTGGAGTGATTTGAAGCATGTACAGACTGCGCATCAAGTTTTATTATATCTGGAGATCCACATTCATCTATTTTGTGGCAAATAGGAGATCTAATTACAAGACAGGTGAATGCATATATTATATTTGTCTTTTTTATTTCCATCTTGTAAAGTGTGTATTGTAGCTTATTTCTCTATGTCCTTTATTGTTGTGATGTGGAATGTTCTATTGTACTTTTCATTGTGTTATGGTCAGCGATCACATGATGCAGTACATTGAGTAGTTGGGTGACTGTGTGACAAATAGGGCAGAGCGCTATTCATTGTGGGATATTAGTCTCATTATGGTATACTTACCTATGTTTGGATATACATGGTGGACATAATTGTGATTTGCGTTTTGTCATTGTCCACTATGGGACACCAATTAGATCGCTGCTTTTGCTATGTGGTACTTTATGTGGGGAACAAGCAGGGCAATGTTTGCCCATATTCAAGATGGCCGCATTGTGAGGTCTTCAGTGCGCATGTCGTGTGATTACTCCTCCTCCGTCTCCTCTCGTGATGTTCTCTGGTGGCGCTGTGCTCCACTGACGTCAGTCGGGTGCACCCATGGAGCGCACCGCCATCATGGCGCCGCAGGAGATTATGGACGCGGCTATCGCACGTGCTACACATTACTTCACTTCAGGGAGGGTATATAAAGGGGTCAGGAGAGGCTCTTTACATACCAGCCCCCCGAGGAAGCGACTGCGAAACGCGCGTAGGGGTGCATGCCTGCACGTCAGTATCAACATGGGTGAGTTGACACTGCAATCACTGTGATACAATTTTGTTTTCTTGCCCTCTTCAGTCTTACCATGGATCCGGACCTTGATTATGTTGCACAGCAACTCTCTATATATTAAGTTGAAGGGCAATTTGTGTCATTATTAGGGGAACAGTGTTCTATATTGATATTACCACTCACTGTATTAATTATGCGATATGATGATGATATATAGCACTTTTAAATTCCCTCTTTCATCCATGTTTTGTTACGGTGCAGCTATGTTTTAGATCTAGCAGTGTGTCCAATGCCACTATGACTGCTTTGAGGTTTTTGTGAACTTCTATATGATTCGTACATCTTAATATTTATACTAATGCACCTTAATAAAAATTATTTATACATTTTCTAAATATTTCTCTTTTGTGTGATGGTGTTTTGCTCCAGTTTCTTTGTGTTTTCATATATATATTGGGAGCTCCATTGGGATACTTTCCCTAAATTGTCCAGGTGCGGACAATAAATATGACTTGATACTATACCTCTTTATCTGTGCTTGAGACCATGTTTTTCAGATAGATATAGCGGAGCTGAGTGTATATGTGTCTGGTGTAGAGTATGGCTGAGTGTATATGTGTCTGGTGTAGAGCAGGGCTGAGTGTATATGGGTCTGGTGTAGAGTAGGGCAGAGTGTATATGTGTCTGGTATAGAGTAGGGCCGAGTGTATATGTGTCTGGTGTAGAGTAGGGCTGAGTGTGTATGTGTCTGGTGTAGAGTAGGGCTGAGTGTCTATGGGTCTGGTGTAGAGTAGGGCTGAGTGTATATGGGTCTGGTGTAGAGTAGGGCTGAGTGTATATGAGTCTGGTGTAGAGTAGGGCTGAGTGTATATGGGTCTGGTGTAGAGTAGGGCTGAGTGTATATGGGTCTGGTGTAGAGTAGGGCTGAGTGTATATGAGTCTGGTGTAGAGTAGGGCTGAGTGTATATGTGTCTGGTGTAGAGTAGGGCTGAGTGTATATGTGTCTGGTGTAGAGTAGGGCTGAGTGTATATGTGTCTGGTGTAGAGTAGGGCTGAGTGTATATGGGTCTGGTGTAGAGTAGGGCTGAGTGTATATGGGTCTGGTGTAGAGTAGGGATGAGTGTATATGGGTCTGGTGTAGAGTAGGGCTGAGTGTATATAGGTCTGGTGTAGAGTAGGGCTGAGTGTATATGGGTCTGGTGTAGAGTAGGGCTGAGTGTATATGTGTCTGGTGTAGAGTAGGGCTGAGTTTATGTGTCTGGTGTAGAGTAGGGCTGAGTGTATATGGGTCTGGTGTAGAGTAGGGCTGAGTGTATATGGGTCTGGTGTAGAGTAGGGCTGAGTGTATATGTGTCTGGTGTAGAGTAGGGCTGAGTGTATATGTGTCTGGTGTAAAGTAGGGCAGAGTGTATATGGGTCTGGTGTACAGTAGGGCTGAGTGTATATGGGTCTGGTGTAGAGTAGAGCTGAGTGTATATGTGTCTGGTGTAGTAGAGTAGGGCTGAGGGTACATGTGATTTCATATAGCAGAGTTGTATGTGTTGATGTAGCAGTTTTTGTGTTAGTGCCTGTAAAAATATATATATAGCAGAGTTGAGCGTGTATGTGGGAACATCATACTGTGGGGTCATCATACTGTGTGATGGGAGGGTCTGTGGGAACATTATACTGTGGGGGAGTCTTTTGGGGTCGTCATACTATATGATGGGAAGGTCTGTGGGAACATTATACTGTGGGGGAGTCTTTTGGGGTCGTCATACTGTATGATGGGAGGGTCTGTGAGAACATCATACTGTGGGGGAGTCTTTTGGGGTTGTCATACTGTATGATGGGAGGGTCTGTGGGAACATTATATTGTGGGGGAGTCTTTTGGGGTTGTCATACTGTATGATGGGAGGGTTTGTGGGAACATTATATTGTGGGGGAGTCTTTTGGGGTCGTCATACTGTGTGATGGGAGGGTCTGTGGGAACATTATATTGTGGGGTAGTCTTTTGGGGTCATCATACTGTGTGATGGGAGGGTCTGTGGGAACATTATATTGTGGGGTAGTCTTTTGGGGTCGTCATACTGTGTGATGGGAGGGTCTGTGGGAACATTATATTGTGGGGTAGTCTTTTGGGGTTGTCATACTGTGTGATGGGAGGGTCTGTGGGAACATTATATTGTGGGGTAGTCTTTTGGGGTCGTCATACTGTGTGATTGGAGGTTCTGTGGGAACATCATACTGTGGGGGAGTCTTTTGGGGTTGTCATATTGTGTGAAGGGAGAGTCTGTGGGGGAGTTTGTGGGTGTTGCAATATTGTGTGATAGGAGGGTCTGCGGAGGCATTATACCATGTGGTAGGCACTGTGGGGGCACCTTACTGCATAAGGAGCTCTGCGGGGACAATGAGTTAGGAATCATACTGTGTGGGATCAATAATGGGCTTCACTAGGAGCAATATATCTGTGTGGGTGCATATAACAGACTGGGTGATGTTGGGGTACTGGCTTAGGCCTCTTTCAGACGTTTGGGGGATGATATTCTGCTGACAGATTCCCTTTAAGTAAATTGGGGGACAGTTGAGCACCTGGCACGAGCGGCTGTGAGACGATCATCAGTGTCCTCCACTAGTTTGCCCGGTTTCAGCATAACTATGCAGCTGCGACGTTTCTACTCCGGGGGTCTCTTTGCCTGGTCTCTCGGACGCTTAGTCTTCCCAATGCCACAAATACACTTGTTAAGGGGCCACAGTTAGAATTTCCATGGCAACCAGCTGTTTGCTAAGTAGGCTGTGATTGACTGTTATTTCATCCAATGAGATGAGTCCACTCATCAGTGCTGAGGGGGTGGAATTTGTACGAGCATGCTGATTGGATGCTATTAGCACTTATCGCAGCCAAGCTCAAAATGCTCAAGAGTTTCCCCGCACTGATCTGTGGATGTGCACGCCTGCTGGGCTGGTGGTTTACTGACCATGTGGCCACAAAAATCAAACAAATCTAATATTTCCAGGAATCAAATAAAAAAAGTGAACATATATTCTCTTAAAAGCAATTTTTAATATTCATGTTAAAGAACACCTTCCCAGTGAGACAAAGGCCAATGCCTCAAATCTAGAAAAAAATTTGACCAGAAAAAAAATCTAGGCATACCCTGCAATAGGCCTATCTGTCAGCCTACCTTGCTGTGGAGGTTGGCTCCCTAAAAGAAACGATTTTTTGGCGCCCCAATCAACGAAGACTTTCCCTCATTTCCCTATCTCACCCTGATAATTAATACAGGTGGGAAAACAATAATCAGATAGAACAGAGATGAAGGAAGCAAAAAAACTGGTCATAAAAATTAAATGATGCCATACCCAGATCAACAATAGAAAAATTATTCATCCCATGCATAATAATCAATAGATGACAATATAAACGAGCTCCGTAATAATCACTTGTAATACATAAAGCATAAAGCATATCCCAAGAAAAATACCATCCCACACAATTACTTCACCGATCAAAACATTGGACAGGCTTTGATAACCAGCCACACATAGCCCAATGGATAACAAGACACTCATAGAGGTGACTTATCATGTGTAGGATGCGTATTCATCACCATCACTAAGGCCTCCTGATGAACCGTAACTGTGGGGAAACGAGTCGGGGCGCATCTAGGCAGTGTATACACAGGGAGGATTTTGGAGAGGGGAATCCTATGGGTTTGCTGAATATGATCCAATATTTTGCGGGGCTTGATGGCTATTGTAGATTATGGGATCCATGAGCAAATATGAGGAATTGTAAGGGAGCGTATCACAGCTGTGGAGCAATTACTGGCCCCATTCATATAAATGCTTTTATGAGACTAAGAAGGATATTCCTAATATTCTAGTGTGCCACAGAAGGTTAAGGATCCGATTCATCAAAGCGAAAAACAACTTCAAATGTTGTAACATTTTTACGCTTGTCCCGGCCAGATCCGTCAAAGTTGGCAGAGCTTGTATGAGACCAGACAAGGCGAAGCCCTTCCAGCAAATTCATGAAAAGTTGTGACAGTCCGTGTACTCCCAGACAGGAGGCGCACACCACTTGTAATGGACTAATTCATCATTTGCTTCTTAATGAATTAAGCACATCTTACTCCAGCTGTGCCTTCAGTAAGACTGGCATGCAAACCTCCAATCTTAAAAAAGCACTCTGCCTCCCATCAAAAATGTTATACTCTTAATATATTGCATCCATCATATTATATAGCACTGTGTACTTACAATTGCTCATTTTACCTTTCTACCCAGATACTTCTTCTCTTTTCCATTAGGTCTGTGACATCACGTGATTAATAACTGACTAGCTGAATCCTTCTTAGCTCTATGGAGAAACAGGAGGTCAAATTTCCCTGTATGAGTCATGAGTCACTGCAAAAGTCCCTGGCAGGAGGGAAGAGTCAGCAGCTGGGTCAGGAGCTGAAGAGGGGAATGATAAATGCAGGGACAAGAGACTTCCTGTTTCTAGGTAGAGCAGAGAAAAGAGAAGAATTATCTGGGTAGAAAGGCAAAATGAGCAATTGTAAGTACACAGTGCTGTCAAATATGATGATTGCAATATATTAAAAGAATACAAAGTTTGATGGGAGTGCTTCTTTAACGAATCAGGGTCTAATAGTACATCCACATGGGAAAAGCAAGCAAACCACAACACTATCCTCCAGAAATCTGCAGTAAAATCTACATAAATTACACATAGACTTGCTGTGGATTTGCAAATGATGAAATACAATGAAAATCCACATCATTAATTGTTGTAGATTGTCTGGAGGGATACATCTTCCCCATGTGAGTATACTATAAGCAGTGCAGATTCACATGCTGATATAGTTCTCAATACACAATGCAAGAATGTATCTGTCAGATTCAGCTCAACTCTACTGCCCTCAGGTGGCCACAAGCTGCAAGTACTCCTTATCACCTAGTAGTAGGGTTGAGCGATACTTTCCGATATCCAAAAGTATCGGAATCGGAATGGTATCGCCGATACCATTAAAATATCGGCGATACCCGATACCGATACCGGAAGTCCCATGTAAGTCTATGGGAACAAAATATCGGAATTAAAAAAACCCCATTCTTGCCTTGTTGGTTAATTGTACATGAAGGAAAACAACAAAGAGTAATGTAGAATGTATTGGGGAAGGTTGAGGAGACATTAAAGGCATAGATGTTTAACCCAATCAAATGGAATAGCATATATATATATTTTTTTTAAAGATGTTCGGATTGACGAATAAATTGACAATGTTGTTAACGTTTTTTCTATTTTGGCAAATATGTATATTTCACAACTTCCATGCTCTTCACCTTTTTAACTTTTCACACACTTTCTCCTTCATAATCTTCAGCAGCATCATCTTTTTCATCAAATTATTCTTCATCTTCACCTTCTTTATATTCTTCTTAAACTTCTTGCTATTCATCTTTTTGTTAACATTACTCATATTCTTCTTATTAAACTATTATTCTTATTCATATTGTACTTCATCTTCTTCATCATATTCTTATTTGTGACAGAGAATCCTGTACTTGTAATCTGTCAAAGTATGAATTTTTCATCCTTCCGTTCTTGCTGTCACAAAAGATTTAAATTACAACATTATTTGTCCATGTTCAGTTTAGCCTGCAGCAGCAGGCATTTTCCAGGGGCACCGCGAGGAGGAACGGACTCACCCCCATACACTGCTTAGTCTTCTTCTGCTTAGAATTTAGAGCATATATTTTGCTCTTCATTTTGGTCTTATACAGTGGCGTAACTAGAAATGGCGGGGCCCCACAGCAAAATTTTGAACGGGGCCCCCTCTCCCAAACGGGCGGCGGGGGGGGCGGGTTCTGATAGTGGGCGGAGCCAATAGCAGTGGGCGGAGCAAATCACAGCAATTCTCTAGGCCCAAAAAATACTCTTCAGTCTCATAACGGCCAGCTTTTTGCCCAAATCAGAGCTGTATTTAAAGCAGACATTATGGAAACACAATATAATATAATGGACTGGTAGCAATGCAGCCCCCTTATGCTACCATTACTAGTAACCATGTCCCGCATAACTATTAATGCAGGCACATTATGCCCCATAACTAGTAATAAGCCCTCTTATTCTCCCATCAGTAGTAATGTGCCCCTCAAGTAGTAATGCAGCCAAGAATGCAGAGTTATCACTCACACAGTATGTGCCCCCGTTAATCTTCGGTGGTATCTTCAGCTCCACAGTGGAGCACACTCACCACCAGTCTTCACCCTTCTGGGCGCCGCCGACGAGTGACGTCAGCAGCGTGATCACATGACATGATCACGCTGCAGACGTCGCTCTGACCCGGCGGTCAGAGCTTCAATTGTACTGGCGTCTGTATAGACACCAGTGCAATTGATTCCTGGGAGACGGCACGCAGCAGCTTCTCTGCGCCGGCTGTCAGCATGACAGCCAGCACAGGGAACCGCCGACTCTCAGGCCATGGGCGCGGAACACAGCCGCAGGGGAGACAGCTGCAGCAGGGACGGGCCCCCTGCTAGCCCGGGCCCTATGGCAGCTGCTTCCCCTGCTTCCACAGCAGCAGAAGGAAAAGAGCCAATGGCACAACCGAGGACCAGCTGACGTTACTGGGACACGGTTACTAAGCAGGAGGTGCCTGTGCTCCAAAGCACTATCAAGGACCAGCAGACGTTGCTGGAACTCGGATACCGAGATGGAGGCACCTAGGCCAAAGGCACTGCGGAGAACCAGCTGACGGTACTGGAACCCGGACGGGTAGCAGAAGGTACAAGAGCCAATGCAAGTAACGAGGACCAGCTGACTGTGCTGCAACCCGGAGGGGCAGCAGAAGGAAAAGAGCCAATGGCACAACCGAGGACCAGCTGACGTTACTGGGACACGGTTACTAAGCAGGAGGTACCTGTGCTCCAAAGCACTACCAAGGACCAGCAGACGTTGCTGGAACTCGGATACCGAGATGGAGGCACCTAGGCCAAAGGCACTGCCGAGAACCAGCTGACGGTACTGGAACCCGGACGGGTAGCAGAAGGTACCCATGGAAATTTAAGATGACAGGCCGCGAGCCGGCCGCAGTTACCGAATCCCACAGTACTACAGTGGGTGATTGTCCTATTGTCACAACGGAAACAGCCTTTATTTGCATATCCCGCAGCACACATAGGAAGCACCTAAACTCCAAGCACCATAGAGTCGGCTAACCCGACCGCAACACGACAGGACAACTTATTGGAGGCTAAGTGACGTTTACACTGAGAGGAAACAGATGGCGTGCTGTAACCAGTCTGGGCAGGAGTGAGTATCCGTGCCAATGACACTTCCGAGCAACAACTGGCGGTGTTGTAGCCCAGGGATGAGAAGAGAACATGGTGGAGGCAGCAGGACTTTTTGCCGTTCACACAGCAGGGGAACAGCTGACATTACTGAACCCCAGTAACACAGGAGCAAGTGTTCACTGTGCTAACAGCACTTCCGAGCAACAACTGGCGGTGTTGTAGCCCAGGGATGAGAAGAGAACAGGGTGGAGGCAGCAGGACTTTTTGCCGTTCACACAGCAGGGGAACAGCTGACATTACTGAACCCCAGTAACACAGGAGCAAGTGTAGACTGTGCTAACAGCACTTCCGAGCAACAACTGGCGGTGTTGTAGCCCAGGGATGAGAAGAGAACAGGGTGGAGGCAGCAGGACTTTTTGCCGTTCACACAGCAGGGGAACAGCTGACATTACTGAACCCCAGTAACACAGGAGCAAGTATAGACTGTGCTAACAGCACTTCCGAGCTACAACTGGCGGTGTTGTAGCCCAGGGATGAGAAGAGAACATGGTGGAGGCAGCAGGACTTTTTGCCGTTCACACAGCAGGGGAACAGCTGACATTACTGAACCCCAGTAACACAGGAGCAAGTGTTCACTGTGCTAACAGCACTTCCGAGCAACAACTGGCGGTGTTGTAGCCCAGGGATGAGAAGAGAACAGGTGGAGGCAGCAGGACTTTTTGCCGTTCACACAGCAGGGGAACAGCTGACATTACTGAACCCCAGTAAGACAGGAGCAAGTGTTCACTGTGCTAACAGCACTTCCGAGCAACAACTGGCAGTGTTGTAGCCCAGGGATGAGAAGAGAACAGGGTGGAGGCAGCAGGACTTTTTGCCGTTCACACAGCAGGGGAACAGCTGACATTACTGAACCCCAGTAACACAGGAGCAAGTGTAGACTGTGCTAACAGCACTTCCGAGCAACAACTGGCGGTGTTGTAGCCCAGGGATGAGAAGAGAACAGGGTGGAGGCAGCAGGACTTTTTGCCGTTCACACAGCAGGGGAACAGCTGACATTACTGAACCCCAGTAACACAGGAGCAAGTGTTCACTGTGCTAACAGCACTTCCGAGCAACAACTGGCGGTGTTGTAGCCCAGGGATGAGAAGAGAACAGGGTGGAGGCAGCAGGACTTTTTGCCGTTCACACAGCAGGGAACAGCTGACATTACTGAACCCCAGTAACACAGGAGCAAATGTAGACTGTGCTAACAGCACTTCCGAGCAACAACTGGCGGTGTTGTAGCCCAGGGATGAGAAGAGAACAGGGTGGAGGCAGCAGGACTTTTTGCCGTTCACACAGCAGGGGAACAGCTGACATTACTGAACCCAGTAACACAGGAGCAAGTGTTCACTGTGCTAACAGCACTTCCGAGCAACAACTGGCGGTGTTGTAGCCCAGGGATGAGAAGAGAACAGGGTGGAGGCAGCAGGACTTTTTGCCGTTCACACAGCAGGGGAACAGCTGACATTACTGAACCCCAGTAACACAGGAGCAAATGTAGACTGTGCTAACAGCACTTCCGAGCAACAACTGGCGGTGTTGTAGCCCAGGGTCAAGGAGGATGTTTAAATACTATATCAAGTATTTTCCTTGTTACGTGTCAATTAAAAATGTCTATACTCCAAACAAGAGAAATATAAACTTTAGTACCATAAGATGATGATTTAACTTAAAAAAATATATGTAAATTAAAAATTTACAAACATAAACGCATACATTAACATGTTGAAAAGCAATGCAAACCACAATTAAAATAGGTTAAATAATCTGCTATACGGTTTAAAATAAAAGCATACAAGTACACATCAGAATCCATTAATGATGAGTAAGTAACAGTATGTACACCATTTTTATTGTGTAGACAATGAATGGCTGACTTAAAAACATAATCAGCATTACAAGTTTTCTTTGACATTCATAAAACTTTACATTTGGTGAATAATATAACTACAATTTTTTAAAAATTATCTAAAATTTCCATCATGTAATACTGATATTATGTGCCAATCATTTATATTAACAAAACAAAAATTTAAAAAGTGCATAGTGCAGAGTGAAAACAGATATTTATGCCTGACTGTGGACTTGCAAGCATGACAACGGATAGATAAGGTATATATAGATGAGACTGCATAGCCACAGATGGTGAATGGCGATGTAATACTGTACCTCAATAAAGTGTGCGTTACTACTACATCCTTTTTTTTATCTAGCTTTATAAAAGGTTACGTGCATGTATGGTTGCGCCTCTGTTTGGACGCACAGACTGGCTTCCTGCTGTGACGCGTTGGGTATTGGAGCGTCTGTACGTCTTATGACGCAGACTAACATTCACGGTGCGCATCGTTCATCATCGCAAGCGTACCGACAACACAAAGGCGTTGTCATGACTGCTTTACTCAGTAAACATGCACCTATGATGAAACATACAAGCATGTGCCCTATTACATAACAAGCTACAAGAAAAACGAGTGTGAGGTGTGACACAGCTGTTTTGTTAAGGTACAGTATTATATCGACATTGTACAGATGTCGCTATTCAGTCTGATAAATATATATCATTCACGTATTCTATCAGTTGTCGTTCTTTCAGCACCACTTACAGGTATATATTTTGCTATTGTGACTATGCACTATTGACTTTACCAAGGTAATGCATGATTTTTGTAAGCGATTATCATGTTTACATGAAGGACCTTTATGATATGGGCTGTTAACTTTCTAATCAAATATGTATTTTTTAAAATGACACAAATATAAGTAATGTTGAAGAGGACTATTCCTACATGCATTGTTTGCACAATATTACACGTGTACATCACGTCCCTTAATCAACATTGGATTATTATATTTACTTGTATGCTTTTATTTCAAAGGCAAGAACACTGAAGTATAACCTTCGCACTGCAGCAGTTGTCAAAGTTCAACCCACATTATGCACTTCCAACATTGCAGCATTGGAGTCATCATGATGTGAGTTGGATTTGTCTAAGCTATGGAGTGACAAGGTTGACCATCAGTATCCTATAGCATAAGTAGGATTTTGTGTTTGCATTTGTTTTCGACATGTGCATATCTGTAATAATATGTCACATTTATTTTGTTACAGATTTGTGACAAAGACTAATCATTTTATGGTTTGAAAGTTGACGTTTCAAATGTTTACAGCTTAGAAATCAGGGTGTAGCCTCATATCTATGTGTAGCACTAGACACTTTGAGATGTCAGGTTTTTTTCACCATGATTAGGTAGCTAGCAGTAATTTTTGCCGGACACACAGCAGGGGAACAGCAGGCGTTACTGAACCCCACAAACACATCAGCGATTGTTTTCATCTGTGCATCTAACACTTCTGAGCAGCAACTAGCGCTGTTGAAGCCCAGGGTCAAGGAGGGTGTAGGCAGAGGCCTAGTATGAGACGTTTGAAGTTGAAGTTGTAGTTAGCAGCAGTAATTTTTGCCAGACACACAGCAGGGGAACAGCAGGCGTTACTGAACCCAACAAACACATCAGCGATTGTTTTCATCTGTGCATCTAACACTTCTGAGCAGCAACTGGCGCTGTTGAAGCCCAGGGTCAAGGAGGGTGTAGGCAGAGGCCTAGTATGAGACGTTTGAAGTTGAAGTTGTAGTTAGCAGCAGTAATTTTTGCCAGACACACAGCAGGGGAACAGCAGGCGTTACTGAACCCCACAAACACATCAGCGATTGTTTTCATCTGTGCATCTAACACTTCTGAGCAGCAACTGGCGCTGTTGAAGCCCAGGGTCAAGGAGGGTGTAGGCAGAGGCCTAGTATGAGACGTTTGAAGTTGAAGTTGTAGTTAGCAGCAGTAATTTTTGCCAGACACACAGCAGGGGAACAGCAGGCGTTACTGAACCCCACAAACACATCAGCGATTGTTTTCATCTGTGCATCTAACACTTCTGAGCAGCAACTGGCGCTGTTGAAGCCCAGGGTCAAGGAGGGTGTAGGCAGAGGCCTACTATGAGACGTTTGAAGTTGAAGTTGTAGTTAGCAGCAGTAATTTTTGCCAGACACACAGCAGGGGAACAGCAGGCGTTACTGAACCCCACAAACACATCAGCGATTGTTTTCATCTGTGCATCTAACACTTCTGAGCAGCAACTGGTGCTGTTGAAGCCCAGGGTCAAGGAGGGTGTAGGCAGAGGCCTAGTATGAGACATTTGAAGTTGAAGTTGTAGTTAGCAGCAGTAATTTTTGCCAGACACACAGCAGGGGAACAGCAGGCGTTACTGAACCCCACAAACACATCAGCGATTGTTTTCATCTGTGCATCTAACACTTCTGAGCAGCAACTGGCGCTGTTGAAGCCCAGGGTCAAGGAGGGTGTAGGCACAAAATATTGACTTATTGCCTTGTTACGTGGCCATTGCAAATGTATGTACTTCAAACAAGAATAAATTAAGTTTTACTAGGACAATAAAATGATGAATTTCAATTCCAAGAATAGAAAAATATTTATACTTGAGAGTCCTCTGTGGTTGATACCGTTTAATGGCTAACTGAAAATATGGTAACAAATTCAAAGCTTTCGAGACTACTCAGGTCTCTTCATCAGGCTAAGACTAAAAAAAAAATGGAAGAATCACATATTTGTACACACAACAGGACACAGGAATAGGTAAGACAAGTGAGGGAGGGACAAGTGAGGGTAGACCGGCCAAAAAATGAGAACAAGGATGAATTATCAGCGCCACACGATAAGACAAAAATAATGGATTTACCTGTGGCAAAACACTTTTGTATGCCCGGTCATAGCATGATGGATATGGAATTACTGGTATTAAAATATAACTTCAAATATGACAAAGATACAAAGGTTTCAGAATATAAGCTCATCATGACCTTTGACACTGTTAGTGATGGAATGAATAGATCACACGGATTTATGTCATTCTATATCAATTAAGGAATCTGCGTCTCTGCCCTTCCAGGGGCATTAAAACACAAAACCAGACCCCAATCAGAGGGCAATAAAACTTTCTATCCTTATCTAGGAACTGTTCCAATATTTATGTTCATCCCTCTGTGATAATGACAGTTCTGCTACACGTCACTTACTTGTCTTACCTATTGCACTATTCCTGTGTCCTGTTGTGTATAGAAATATGTGATGCTTCATTTTTTGTTTTAGTCTTTGCCTGATGAAGAGACGTGAGTAGCCTCGAAAGCTTGCAATTTGTTACCATCTTTTCAGTTATCCATTCAAAGGTATCAACCACTGTGGACTCTCAAGTGTAAATATTTTTCTATCTAATGGCTAACACGGTACGAAGATACACATGTTTCCTAACTTCAATAATAAAAATAAAGACACTGCAAATATAAACGCATATATGCACATGCCAACAAGAAATGGAACAACACACCACCCAAAAAATTGGTTACAAAATATAGTGTTGTAAATTTAAGAATAAAAGTCCATTTTTGTATTTATGAATAATGCTTAAGGAACGCTATGTTAAACCATAACATAGTGAAGACAATGGATTTTGTAATCGTCACTCATCATCATCATCATTGCAATTTAGATGTGACAGTCACAGACATTTCAATTATTTAAGTTAATAAAATCGTTACTTTGTACAGCATGTATGACATGTCCAGCATGGACTCATCAATGTGATGACACAATAATGTACGATAAAAAATAACCATTTAAAAAAACATAATGCATTGTCACAATTTAAGTGTGTGCCTGCAAGTGTAGGTGAAAGAAAGGCTACGGATAGCAAAGGTATATTCTATGTCTGTATCAGACAGTGGACAGCCTCTGATGGGTAATGGCGATGTTATACTGTACGTCAATAAAGTCTGCGGCTGCAATCATGCATTTTTTGCTTGGACAGTGTTGAAGAGGGTAAAAGCATGTCTGGTTGCGCAAGGCTTTATCCGTCAACACTACCTTCCTACTGTCACGCGTAGGGTAGGGTAGCGTGTGTCAATTAGATGACTCTATAAAATGTGACGTTACGCAGCGTTATTGCGCCCTAGGGACGCCAAAAATACAACAGCAGTAATCATTTACTGTCTAATACTCCACCTATGACCAACAAAAAAAGACCGTTCCCTCTTTAACAATCTACAAGACTAACAAGCATAATGGTTCACGCTGACTTTATTGAGGTACAGTATTACATCGACATTGTCCATGAGTAACTATGCACTGTGATACCTATATACCATTATTAATTTATATCTGTTGTGGTTGTTTCAACAGCACTTGCAGGTATAACTAGTACTACCTATTGTCAGTATGCATGATGCACTTTCTAGATGTAATAATTTATTATTTCACATTATTACCAGGTTTAGATGCTGGCCATTTCATATATGGTGTGTGAAGTTACAGTTGGCATCAGTATGTGTATTTTATAATGTCTGTCATAAATAAAAATCGTGATGATGATGATGAGGATTTTATGATTTGTACATCCATTGACTGCATTATCTTACAGGTACAGATAAAGTTCCTTAAAAAGCATTAATTGATAAGTATGAAATGTACTTTTATGCATTAATTTCAAAAAGTGAAGACTATGTTTTAGTTTTTGTTACCATTTATAATAGACATGTGCAGATATGCGCTGTGATGACAAATTATTATTTGTCCATATTTGTCATAAAAATTTATCATTCTAGGCCTGGAAAACTTCACAATTTCCTGTTTTAAGCATAACAATCAGGGTGACGGCTCTTCCCTATTTGGAGCATGTTCGACATGGGTTTTTCTGTGCATGTGTAGGGAACAGGAGACTTGTTGTCGGACACACAGCAGGGGAACAGCTGGCGTTACTGAACCCCACTAACACTATAGCTTGTGTATTGGTCTGTGGACACGACACTTCTGAGCAGCAACTGGCAGTGTTGTAGCCCAGGGAGTAGAGTTCAGGTGGTAGAAAGATGAACATAACAGGAGACATGGATAACGTTGCGAACCAGTTATTTAATCTGAAAACGGACAGACAAATTCTGGCGAGATCCATGCCTTGTTCATTTTCAGAAAAGTAAGCCGGTCTACATTATCGGAGGATAGTCGCATGCGACGGTCTGTTAGTACACCACCTGCGGCACTAAAGACGCGCTCCGATAATACACTGGCAGCAGGGCAAGCCAGCACCTCCAATGCATACTGGCTAAGCTCTGGCCATGTATCCAGCTTAGAGACCCAAAACTTGAATGGGGAAGAGCCATCTGGGAGTACACTGAGAGGGAAAGACATGTAGTCTGTCACCATCTTACGGAAACGTTGCCTCCTGCTGACTGGAGCCGTCTCGGATGGTGTAGACATTGGTGGCGCTGCCACAAAACTTCGCCACATTTGGAACATACTGGTCTTGCCCTGTGCAGAGGCGCTGCTTGTGCTCCCTCTTGTTGCAGAGCTGTCTCCACTGCCTCGACGCACAGAGCTGCTTTGTAAAGCAGTAGCAGCAGCAGTGCTCTCGGCTGGAATGGAGAACATTATGGATTGCACCAGTATGTCTTGGTACTCCCGCATTTTACGCTCCCGGTTCAACGGTGTGATGAGGCTTTGTAAGTTGTCCCGGTAGCGAGGGTCTAGGAGGGTGTACACCCAATAATCAGACGTGGTGAGAATGTGGGCGATGCGGCGGTCGTTTCTCAGGCACTGCAGCATGAAATCAACCATGTGCTGCAGACTCCCAACTGGCCAAGAAACGCTGTCCCCTGCAAGAGGCGTCATCTCTGACTGCTCTGCATCACCCCACCCTCGCTCTACATACTGACTAGAGCGTTGTGTACCTCCCTCTGGAGCGATGTCTTCCTCCTCCATTGACTCCTCCTCATCCTCCTCACAAAGTGAACACTGCCCAGCCCTTTGTGAGGAACCACGTTGCGCTGACTGTCCAGAAGGTGATGGAATTTGTGACTCCTCATCCTCCACCTCTTCCAAAACCTCATCCCTTATTGCTTGCAGTGTTTTTTGAAGCAGGCAGATAAGGGGGACAGTCAGGCTGACTAGTGCATCATCTGCACTCGCCATCCGCGTTGACTCATCAAACGCACGCAAAACGTGGCAGATGTCCTTCATAGAGGCCCACTCAGTAGTGGTGAAGTGTGAACGACGCAAATTGCGAGTTGATTGCGCCTGATGCAGCTGATACTCCATTACTGCTGGCTGCTGCTCACACAACCGCTCCAACATATGTAACGTGGAATTCCACCTGGTGGGTACGTCACATATGATGCGATGTTCAGGAAGGCGAAATCTGCGTTGCAGAGCTGCAATACGCGATCTGGCCATGCTGGAACGTCGCAAGTGAGCGCACTCTAGGCGGACCTTGTGCAGCAGTGCATCAAGATCCAGATAGTCCCTCAAAAAACTCTGCACGACCAAGTTGAGCACATGTGCCAGACATGGTATGTGAGTGAGGTTGCCAAGGCCCAGAGCTGCCACCAGATTTCGGCCATTGTCACACACTACCAAGCCTGGCTGGAGATTCGCTGGCAAAAACCACACGTCGCTCTCCTGCTTGATGGCATTCCAGAGCTCCTGCGCTGTGTGGCTTCGATTCCCCATGTAAATTAATAACAGGACGGCCTGTTGACGTTTGGCCACGGCTGTGCTCATATCGGTCGCATCAGGTAAGCATTCACGGGTCCATGTGGAGGTAGACCGTGACGGCTCCTGCAGCGATGATTCTGAGGAACTGGAGTAGGAGGAGGAGTCAATGTGGACAGACTTGATTCCTGCAATCCTTGGAGTTGGCAGAACACGTACAGCGCCACTCGCAAGATCTGTACCCGGCTCCACAACATTGACCCAATGGGCAGTGAGGGAAAGGTATCGTCCCTGGCCATGGGTACTGGTCCACGCATCGGTGGTCAGGTGGACCTTGCTACTGACGGCGTTTAGTAGCGCATGTTTAATTTTTCCCTCAACATGCTTTTGCAGACCAGGGACGGCTTGCCTGCTGAAATAAAATCGGCTGGGCACATTGTATTGTGGGACTGCCAATGACATTAAGTCACGGAAACTGTCAGTCTCCACCAGCCTGAATGACAGCATTTCAAGGGACAGGAGTTTTGCAATGCCAGCATTCAGAGCCTGTGCTCGTGGATGGTTTGCCGAGTATGGCCGTCTTTTATCCCATGCCTGTGCTACCGATGGCTGTTTTGTGGCCTGGGAGTGTGAGGATGACAGGGAACTTGCAGCTGTGGGTGGAATAACACTGGGTCTCTGGACAACAGTTACAGAGGTTCTTCCATGGCGATCCTGTGAGGAAGCCGAACCAGCTGTGTGTGAGCTGGAGGAAGAGGCTCCAACACGAGCTGAAGATGTAGGTGCTGCTGTAGGTTGGCCTACATCTCCAGTGTGTCTTTGTAACTCAGCTACGTGCTTTGTCCGTACATGTTTCCACATATTTGTGGTATTGAGGTTACTGATATTTTTACCTCTTTTAACTTTTTGATTACACAGCTTGCATTTGACATAGCAAATATCATCTGCAAGTGTGTCAAAAAAGGACCACGCAGTGCAAGTCCTGGGAGCGCCCGGTTTGGCTGTTGGAAGAGAACTGCTACGAACGGGTGCCAAACTGGAGGGTACAGGCAACCGAGTCTGCAGCCTACCTCTCCCTACTGTTTGGACCGTTGGGGCAATCTCTTCCTCAGAGCTGCTACCACCACCTTCCTGTTCCTCACGCCATGTTGGGTCTTGGACCTCATCATCTCCACTACCCTCTTCCAACACCTGCTGCTGTTGGGTGGTCTGGCCAGCACCTTGCTCAACAGAAAATGGCACCTGAGTCTCATCATCATCAGATGCGTTCTGCGGTGTGCTGACCATCGGCACTGGTTCACCCGCCTCTTCACATTCAGAGAGACACAGCTGTTGCGCATCACTGCATACTGCCTCTTCTTCACATTCCAGAATGCTGCTTGGCTGGGCCTCTGTTTCCAAGCCAACAGATTCTGAGAACAGAAAGCAGAGACTCAGCTGGCTCCAGTTCATAACTCTCTGACTGCCTGGGCAATTTGGCAGGCGGTGAAGAGACAGATGGTTGTTCAACAGTGCTGTGGTCCTGAGAGGAGGTGGAAGGAATTGAAGTCGATGCATTGGCTGCCATCCAACCAACAACGGCTTCAATTTGTTCTTCCCGCAGCAGGGGGGTACACTGAGCTCCTGCAAAAGTGCGCATAAAGGAACGCTCACGGGGAAAACTGGTGGATGCTGTGTCACTGGGTGCGGCAGCAGCCACAGAATCCCCACGTCCTCTCCCTGCTGAAACTCCACGGCCACGACCACGTGCCTTACTCCCTGCCTTCTTCATCTTGGTAGATTGATAAAGAAAGTCAGAAAAGTTATAAGGCCTAAGTGTGGTTATTCCTCAGAGACTGCAGTGAACACTGCAGACAACTGTTCAGTAGCTGTGAAAGGCCCCTTTGTGTACTTCTATAGTGTTTGCAACCAATGTATTGTATACGGATGGAAGCGCGTCACACTAATAGATTAGATTTTTTTCAAATATAATGGAGCAGCACCAATTAGAGAAAAATGTGAAGGATGAGGCAGTGACACACGCTCAGCAGACTACAACCAGCAGTAGTTGAAGAACTAACTGGAGCGTGATCTGCACTCAAAAAATGAAAAGCTCACAGACTACAGTGAACACTGAAACACAACTGTTCAGTAGCTGTGAAAGGCCCCTTTGTCTACTTCTATAGTGTTTGCAACCACTGTATTGTATACGGATGGAAGCGCGTCACACTAATAGATTAGATTTTTTTCAAATATAATGGAGCAGCACCAATTAGAGAAAAATGTGAAGGATGAGGCAGTGACACACGCTCAGCAGACTACAACCAGCAGTAGTTGAAGAACTAACTGGAGCATGATCTGCACTCAAAAAATGAAAAGCTCACAGACTACAGTGAACACTGAAACACAACTGTTCAGTAGCTGTGAAAGGCCCCTTTGTCTACTTCTATAGTGTTTGCAACCACTGTATTGTATACGGATGGAAGCGCGTCACACTAATAGATTAGATTTTTTTCAAATATAATGGAGCAGCACCAATTAGAGAAAAATGTGAAGGATGAGGCAGTGACACACGCTCAGCAGACTACAACCAGCAGTAGTTGAAGAACTAACTGGAGCGTGATCTGCACTCAAAAAATGAAAAGCTCACAGACTACAGTGAACACTGAAACACAACTGTTCAGTAGCTGTGAAAGGCCCCTTTGTCTACTTCTATAGTGTTTGCAACCACTGTATTGTATACGGATGGAAGCGCGTCACACTAATAGATTAGTTTTTTTTCACATATAATGGAGCAGCACCAATTAGAGAAAAATGTGAAGGATGAGGCAGTGACACACGCTCAGCAGACTACAACCAGCAGTAGTTGAAGATCTAACTGGAGCGTGATCTGCACTCAAAAAATGAAAAGCTCACAGACTACAGTGAACACTGAAACACAACTGTTCAGTAGCTGTGAAAGGCCCCTTTGTCTACTTCTATAGTGTTTGCAACCAATGTATTGTATACGGATGGAAGCGCGTCACACTAATAGATTAGATTTTTTGCAAATATAATGGAGCTGCACCAATTCCACAAAATCAAATAAAAAAAAGAGTCAGTGAGTGACACGTGCAGATGCCTACAAACAGCGGTGGATGCAGAGCAAACTGCAGCGTCACCTGCACTCTCACACACACCTTGCACAGAGCTGTTAAAACAACACTGGCAAAAGGAAGCTTTACACAGCGGTTGGTAAACTAGCCTGCCTAAAGCACAGTAGAGTACACAAAATCGCAATGTCTAACTGTCCCTCAGAGTCAGCACAGCAGCGTTCTGTCCCTAACTGAGTTCACAGCACAGTGACGCTAAAATGGAGGCGGCACCTTTTATAGTGCATTCTGACATCATTTCAGCAGCCAATCACAGCCATGCCATTAGTTAAGATGACCGCAGCATTACAGGATGTGCCCACACTTCATAAGATTCCTCATTGGCTGACTAAAATCACATTGCCTCTCAAAGAATTATGGGAACTTCCGATTCCGGTATACGATATATGAAAAATATCGGAACTAAGTATCGGAATTCCGATACAGCGAATATCGGCCGATACCCGATACTTGCGGTATCGGAATGCTCAACACTACCTAGTAGTACTGATAAAGCGGGAAGGCACATCACCATCACAATTTATGTATCCTCCCCTAGAAGTGAGAATAGAAGAATATTATCCCCAAAACTTTTTTAAATATATCTCTCCCTGTTCCTCTGTTACCATCTTTCCAAATACAGTAAATAGAAGCAAGGATAAAAATAATGTATAAATACCTTGCAGTAAATAAATAGTAATAGTACATGTGATCAAAAGAGTGTGAAAGCCATCGCACCGTGACACGGTGTACCAATTGGGATGGACCCTAACTCTTGTAGTTCTCACTATATGTCAGCAGATGTCAAAATAGAGGCAGAGGAGGTCCCAGACCTGACTGTAAGGCTGGTTTCACACATCCGGCGGGCGCCTTGCGGCGCCCCCGGCATTTTGCCGCAGCGCCGCATCTGAAAACCTTTCACACTTCCGGCGGCCAAAATGCGTTTTTTTGCCGGATGGTTTCTGATGCTTGGAGAGATCAGAAACCATCCGGCAAAAACAAAAAACGTTACATGCAGCGTTTTTCCCGGACGCCGCAATGTACATTTGCGCCGTATCCGGACAAAACCGCATGCAACGCATTGACATGCGGCGCCATCCGGCGCTAATGCATGTCAATGCGAAAAAAGCCGCATGCGGCGCATCAGATTTTCAGATGCGGCGCTGCGGCAAAATGCCGGGGGCGCCGCAAGGCGCCCGCCGGATGTGTGAAAGAGGCCTAAGACATCTGCCCATGGAAAGCTATATAGACAAAATGCCCAGCCCAAAAAGATACAGTAAAGATGTATATCTTTGTACCGTGTTAGCCAGTAGATAGAAAAATATTTAGAGTTGAGAGTCCTCAGTGGTTGATATCTTTTAATGGCTAACTGAAAAGATGGTAACAAATTGCAAGCTTTCGAGACTACTCAGGCAAAGACTAATACAAAATCTGAAGAATCACATATTTATACACAACAGGACACAGGAATAATGCAATAGATAAGACAAGTGACGTGAAGCAGAACTATCCATATGGGAGAGGGACGAACAGTTGTGGCAATAAATATTGGACCAGTTCATAGATAAGGAGTGTGAAAGTTTTATTGCCCTCTGATTGGGGTCTGGTAATGTTTTGTGATGTTCTCACAGGGTCTTTGAAGCAAATTCCTTAATTGATGTAATAGCCCAAAAAGGGGAGCCATGCCCCTATATGTACAAAGTGCAAAAAAGGTCTTTTGATCAAAACAGTGTCAACTAATTACGCAATTTTATTTACATGGACTATTACTATTTACTTACTGCGCAGTATTTGCAGATTTTGGTTTTAGGCCGGCGTCACACTGCCGAGTTTGATGCGAGTAAGTCGTGCGACTAACTCGCATCAAACTCGCTAGTGTGACGCCGGCCTTATCCTTGGTTCTGTCTGTTAAATGGCCACAGTGTGAATGTGCACCTACACACTGCACTTATACCAACATGCGTGCTGGTTCTTTTTTTGGGGTTTTGCAAATGTAGAAAATAGACAATACAGTCACTGTTTCTAGAAACTAACAATCATGATTTTTTTTTTGGTCCATCCCTTTCAAAGAGGTTTTGCACTATTATGATACTGAAGACCTGTCCTTAATAGGTCATCTATATCAGATCAGTAGGGGTCTGACACCTGGAACCCCCACTTTCGGCCGTTACCAGATCTGGTAACCAGTCGATGGAGCAGAACACCACAGCTCTGTCACACTGTTCAGTGGTGGCTGTCTGGTGCTGGTTCTATTCACCTGAATACGAGCTGAGATTTTCATCAGGGTTTGGTTGGTGCATTTGTTTTAACCATCACTGGTTTTGTCATATGCCAAAAAAAATCTATTGCAAACTTTCTCCTAGCCATTAGGGGTACGTTCACACAAACATATTTTTGGTCTGAGTTCTGTCTGTTTCCAAACCAGACCACACAGAAACAGCACAGGCACAAAGGTGAGCAGTGTCAGTGAATCACTAACACCACTCACCGCCTGCGTCCCGGCCATCGCTACCTCCCAGCACTGAATTGTATTTACGAATACAAATGATGTGAGCGCCACCAGGACCGGAACAGAGGAGCTGTAATCAGCTCTGCCGGTAACTCCCGCAAGACTCTGGCTATATTCTACCTGCCCTCTGTTGGAGGATGGCACCAAGCAGGAATACGGCACTAGAAACACCTTCAGTTTTGTCGCAATTTGCATCTGTCGCATTAACTGAAACCAACCAGCCCCAATTATAGTTAAGCTATATTAGTTTCCATAACCATTCTTGGGTCTGACATTTAAATTATAGGATGTCAGGGATGAATATCGCTATTTATCCCTTATGTGGAGTAAATGGTCCACAAACAATGAATGGTTCTATCTAAGGCTACTTTCACACTTGCGTTTATTTGCGCAGCGCATCGTGCGCACATGAAACGCGTAAAAAAAAACGCATGCAAACGCTTATAAATGCTGCGATATTTAGTCACATCAGCGTGCGCATTACAACCAAAAAACGCAGCGTTTGTATGCGATTTCAAGCGTTTTTGCATGCGTTTGCGTTTTTTTCGGCGCATGAGTTGTCTACGTGTCATATTTCTATCAACTCTGTCTTTATCATCTCTATCATCTCTGTCTCTATCATCTCTGTCTCTATCATCTGTCTCTATCATCTCTGTCTCTATCATCTGTCTCTATCATCTGTCTCTATCATCTGTCTCTATCATCTATAATCTCTGTCTCTATCATCTGTCTCTATAATCTCTGTCTCTATCATCTGTCTCTATCATCTCTGTCTCTATCATCTTGTCTCTATCATCTGTGTCTCTATCATCTGTCTCTATCATCTGTCTCTATCATCTCTGTCTCTATCATCTGTCTCTATCATCTGTCTCTATCATCTGTCTCTATAATCTCTGTCTCTATCATCTGTCTCTATCATTTCTGTCTCTATCATCTCTGTCTCTATCATCTGTCTCTATCATCTATCTCTATCATCTCTGTCTCTATCATCTGTCTCTATCATCTGTCTCTATCATCTCTGTCTCTATCATCTGTCTCTATCATCTGTGTCTATCATCTCTGTCTATCATCTCTGTCTCTATCATCTCTGTCTCTATCATCTGTCTCTATCATCTCTGTCTCTATCATCTGTCTCTATCATCTCTGTCTCTATCATCTGTCTCTATCATCTGTCTCTATCATCTGTCTCTATAATCTGTCTCTATAATCTGTCTCTATCATCTGTTATGTTACGGTAGCTGAGGAGTGCAGGTAAAAAAGGAAATACACCAGAGCAGTTGGAAACTATGAGATTGCAGTACCCTGACTAACCACCGCAACTAGAGGCAGCCGTGGAGCGTTCCTACGTTGGTCCTAGACGCCTCGTCACAGCCTGAGAAACTAACTACACCTAAAGATAGAAATAGGAAAGCTATCTGCCCCGGAGCAGAACCCCAAAGATAATAGAAAGCCCCCAAACATGTAATGGCGGTTAGACAAGAGGAAATACTGACACAGAAAGAAAATAGTATGAGCAAACGCTGGGGCCCAAACTATCTAAATAGAAAAGGACAGGAAGGGTACTTACTGCAATCTCAGAAAACCCTGAAAAAACACCAACTCTACTAATTTCAAAATCACCTGAGATCACACGACCTCCACCACCTAAATTAGTTCTCTGGTGTAAAAAAAATCAAAACAGCAGCCACTGAAAAAAAACTGGAAAAAGCAAAAGTACAAAACACAGTGGCTGGACTAAACTGAGAGGCAAAAGCCCCCGGAGGGGACCCTGAAGGCCCCCACAGAAGTGCAGGACAAAATGCAAAAATATAGCAAAAACACAAAATAAGAAATTGTCTTATCTGTTAGCAGGAGATGCAGACACGACACAGCAGGCTACAAGGGAAACTGGAAAGAAGGATTCAGACCAGAACAATTGATCACCGGCAACCCTGATGGGAAAATGACTCCCTTATATAAGACCAATCAGTAACACCTGATTCCCAGTCCTCACAATCCTCACTAGTACCGCTTGTAACCACCAGAGGGAGCCTCTGCTCAGAACTCATCTCAAACCCATTCACAACAGTACCCCCCCCTTGAGGAGGGGTCACCGAACCCTCATTTGAGCAACCAGGTCGGTCAGGATGAGTTCTATGATACGCACGGATAAGTCTCCTAGCATGGATGTCCGAAGCAAACACCCAAGAATTGTCTTCCTAACCATAACCTCTCCATTTAACCAAATACTGGAGTCTTCGTCTAGAAAAACGAGAATCCAATATTTTCTCAACCACATACTCCAGACTGCCCTCAACCAAAACAGGGTCAGGAGGCACAGCAGCAGGAACCACTGGCTCAACAAACCTCTTCAACAAGGACTTGTGGAACACGTTATGGATCTTAAATGTCCCTGGAAGAAGCAAACGAAAAGAAACAGGATTAATAATCTCCATGATCTTATAAGGTCCAATGAACCTAGGCTTAAATTTAGGAGATGCTACTCTCATAGGAATATTCTTTGAGGACAACCAGACCAAGTCCCCACTTTAAACCGAGGACCATCAGTCCTATGCCGGTTAGCAAACCGCTGGGCCTTCTCCTGAGAGAGGGACAACCTCTCCACTACCTGGTCCCAAATCTGCTGCATACGCTCAACAACAGAGTCAACACCTGGACAGACAGAAGCCTCCGTCTGTCCTGAAGAAATCGAGGGTGAAACCCAGAATTACAGAAAAACGGAGACATCAAAGTGGCAGAGCTAGCCCTATTATTAAGAGCAAACTCAGCCAAAGGCAAAAAAGAGACCCAGTCATCCTGATCAGCAGACACAAAGCATCTTAGATAAGTCTCCAATGTCTGGTTTGTTCTCTCAGTTTGACCATTGGTCTGAGGATGAAATGCCGAGGAGAAAGACAATTGAACACCCAGTTTAGAACAAAAAGTCCTCCAAAATCTGGAAACAAACTGGACTCCTCTGTCAGACACAATGTTCTCAGGAATGCCGTGTAAACGAACCACGTGCTGAAGGAACAACGGCACCAATTCAGAGGAGGAAGGCAACTTAGGTAATGGCACAAGATGTATCATTTTGGAAAACCTATCACAAATTACCCAGATGGTGGTCATTCTCTGAGAAACAGGAAGATCGGAAATGAAATCCATAGAGATATGGGTCCATGGTCTCTTGGGCACAGGCAATGGCATCAACAAACCACTAGAGCGAGAGCAAGGCTTGGAGCGAGAGCAAGTCCCGCAGGACTGCACAAATTCCCTGACATCGCGAGACAAGGTAGACCACCAAAAGGACCGACTAACCAAGTCTCTGGTACCAAAAATTCCGGGATGCCCAGCCAATGCGGAACAATGAATCTCAGACATCACACTCTTTTTCCATTGGTCCGGGACAAACAATTTTCCAACAGGGCAGCGCTCGGGCCTATCCTCCTGACACCCCTCCAGAGCAAGTCTCAAATTGGGCGAGATGGCGGAAAGAACTACACCCTCCTTCAAAATAACAGAGGGATCAGATAGCTCAGGAGAGTCCGCAAGGAAACTCCTCGAGAGGGCATCCGCCTTAACATTCTTAGTGCCAGGAAGAAAGGAAACCACAAAATTAAAACGTGTGAAAAACAAGGCCCACCTGGCCTGTCTAGGATTGAGTCGCTTGGCAGATTCCAGATAGACCAGATTCTTATGGTCCGTAAGGACCACCACCTGATGTTTGGCTCCCTCCAGCCAATGTCTCCACTCTTCAAAAGCCCACTTCATGGCCAATAACTCCCGATTACCCACGTCATAATTACGTTCAGTAGGAGAAAATTTTCGAGAGAAAAAGGCACAAGGGTTACTTTTAGAGGTCTCTGGATCTTTTTGGGACAAAACGGCACCTGCCCCAATTTCAGAGGCATCAACCTCCACCTGAAATGGCAGAGAAACATCAGGCTGCCGTAGAACAGGAGCAGACGTGAATCTCTGCTTAAGTTCCTGAAACGCAGAGACTGCCTCAGGAGGCCAATTCACCACATCAGAACCCTTTCTGGTCAAATCAGTTAATGGTTTAACAATAACCGAGAAATTACCAATAAATTTACGATAAAAATTGGCAAAACCCAAAAATCTCTGAAGAGCCTTTAATGAAGTAGGTTGGACCCAATCACAGATGGCCTGAACCTTGACCGGGTCCATTTCAATAACAGATGGGGACAAAATGAATCCCAGAAATGAGATCTTCTGTACGCCAAAAAGACACTTTGATCCCTTCACATACAGAGCATTCTCTCTCAAAATCTGGAATACAGTTCGAACATGTTTCACATGAGAGTCCCAGTCATTAGAAAAAATCAAGATATCATCCAAATAAACAATCAGAAACTTGTCCACAAAATCCCTGAAAATGTCATTCATGAAGGACTGGAAGACGGAAGGAGCATTAGTGAGCCCAAAGGGCATCACAAGGTACTCAAAATGCCCTTCAGGGGTGTTAAATGCAGTCTTCCATTCATCCCCGTGCTTAATGCGAATAAGGTTATACGCCCCCCTGAGGTCAAGCTTGGTAAACCAAGTAGCGTTTTTCACCCTGGAAAACAGGTCAGAAATCAAGGGTAACGGGTATTGATATTTCACAGTAATATTGTTCAAGAGACGATAATCAATACACGGCCTTAATGAACCATCTTTTTTGGCCACAAAGAAAAAAACCGGCACCTAAGGGTGAAGAGGATGGTCTGATATGACCCTTCTCCAATGATTCCTTGATATAAGACCGCATAGCGTCATGTTCAGGTATAGACAAGTTAAAAAGGCGACCTTTAGGGAATTTACTACCTGGCACTAATTCAATAGCGCAGTCATAGCTCCTATGGGGAGGTAAGGATGCAGATTTACTTTCGCTAAACACATCAGAAAAATCAAACAAAAAGTCAGGAACATCCTCAGCCTGGGGGGAGGCAGAAAAAACAGGAGTGTTGGTATTAACACATTGGCAGCCCCAACTGGTTACAGACACAGATTTCCAATCCAAAACAGGATTATGAGACTGTAACCAAGGGAAACCCAGCACTATAATGTCATGCAGATTATATAGAACCAAAAATTTGCAGCACTCCTGGTGATCAGGTTCAACCCTCATTATCACCTGAGTAGAAAACTTGGGTTTATTCTCAGCCAAAGGGGTAGAATCGATCCCCAGTAAAGGAATAGACTTCTGTAGGGGTATCAAGGGAAACCCACAACGTTTAGCAAAATCATAATCCATCAGGTTAATAGCTGCTCCAGAATCAACGAAAGCCTGAGCAGAAAATGAGGACAGAGAGCATATCAGAGTGACAGTTAATAAAAACTTAGTCTGAACACTACCCAAGACAACTGAGCGTGCAAAATGTCTTCCCCGCTTAGGGCAGACTGAAATAGCATGAGAGGCATCACCACAGTAGAAACATAACCCATTGCGCTTTCGAAACTCATGACGCTGTGCCCCAGACACCACTCCATCACACTGCATGGGCTCAGCAGCTGGCTCACAAGGCAACACCACTCCACGCATACTTCTCCGCTCACGCAAACGTCTGTCAATTTGAATCGCTAATGACATAGAATCATTGAGACCAGAGGGGACAGGGAATCCCACCATAACATCCTTTACATTATCCGACAGACCCTTCCGGAAAAGGGCCGCCAAAGCGTCGTCATTCCATTTGGTCAGGACTGCCCACCTACGGAATCTCTGACAGTAAAAACTCAGCGTCATCAAGCCCCTGATTTAATGCCAACAAGGCTTTTTCAGCTTGATCAGTGACATTAGGCTCATCGTACAATAACCCCAAAGCCTGAAAAAATGCATCAACATCACTCAAAACAGGATCCCCAGGTATCAGGGAAAAAGCCAATCCTGAGGATCGCCGCGCAGGAGAGAGATGATAATTTGAACCTGCTGCGCTGCGTTTCCTGAGGACTTAGATTTTAAGGCAAGAAACAATTTACAATTATTTTTGAAATTCTGAAACTTAGCTCGATCCCCTAAAAACAAATCTGGCATGGGGATCCTAGGTTCCACAACAGGCAACCTAGCAAGATATGCAGCAATACTCTGAACCTCAGTGGCAAGCTGATCCACACGGCCAGACAACTGTGCAAACTCCATTGGGAGAAAAGATCCTCCCCAGCACCCAGAGATACAGAGGGAAAAAAAAATAAAAATGCAACAAACAGAAAAATATCTCTGACAACTTTTCTTCCTTCAAAATATTTTTTCCCTTCTGTGAGTACCATACAATTTTTAAGGCCGGTGATACTGTTATGTTACGGTAGCTGAGGAGTGCAGGTAAAAAAGGAAATACACCAGAGCAGTTGGAAACTATGAGATTGCAGTACCCTGACTAACCACCGCAACTAGAGGCAGCCGTGGAGCGTTCCTACGTTGGTCCTAGACCGCTCGTCACAGCCTGAGAAACTAACTACACCTAAAGATAGAAATAGGAAAGCTATCTGCCCCGGAGCAGAACCCCAACGATAATAGAAAGCCCCCAAACATGTAATGGCGGTTAGACAAGAGGAAATACTGACACAGAAAGAAAATAGTATGAGCAAACGCTGGGGCCCAAACTATCTAAATAGAAAAGGACAGGAAGGGTACTTACTGCAATCTCAGAAAACCCTGAAAAAACACCAACTCTACTAATTTCAAAATCACCTGAGATCACACGACCTCCACCACCTAAATTAGTTCTCTGGTGTAAAAAAAATCAAAACAGCAGCCACTGAAAAAAAACTGGAAAAAGCAAAAGTACAAAACACAGTGGCTGGACTAAACTGAGAGGGCAAAAGCCCCCGGAGGGGACCCTGAAGGCCCCCACAGAAGTGCAGGACAAAATGCAAAAATATAGCAAAAACACAAAATAAGAAATAGTCTTATCTGTTAGCAGGAGATGCAGACACGACACAGCAGGCTACAAGGGAAACTGGAAAGAAGGATTCAGACCAGAACAATTGATCACCGGCAACCCTGATGGGAAAATGACTCCCTTATATAAGACCAATCAGTAACACCTGATTCCCAGTCCTCACAATCCTCACTAGTACCGCTTGTAACCACCAGAGGGAGCCTCTGCTCAGAACTCATCTCAAACCCATTCACAACAATCATCTGTCTCTATAATCTCTGTCTCTACATCGCTCTATCACTCTGTCTCTATCATCTCTGTCTCTATCATCTCTGTCTCTATCATCTCTGTCTCTATCATCTGTCTTCACTGTCTATCATCTCTGTCTCTATCATCTCTGTCTCTATCATCTCTGTCTCTATCATCTGTCTTATCATCTCTGTCTTATCATCTCTGTCTCTATATCTGTGTCTATCATCTCTGTCTCTATCATCTCTGTCTCTATCATCTCTGTCTCTATCATCTCTGTCTCTATCATTGTCATCTCTGTCTCTATCATCTCTGTCTCTATCACTGTCTTTATCTGTCTCTATCATCTCTGTCCTACATCTCTGTCTCTATCATCTTTTTATATCTCTGTCTACACTCTGCTCTATCAATCGTCTCTTCACTGTCTCTACATTGTCTCTATCATATCGTCTATCATGTGTCTCTAACCTTTTTATCTACACTCTCACAATGTTGCTTGTGTAGGAGGTTGTTAAAAGTGTTAGACCATTATTTACTCCAATAACGCATGTGCGCAAAGCGCTGAGAGGCAAAGCAGCGCATGCAGGCCCATAGATGCATGTATTTTTTGCGCATAGCATGCGCACACGTGCGCACGCATTTTTTTAAAGCGGTTGGGCGGAAAAAAAATGCAACATGTAGCGTCTAGCGCGTATGGGCGCACACCTGGAAAATGCACAGCGCACGACAAACGCAGATGAACGCGTGCAAGCGCTAGACCCTGCGCCTGCCATGTTAAAGATAGGGGAACATTGCGCATGCGTCCGATAGCGCACGATGCGCTGCACAAAAACCGCAAGTGTGAAAGTAGCCTAACACTGTGAAATTGTGTTCGCTGGTAAGCCTCACCCCTAAATTACACCACATTTTTTTTTTACTTTCACTGGTATCTCTTGGTAAAGAAGGTAACAATTTTAGTGGAAGTGGTCATCAGAGCTTGTTATCTGACCAATCAGAGGGGGAGGTGCTGCGTTAGGGGTCCTCTTACCATACTGGTTTCATCTGCCTAAGGCACCAAAATACCTTGTTCTGACCCTGATCATGATATTAATAAAAGTACCAAAAAGCAGATCTGTATATGAGAAGCTGCCAAAAGCAACATAGATGTTTTATATATTTATTTGTTCATAAAAGTTGTTAATAATATGCAAATATGAAAAAGGAAGTGTGTAGATACAGCGACTTTCCGTAGAAAGGAGCAGATGATGATGATTCCGCACCTCGAGCCTTGGTTTGCACTTGTGCTGATTTTGAAATTCAGGTCTGGATCACACATGACAGAGAGGAGAATGATGAACGATGAACCATATGGCCTTCTGTCTGTCCATGGCCAAGTAGGTGAAGGAGCAGCCGCTGCTTTCTGTCTGACCATGGACAGGAAGGTGAAGGAGCAGCCGCTTCCCTCTGTCTGACCATGGCCAAGTAGGAGAAGGAGCAGCCACTTCCTTCTGTATGCACATGGCCAAGTAGGAGAAGGAGCAGCAGCTTCCTTCTTTCAGTCCATTGCCGGTAGATGAAGGAGCAGCTGTTTCTTTCTTTCTGTACATGGCCAAGTAGGTGAAGGAGCAGCCACTTCTCTCTGTCTGTACATGGCCAAGTAGGAGAAGGAGCAGCCACTTCCTTCTGTATGTCCATGGCCAAGTAGGAGAAGGAGCAACAGCTTCCTTCTTTCAGTCCATTGCCGGTAGATGAAGGAGCAGCTGTTTCTTTCTTTCTGTACATGGCCAGGTTGCAGAAGGAGCAGCTGTTTCCTTCTGTATGTACATGGTCAAGTAGGTGAAGGAGCAGCCATTTTGTTCTGTCTGTCCATGTCCGTTAGGTGAAGGAGCAGCCGCTACCTTCTTTCTGTAAATATTTGGTAGGTGAAGGAGCAGTCGCAGCCTTCTTTCTGTCCATATCCGGTAGGTTAAAGGGAACCTGTCAGCAGGATTGTGCACAGAAACCTACAGACAGTGTCAGGTCAGCGCCGTTATACTGATTACAATGATACCTTGGTTGATGAAATCCATCTTGTGGTTGTTCTTTAATCTTTATTTTCAGTTTGTAGTTAATAAGATTCTCGTGCCCTAAGGCGGGGATGGGTATGTGGTGCTCTGATTAGATATTCATAATGCAGACTGCTGACTGGTCACTGATCCCTCACTGACCTTCCCCCTAGTTTGCATAATGAATACCTAACATACTGAGGAAAAAGACAAAAACCACTTCTGCAGGCAGGTTTCAGCCGTGGCACCTGCTCTGCATTATAATCGCATGTTTAGTGTGCCAATAATACAGTTTCTTGATGTTATTCAGCTAGGGAAAAAAAAATCTATTTGAAAATGGTACCCGCTGCGCCTGCGCAGTAGCAGCTCGGAGATAGCCGGGAGTTGCTACTACGCAGGCAGTGCCATCTTGGAGGAGGATTTTTTTTTCATCTCCAGTAAAATGGCGTCGCCAGGGCATGCGCAGTAGCAGCTATCGGATCACAGCTACAGACACTGATAGCTGCTACTGAGGAGGCGCAGTGGGTGCCATTTTCAAATAGATTTTTTTTCCCTAGCTGAACATTATCACTCCACGCTGTGCAGATACAGAATAATATTTACATCCAGGCACTTACTGCTGATGTCTCAACTGATTAGAGTTTCTTCTCCATCTGGTCAGACCTTCATGTCGACATCTCCCAGCCACGACTCGTATTGTCACACAGCCCTGAAAATAACAAGGTCACATACATTGTATACATGCTTGTGTCTCCCCCCCAAATACAGATATGTACCCCACCATTAAAAACTGATAAGCAGCACTGTGCCCCCCCATTACCTATAATCTCTGACTCCCACTAATATAAGTAATTCAGTCTGTGACTCTCCCCAATTACCTGTAAAGGGGCCTTCACACATAGCGAGATTGCTAGCGATATCGCTCAAGCATCACCGATATTGTGACGCAACAGCGTTATCGCTACGTGTGAAATGTAGCGGCGACCGGCCCCCCCGCTGGCTATCGCTGATCGTGCTCGAATGCGCTGGTCCATTTTTCCATCGTTGGCGTCCCGCTGGCCAGCACTAATCGCTGTGTTTGAAGCTTAAAAACGACGAGCGACCTCGTTAGCGACGCAGAGCTCAGCGACGCAGGCGTGACAAAGCTGTTACCGGTCACGCCCCCTCTGCCCCTATTGGTGAGTACAGCGCTCCCATTGTGTGAAAATTGGGTGACACAACGCTGTAGCGCCTCCTTCCATTCTTTGTTCCTGTGCACTGTGGATGGTATTAACCGGTTTGCCTTCTGCGTTCCCATGTGAGTCGCCATAGCGTTGATATTTTAATGGATTTCACTCCGCAGTTGCTTCAGCGTCCCTGTCTGAATCGCTATTGCGCTGTTATTCATGGATTCATTCTATTCATAAAAGGACTGCTCTGTCTGCAATGTATGTTTTCCAATTTTAACGAAAGTAGAGTTCCCTTTTTAGTTTTCAATGTACCAAAAGTAGCGTTCCCTTTTTTGTTTTCAAACCGCGCCCGCCCCCATTGTTGCTATTTTTAAGGGTTATACTTGACTAGCTCAGCGATATTGTATCTGCAATTACAAACTCAATTTTACCTTTAGTATGTACATTGTGTCCATACGCACTGGCCAGGGCAGAGATTTCAGTTTTCAGACCGCGCCTGCCCCCACTGTTGATATTTTGTGGCTATATACATTGAAAGCTATTTTTACTTCAAAATTGTCCAATCTAATCTTTTTATTTTATTTTGCAGTTTTAATATCATGAACGACGCAGAGCGTGCTGTAGTGGCTGCAGCTTTGCTGTTGGAGGGTGCTTGGCAACATGAAGAGGCACAGATGCACAACAGGCGGTCCAAAAGAAAGCGGCACATGTGGACCAGAGAATGGCTGGTGAAGAGGTCCAAATTCTCACACATGCAGCTCGTAAGAGAACTGCAGGAGAAGAATCCTCAGGATTTCAGGAACTATCTGCGGATGTCAGAGGAATCTTTCAAATTTTTACTTGCCAGGGTGGCGCCATTAATTGAAAGGAAAAATACAGCAATGCGAGCTGCTGTGCCGGTAGACGAAAGATTGGCCGTGACGCTGAGATTCCTGGCCACCGGACGATCACTCCAAGATTTGCAATTTTCTTCAGCCGTTTCTTTGTCACTACTCAGCACTTTGATTCCAGAAACATGCAATGCCATTGTCCAAAGTCTACGGAGCAACATTCATTTTCCAAAAATGGAGGCGGACTGGAAAAGTATTGCCTCAGATTTTGAGTGGCTTTGGCAGTTCTCAAACTGTGGTGGGGCTTTGGATGGAAAACATGTGAGGATCAGCCAACCGCCTAAAAGCGGATCCTATTATTTCAATTATAAGGGCTATTTCAGTGTAATCCTGATGGCCGTTGTTAATGCCAACTATGAGTTCATAAATGTTGATGTTGGCATGAACGGCAGGGTTTCAGATGGGGGAGTTTTAGAACACACACTTTTTGGAGAGCGATTAAACAACAGTGACCTGAACTTGCCTCCCAACTCAGAGACAACCGGCAATCTTAACTTTGTTTTTGTCTGTGATGAAGCCTTCCCGCTTCATGACAACCTTCTGAAACCGTTCCCCCAAAAAAGTTTAACGGAACAAACACTGATATTTAATTACCGTTTGTCGAGGGCAAGAAGGGCTGTGGAGAATGTGTTTGGCATCATGGCCAGTTGGTTTAGCATTTTCCACACACCCATAAACCTAAAGTTGGAATCCATAGACTCGGTCTTATGGCCTGTTGTGTGCTGCACAATTTCCTGCAGCGGCGCGATGCTATCGATTACAGTCCGTCTGGCTTTGTGGACTGGGATTGGTGTGGGATCCCAGCTCTGTCGACTTCCTGGACGTCACTATCCGTAAAGATCTTAGTGGCTTCATCCAAACTGACATTTTTCGTAAGAAAACGGCGACTAACACACTTTTACATGCATCCTCCTGTCACCCTGGTCATATTATTCGTGCTATCCCTGTCGGGCAATTTCTTAGATTAAGGCGTATCTGCTCGACGGATCTTGATTTTGAGTGTCGTGCAAGGGAGCTGAAGAATCGGTTCCTGGCACGTGGGTATAGTGGCCGTTGTATTAAAAAAGCCTACCATCGTGCCAAGCATTCTTCACGCAATAATCTCCTATATAGGAGTGCCGCTGATAATGCTGATACCTCTAAGATACCAAGATTTATCACGTCTTTTCATTCACAAGCCCATAGGATGAGGTCAGTGATTAATAAAGCTTGGCCCATCCTACAAGCGGATCCCATTCTCAAAAAGGTCATTCCAGAACGCCCTGTTATCACATATAGGCGAGCTAAAAATTTGCGTGATTGTCTTTCCCGCAGCCATTACTCAGCGACCACTCCTACGCATTTCCTGAGTTCTGTGTCAGGCACGGGTGGATGTGTTCCGTGCGGGAGGTGTGTCGCCTGCCCCAACATTGTCCGTTGTAGCAGTTTTACTAATTCAAAGGGAGACGTGTCATATCAAATCAAACAGAGAATTACATGTGTCTCCCGCTACGTTATATATCACGCCACTTGCCCCTGTGGCTTGATATATATTGGACTAACTACGAGACAATTGAAAGTCCGTACCAGAGAACATGTGTTGGGCATACAGGCGGCATCCTCCTGCACGGACACATCTACCCTCAAGACACTTCCCAGACACTTTAAGGAACACCATCAATGTGATGGGTCGCTGCTTAGGGTTTGTGGGATAGACCTTCTTAACATTAATATTAGAGGCGGCAATCTATCGAAGAGATTGTCTCAAATGGAGACACGGTGGATTTGGACCCTGGGTACCATTGTTCCAGATGGTCTCAATGAAAACTTGTCATTTGTCCCATTCCTGTGAACACTGCCTTCTTTATTATTTGGTGGTATTATTTTCATCAAGTGTTTTATTGTTTTATGTTTTTGATTTTAACATATACTTTTAATCTTCCAGTTGTCCTCTTTGTTATGGATGAGATTGTTCCATTGCTTCGCAGTATACAGCCGCTTCTAGCTATACGGAAATGAATGAACTTGCTTTGAAGAATCTCTTCGCATCTTTCAAGCTATGATGCCTTACTTATCTGTCTGTTGTGATATTTCTGTATTTTGCTAATTATTATTGATGTCTTATATAGTGCACATCTGTATGGGCATTGTTGTGATATATTTCGGCCTATTATCACTATTTATACATGATACGTATTTTCTTCAGCGGCTCTGTCACCAATGGTATTTTGCTGCATTATTTTGGGCATTTTAGCGCATTTTCTGCATATGTCTATTCTCAGTGGTTGCGGCCAATCAGTCCGGTGTATGGCACACATCCATCCAAGTGGGGCCCCACTGTGGTTTTTGTGGTTTCCATACACTGTGACTGATTGTTTCCGATATACCATTGTCCTTATCTATTCATCTTTCATTTTTTTCATTTTATTTTCTTTTTACCCTTTTTCGTTTGCCCTCTTGTAATATGTCAGCGTTCTCCTCATGTAACTACTGCGCATGTGCAGGCACGTTCATTCTTCCCCTCCTCTCTGCACACGTCCTCATGCAGGAGGATGTGACGTTGGACTGGAGGGAGGAGTTAGCCTGTGCGGTTAGCAGTCTCGTCATCGTCACATGTGTTACTGGTGACGGTATTTATAGAGGCACTTTTGCAGTTATGTTTACGCCCCCTGAGGAAGGAGCACCCAGGCTCCGAAACGCGCGTCGGGGAGGGCTGGATGTCGCTCTGCTCACTCTGAGGTATACCGCATTATAGCTCCCATGGCACTTGCACGCATTTCCATAGCACCATGTGTGACATGAAATTTTGCTTATGATCGATTACATATATCTGCATGTAGTGTATTACATTGTGCACATTTTTATATGGCTGTTGCAGCCTACCATGGCACGAATATACATTAATCCACCTGTCTATAATGTTGTGCAAATTTTTTTGCTTCTGGTGCTAATTTAGCACCACAAGCTTTGTTCTATTTTGCAACATTGTATTAATTTGTGTACCTTTGTCATTTCTTATGTGCCATGTTTATCTATCTTTACATCTTTCCATGATAGATTGTTAAAATTGTGAGCATTTTTGCGTCCTCCTGCCCATCGTTTTTTCTCACTTGGTGTTTCTGACTACCGCCATATTGCATTACTTCCTTCTTGCCATCCCTGTTTTTTCCTTTTTCCTTATGTTTTGTTTTTTATTGTTTTTTCAATAAAGTTTTCTATTTTTGAGACTACATGGCTGTTTTTTTCTTGTGATATTTCTGTATTAAGTACAGTTTGTCTCTTTACCATGTCCAATATGCACATGTTTATTTAGCACAGTACTGCTTATTGATTATCTCTACATGTGATATGTGGGTTATTACTAATTTGTGCGTTTTTTTGTGGACTGTGTTGACCAGACAAATGGTCAAGTACTTCTAGGTGGCTGGCGTGATAATGATCCTGCAATACCAGGACTTCAAGCGCTGACAAAAGGAAGAAACAGGGATGATTTGAAGGCCTGCCGGGAGAAATACTGTGAATATTTTAATGGGCCTGGTGCAGTTACTTGGCAGCATCAAATCTAGTGTGCAAATATGTATATTTTAACATTTCTCTTTTCAAAATTTGTTAGAAATACTCCAATAAATTCATTATTTTATTACTTTACAAAGTGTTTGTGGTTTTTTACTAAAAATATGTCATGTAACGTGCCGATATGCTATGTGCATGCACTTTTGTAATAAAATTTACATTGTAACTGTACATAAGCTTTGTCATTATTTTATGAAGAAGGGCCTGTGAATGCAACAGTCCGCTATGTAAATACATGAAGCAACCACATTGATTTTCATGTCTGTGCGTGGCAGGAGCACTATGCTGGGAGCCGTCACTTTGCGATCACAATGGCATCTCATGTCTGTGCGTGGCAGGGGCACCATGCTGAGAAATGTCACTTTGCAATCGCAATGGCATCTCATGTCTGTGCGTGGCAGGGGCACCATGCTGGGAACCGTCACTTTGCGATCGCAATGGCATCTCATGTCTGTGCGTGGCAGGGGCACCATGCTGAGAAAACCGTCACTTTGCGATCGCAATGGCGTCTCATGTCTGTGCGTGGCAGGGGCACCATGCTGAGAACAATCACTTTGTGATCGCAATGACATCTCATGTTTGTGCTTGGCTAGGGCACCATGCTGGGAACTGTCACTTTGCGATCGCAATTGCGTCTCGTGTCGCAAGTGCGACACGAACGGCTCGCACGTGCGCTGTGACGTCATGACGCTGGTGTCTTTCATGCGGCGTTGTGTTGTGAATGTGTTAGAAATGAATTCTGAGCAGAAGCTCCCTCTGGTGGTTACAAACAGTACTGAACTATTCAATGAAGATTGTGAAGATTGGCAATCAGGTGTTACAGACTGGTCTTATATAAGGAAGGTTCCCTCCCATCAGGGTTGCCGGTGATCAATTGTTCTTGTCTCAACTTTGGTTCCTGGTTCACTTGGAAGCTTGCTGTGTCTTGCCTGCATCTTCTGCTAACAGATAAGATATTTTCTGCTTTTATTTTTGTGCTTGCTTTTTGCATTTTGTCCTGCACTTCTGTGGAGGTCAGCCAGGTCCCCTCCGGGGGCTTGTGCTCCTCTCAGTTTATCTGAGCCACTGTTATTTGTTCATTTGCCTTTTCCAGTTTTTTCAGTGGCTGCTGCGTAGTTTTGTTACACCAGAGAACTAATTTAGGTGGTAGAGGTTGTGTGATCTCAGGTGTTTTTGCAATTAGTGAGTTGGTATTTTTTTAGGGTTTTTTGGATTGCAGTAAGTGTCCTTCCTATCCTTTTCTTTCTAGGAAGATTGGGCCCCAACGTTTGCTCATATTATTTTCTGTCTGTGTCTGTATTTCCTCTTGTCTAACCGCCATTACATGTTTGGGGGCTTCCTATGTTCTTTGGGGATCTGCTCCGGGGCACATAGTTTTCCTCTTTCTATCTTTAGGTGTAGTTAGCTTCTCAGGCTGTGACGAGGCGTCTAGGACCAACGTAGGTACGCTCCACGGCTGCCTTTAGTTGTGGTGGTTAGTCAGGGTACTGTGTTATGATTTGGTAGCTGAGTAGAGCGGGCAAAAAAGGCAATACACCAGAGAGGTTGGAATCTATGGGATTGCAGTACCCTGACTAACCACCACAACTAAAGGCAGCCGTGGAGCGTACCTACGTTGGTCCTAGACGCCTCGTCACAGCCTGAGAAACTAACTACACCTAAAGATAGAAAGAGGAAAGCTATCTGCCCGGAGCAGATCCCCAAAGAACATAGAAAGCCCCCAAACATGTAATGGCGGTTAGACAAGAAGAAATACTGACACAGACAGAAAATAGTATGAGCAAATGTTGGGGCCCAAACTTCCTAAATAGAAAAGGATAGGAAGGGCACTTACTGCAATCCCAAAAAACCCTGAAAAGTACCAACTCTACTAATTACAAAAACACCTGAGATCACACGACCTCTACCACCTAAATTAGTTCTCTGGTGTAACAAAAACTAAACAGCAACCACTGAAAAAACTGGAAAAGGCAAATGAACAAACAACAGTGGCTGAACTAAACTGAGAGGAGCACAAGCCCCCGAAGCGGACCCGGCAGACCCCCACAGAAGTGCAGGACAAAATGCAAAAAGCAAGCACAAAAAACGAATAGAAGAAAATGTCTTATCTGTTAGCAGAAGATGCAGGCACGAAACAGCAAGCTACAAAGTGAACAGGAATCAAAGATGAGACCAGAACAATTGATCACCGGCAACCCTGATGGGAGGGAACCTCGCTTATATAAGACCAGTCAGTAACATCTGATCTCCAATCTTCACAATCTTCATTGGATAGTTCAGTACTGTTTGTAACCACCAGAGGGAGCTTCTGCTCAGAATTCATTTCTAGCACATTCACAACAGTACCCCCCCCTTGAGGAGGGGTCACCGAACCCTCATTTGAGCAACCAGGTCGGTCAGGATGAGCTCTGTGATACGCACGGATGAGTCTCCTAGAATGGATGTCCGAAGCAAACACCCAAGAATTGTCCTCCTGACCATAACCTCTCCACTTAACCAAATACTGGAGTTTCCGTCTAGAAAAACGAGAATTCAATATTTTCTCAACCACATACTCCAGATTGCCCTCAACCAAAACAGGGTCAGGAGGCACAGCCATAGGAACCACTGGCTCGACAAACCTCTTCAATAAGTGTCATGTGTGCATCGCCACGAAGATCGTCGCGGTTGCACATTCTGACTTCTCACAGCTGAGTTGCTGTTTCTTTGTGTTTGGCAGTTAGGGAGTTAATTCTGTCTGTGCTCAGTTCTGGGACTGGGTGCAGTTTCTCCCGGCTGCAATTAATTATTTTTTGATTGGTTTCCTTTAAATCTCTGGTTGTCTGTGTTGGGAGTTGCCAGTGAAATTCTTCATGCAGACCACAGATAGGATTGTATCTGTATAGACTTAAGTTAAAGAGCTCCTTAGTTGTTTTAAGCTCACCTTGCTTAGAGTTTAATATCCCAGATCATTTATGTTCCTTCTGTGTTTGAGTGTGTATGCAAGTCTGTGTTTTCTCCAGTCTGTCTTATATGTCTAATCTGTGTATTTAGCAGAGATCAGCCCATATCCCTTTGGTGGTAATCAGAATCCTTCTTAGGACTGGTTACAGGGTTCAGGGACTGATAGGAGACAGGGTTAGGCTGGAGACTTGGACCTCTGAGCCATTATCAGTACCTCCAAGGTGAGGGATTAGTTAGGACCCCAGTTTAGGGTCAGGTTAGACCCCCGGTCCTCCTCTTTCCTGTGACAGTGTATCAAGTCCTCAAGATTAACCCTGAGTTCAACGGATATCGTGTCAGGTAAATCTATTCTATATTTACATGCTGATGTTGCTAATCTATATGTTGTATAGAGTGTTGTTCTTTTAAGAATAGTTTACTGACATCGTACACATATCATAAGACCGCGTGACATTTTCACTGGCCCATAAAATTATTCCCAGTTGCCATGGATCCAGTAGCCCAGCTGGCTCTGCAGTTGCAGGGATTATCCATGGAGCTGACGGACATTAAGTCCAAAGTTTTGTCTCCCTCGGAGAAAACCAGATTTGAACCTAAAGTAGCTCTCCCGGACAGGTTCACTGGTGGGCGAGACAAATTTTTTACCTTCAGGGAAGCATGTAAATTGTATTTTCGGCTTCGGCCTCGATCATCAGGGAGTGAAGAGCAGAGAGTGGGAATTGTTATCTCGCTCCTACAAGGGGACCCTCAATCCTGGGCCTTCTCCCTTCCTCCGGGATCCCCGGCTCTACAGTCAGTAGATCGATTTTTTACTGCCCTGGGTTTGGTATATGATGACCCAGATCGGGTCTCTCTTGCTGAGACAAAATTACGTAAGATACAGCAGGGAGATCGTCCGGCGGAGGAATTTGCTTCTGAGTTCCGTAGATGGGCCACAGATACTCAGTGGAATGACCCAGCTCTTAGGAGCCAGTTTTGTCATGGGCTTTCTGACAAATTAAAGGACGTTTTGGCTCAGTATGATTCTCCTCCATCACTGGAGGCTGCTATGGCCCTAGCTATCCGTACTGATAGACGGCTCCGGGAGAGGTGCGAGGTAACTCCGCCCCCTGTTGTTACTCCACCTACTACTAAAGTCCCTTATGTTGAGGTTCCCCTTGTCTGTTCGGAGGAGCCTATGCAGTTGGGAGGGACATCATTTCGTAGGAGGGGATTGGCGGTACGCCGCAGGACTAGAAGGTGTTTCTTCTGCGGGAAAGAGGGACATTTTGTTGGGGGATGTCCATCCCGTGCCTTGTTGAGCAAAAAGTCGCCGGAAAACTGTTAATCCCAGGTTGTGTGGTGGACGACAACCTGGGAGTATGTATTTCGTCCGCTAGTTCTTCTCAGTTCCTTGTACCAGTGGAGGTGGTGGTTGGTACGAGAGTGGAGAGATTTTCTGTTCTTCTTGATAGTGGGTCCGGGGCTAATCTGGTTGACGCTCAGTTTGCTCAGGCTCAAGGTATGCATCTGAGTGTATTGGTCAAACCGATCCCTATATTCTCCATTGACGCCAGGCCTCTCGGCCAAGGTAGCTTTGTTCATGAGGTTCATAACATTGACCTTCGGGTAGGGGCAATACATAGGGAACTATTATCTTGTTATGTGTTGGAGGGTCTACCTACTCCTATTGTGTTGGGACTTCCTTGGTTGGTTAAACATAACCCTGTGATTAATTGGCAGTCCAGAGATATAAGCCAATGGGGGGAGTTTTGCAAAAGTAACTGCATGAACACAGTCATCAGTGCGGTCGTGCCTAGTACTTTGCCTCCTTTTTTGGAGGACTTTGGGGATGTGTTCTCTGAGGAGGGGTGTCAGGAGTTGCCTCCTCATCGCGTGTATGACTGCTCTATTAATTTACTTCCTGATGCTAAGTTACCTAAAGCTAGGTTATATAACCTTTCTGGTCCTGAGAGGCAGGCTATGAAAGATTATATTTCGGAAAGTCTGGCCAAAGGGCATATTAGACCTTCATCTTCCCCAGTGGCCGCGGGGTTCTTCTTTGTGAAGAAAAAAGATGGAGGCCTACGCCCTTGCTTGGATTTCCGCGAACTTAATCGGATTACTGTTCGAGATCCGTATCCACTCCCTCTGATTCCTGATCTCTTCAATCAAATTGTTGGCGCCAAATGGTTCTCTAAATTGGATCTCAGGGGGGCGTATAATCTGATTAGGATAAAAGAGGGGGATGAGTGGAAAACGGCGTTTAACACGCCGGAGGGACATTATGAGAACCTTGTCATGCCTTTTGGTCTGACTACTGCACCAGCAGTATTCCAACATTTTGTTAATGACATTTTTCGTCATCTGGTGGGGCTGTTTGTGGTCGTATATTTGGATGACATTTTAATTTACTCACCAGATCTTGTGTCTCACCAGGAGCATGTGAGACAGGTGTTGCAGATCTTGCGAGACAATAAACTATACGCCAAACTGGAAAAGTGTGTATTCGCCGTACAGGAACTTCAGTTTTTGGGTTTCTTGGTGTCAGCCTCCGGTTTCCATATGGACCCTGAAAAGGTGAGAGCAGTGCTTGAATGGGATCAGCCAGAGGATCTTAAGGCTCTGCAGCGTTTTCTGGGGTTTGCTAACTACTACCGGAAATTTATTTGTAATTTCTCATCTGTTGTCAAACCTCTCACTGACATGACAAGAAAAGGGACGGATTTTTCTAAATGGTCGGACAAAGCTTGCCAAGCTTTTTCCTCTTTGAAAAAATGTTTTGCTTCGGCACCCGTTCTCATCCAACCAGATGCATCACAGCCGTTCGTTGTGGAGGTGGACGCGTCTGACGTAGGGGTGGGTGCAATATTGTCCCAGGGTCCGTCCCTGGTAAATGGCATCCGTGCGCTTTCTTTTCTGAAAAATTGTCGTCCGCCGAAAGGAATTATGATATCGGCAATAGGGAACTTTTGGCCATTAAGTTGGCTTTTGAAGAATGGCGTCACTTTTTGGAGGGGGCAGTCCACCCGGTCACCGTCATTACTGATCACAAGAACCTGCTGTATTTGGAATCTGCTAAGCGTCTGAATTCCAGACAAGCTCGATGGTCGTTGTTTTTTACCAGGTTTAATTTTGTTGTCACTTATCGCCCTGGATCTAAGAATGTTAAGGCGGATGCCTTGTCTCGCAGTTTCCCAGGGGCCGGGAAAATGGATGACCCGATTCCTATCCTTCAGGAGGGGGTGGTAGTGTCGGCTGTATGTTCTGAGCTTGAGGAGGAAGTGTTAGAGGCTCAGGGGGACGCCCCTGCAGGACCTCCAGGGAGACTGTTTGTCCCAAATCAGTTGAGACAAAAGGTTATTGAGGCACATCATAATTCTGCTTTAGCAGGACATCCAGGGAGTAAGGCTACTTTAGATCTCCTTTCTCGCCGGTTTTGGTGGCCTAACGTTAATAAAGATGTTTTAACTTTTGTCGCGTCCTGTGGGGTTTGTGCTCGCTCTAAGACCCCTCATACCCGTCCGTCTGGGACCCTCTTACCCTTGAAACTTCCGGAGCGTCCATGGACTCATTTGTCTATGGACTTCATCACGGACCTTCCTCAGTCGTCAGGGAAGACTGTCATACTGGTGGTTGTTGACAGGTTCAGTAAGATGGCACATTTCATTGCTCTTCCTGCCCTCCCTAATGCTAAAACTCTGGCGCAGGTGTTCATTGGGGAGATTGTGAGACTTCATGGGTTGCCTTCTGATGTGGTGTCAGATAGGGGGTCTCAGTTTGTGTCCAAGTTTTGGAGGGCATTTTGTTTACGTCGGGGGATGCAATTGTCATTTTCCTCGGCTTTTCATCCGCAGACCAATGGTCAGACAGAGCGTCTGAATCAAAGCCTAGAGACTTATCTTCGGTGTTTTGTCTCAGAGAACCAGGAGGACTGGTCTTCTTTCTTGCCTCTGGCAGAGTTCGCTCTTAACAACAGGCAGAGCGAGTCCACTGGTAAGTCCCCGTTTTTTGGGGCATATGGTTTTCATCCCCAGTTTTGTACATTCAATGGGGGGGGCCCTTCTGGGGTTCCTGAGGAGGAGCGTTTCTCGTCGTCACTTGCTTCAGTGTGGAGAGGTGTATTGAATAATCTGAGTGCTATGGGGAACCGTTATAAACGTATGGCTGATAGGAGGAGAGTTTCTGGTCCAGATCTTAATGTGAACGATCTGGTATGGTTGTCTACCAGGAATATAAAACTTAAAGTTCCCTCCTGGAAGCTGGGCCCCAGATTCATCGGGCCGTACAGGATCAGTTCCATAATTAATCCTGTGGCATTTCGTCTGGACCTCCCTCCTACGTTTAAAATTCATAATGTGTTCCACAAGTCATTACTTAAGAGGTACGTGGCACCAGTCATACCATCACCTCTACCTCCTCCTCCAGTGGTGGTCAATGGTAACTTGGAGTTTCAAGTGTCAAAGATCATTGACTCACGTCTGAATCGCCGGTCCCTTCAGTACTTGGTGCATTGGAAGGGGTATGGTCCAGAGGAGAGGACGTGGGTTCCTGCGTCTGACATTAACGCAGATCGTTTGGTGCGGACCTTCCACAGAACTCACCCGGGCAAACCTGGCCCTGAGGGTCCGGAGGCCCCTCGTAGAAGGGGGGGTACTGTCATGTGTGCATCGCCACGAAGATCGTCGCGGTTGCACATTCTGACTTCTCACAGCTGAGTTGCTGTTTCTTTGTGTTTGGCAGTTAGGGAGTTAATTCTGTCTGTGCTCAGTTCTGGGACTGGGTGCAGTTTCTCCCGGCTGCAATTAATTATTTGTTGATTGGTTTCCTTTAAATCTCTGGTTGTCTGTGTTGGGAGTTGCCAGTGAAATTCTTCATGCAGACCACAGATAGGATTGTATCTGTATAGACTTAAGTTAAAGAGCTCCTTAGTTGTTTTAAGCTCACCTTGCTTAGAGTTTAATATCCCAGATCATTTATGTTCCTTCTGTGTTTGAGTGTGTATGCAAGTCTGTGTTTTCTCCAGTCTGTCTTATATGTCTAATCTGTGTATTTAGCAGAGATCAGCCCATATCCCTTTGGTGGTAATCAGAATCCTTCTTAGGACTGATTACAGGGTTCAGGGACTGATAGGAGACAGGGTTAGGCTGGAGACTTGGACCTCTGAACCATTATCAGTACCTCCAAGGTGAGGGATTAGTTAGGACCCCAGTTTAGGGTCAGGTTAGACCCCCGGTCCTCCTCTTTCCTGTGACAGTGTATCAAGTCCTCAAGATTAACCCTGAGTTCAACGGATATCGTGTCAGGTAAATCTATTCTATATTTACATGCTGATGTTGCTAATCTATATGTTGTATAGAGTGTTGTTCTTTTAAGAATAGTTTACTGACATCGTACACATATCATAAGACCGCGTGACAATAAGGACTTGTGGAACACGTTATGGATCTTAAATGTCCCTGGAAGAAGCAAACGAAAGGAAACAGGATTAAGAATCTCCATGATCTTATAAGGTCCAATGAACCTAGGCTTAAACTTAGGAGATGCAACTCTCATAGGGATATTTCTTGAGGACAACCAGACCAAGTCCCCCACTTTAAACCGAGGACCATCAGTCCTATGCCGGTTGGCAAACCGCTGGGCCCTCTCCTGAGAGAGGGACAACCTCTCCACTACCTGGTCCCAAATCTGCTGCATACGCTCCACAACAGAGTCAACACCTGGACAGACAGAAGCCTCCGTCTGTCCTGAAGAAAATCGAGGGTGAAACCCAAAATTGCAGAAAAATGGAGACATCAAAGTGGCAGAGCTAGCCCTATTATTAAGAGCAAACTCAGCCAAAGGCAAAAAAGAGACCCAGTCATCCTGATCAGCAGACACAAAGCATCTTAGATAAGTCTCCAATGTCTGGTTTGTTCTCTCAGTTTGTCCATTGGTCTGAGGATAAAAAGCCGAGGAAAAAGACAATTGAACACCAAGTTTAGAACAAAAAGTCCTCCAAAATCTGGAAACAAACTGGACTCCTCTGTCAGACACAATGTTCTCAGGAATGCCGTGTAACCTGAACCACGTGCTGAAGGAACAAAGGCACCAATTCAGAAGAGGAAGGCAACTTAGGTAATGGCACAAGATGTATCATTTTGGAAAACCTATCACAAATCACCCAGATAACGGTCATTCTCTGAGAAACAGGGAGGTCGGAAATGAAATCCATAGAGATATGGGTCCATGGTCTCTTGGGCACAGGCAATGGCATCAACAAACCACTAGAGCAAGAGCAAGGCTTGGAGCGAGAGCAAGTCCCGCAGGACTGCACAAATTCCCTGACATCACGAGACAAGGTAGGCCACCAAAAGGACCGACCAACCAAGTCTCTGGTACCAAAAATTCCGGGATGACCGGCCAATGCGGAACAATGAATCTCAGACAGCACACTCTTTTTCCACCGGTCTGGGACAAACAATTTCCCAATAGGGCAGCGCTCGGGTTTATCCTCCTGACACCCTTCCAGAGCCAGTCTCAAATTGGGCGAGATGGCGGAAAGAACTACACCCTCTTTCAAAATAACTGCAGGATCAGATAACTCAGGAGAGTCCGCAAGGAAACTCCTCGAGAGGGCATCCGCCTTAACATTCTTAGTGCCAGGAAGAAAGGAAACCACAAAATTAAAACGTGTGAAAAACAAGGCCCACCTGGCCTGTCTAGGATTAAGTCGCTTGGCAGATTCCAGATAAACCAGATTCTTATGGTCCGTGAGGACCACCACCTGATGTTTGGCTCCCTCCAGCCAATGTCTCCACTCTTCAAAAGCCCACTTCAGGGTCAATAACTCCCGATTACCCACGTCATAATTACGTTCAGTTGGAAAAAATTTTCAAGAGAAAAAGGCACAAGGATTACTTTTAGAGGTCTCTGGATCTCTTTGGGACAAAACGGCACCTGCCCCAATTTCAGAGGCATCAACCTCCACCTGAAATGGCAGAGAAACATCAGGCTGCCGTAGAACAGGAGCAGAAGTGAATCTCTGCTTAAGTTCCTGAAACGCAGAGACTGCCTCAGGAGGCCAATTCACCACATCAGAACCCTTTTTGGTCAAATCAGTCAATGGTTTAACAATAACAGAGAAATTACCAATAAATTTACGATAAAAATTGGCAAAACCCAAGAATCTTTGAAGAGCCTTTAATGAAGTAGGTTGGACCCAATCACAGATGGCCTGAACCTTGACTGGGTCCATTTCAATAACAGATGGGGACAAAATGAATCCCAGAAATGAGATCCTCTGTACGCCAAAAAGACACTTTGATCCCTTCACATACAGAGCATTCTCTCTCAAAATCTGGAACACAGTCCGAACATGTTTCACATGAGAGTCCCAGTCATTGGAAAAAATCAAGATATCATCCAAATAAACAATCAGAAATTCATCCACAAAATCCCTGAAAATGTCATTCATGAAGGACTGGAAGACAGAAGGAGCATTAGTGAGCCCAAAGGGCATCACTAGGTACTCAAAATGCCCCTCTGGGGTATTAAATGCCGTCTTCCATTCATCCCCGTGCTTAATGCGAATAAGGTTATATGCCTCCCTGAGGTCAAGCTTGGTAAACCAAGTAGCACTTTTCACCCTGGAAAACAGGTCAGAAATCAAGGGTAACGGATATTGATATTTCACAGTAATATTGTTCAAGAGACGATAATCAATACACGGCCTTAATGAACCATCCTTTTTGGCCACAAAGAAAAAACCAGCACCTAAGGGTGAAGAGGATGGTCTGATATGACCCTTCTCCAATGACTCCTTGATATAAGACCGCATAGCGTCATGTTCAGGTACAGACAAGTTAAAAAGGCGACCTTTAGGGAATTTACTACCAGGCACTAATTCAATAGCGCAGTCATAGCTCCTATGGGGGGGCAAGGATGCAGATTTACTTTCGCTAAACACATCAGAAAATCAGTCAAAAAGTCAGGAACATCCTGAGCCTGGGGGGAGGCTGAAAAAACAGGAGTGTTGGTATTAACACATTGGCAGCCCCAACTGGTTACAGACACAGATTTCCAATCCAAAACAGGATTATGAGACTGTAACCAAGGGAAACCCAGTACGATAATATCATGCAGATTATACAGAACCAAAAATTTGCAGCACTCTTGATGATCAGGTTCAACCCTCATTATCACCTGAGTAGAGAACTGAGGTTTATTCTCAGCCAAAGGGGTAGAATCGATCCCCAGTAGGGGAATAGACTTCCGTAGGGGTATCAAGGGAAACCCACAACGTTTAGCAAAATCAAAATCCATCAGGTTAATAGCTGCTCCCGAATCAACGAAAGCCTGAGCAGAAAATGTGGACAGGGAGCAAATCAGGGTAACAGTCAACAAAAATTTAGTCTGAACACTACCCAAGACAACTGAGCGTGCAAAACGTCTTCCCCGCTTAGGGCAGACTGAAATAGCATGAGAGGCATCACCACAGTAGAAACATAACCCATTGCGCTTTCGAAACTCATGACGCTGTGCCCCAGAAGCCACTCTATCACACTGCATGGGTTCAGAAGCTGGTTCACAAGGCAACACTATTCCACGCATACCTCTACGCTCACGCAAACGTCTGTCAATTTGAATCGCTAATGACATAGAATCATTGAGACCAGAGGGGACAGGGAATCCCACCATAACATCCTTTACATTCTCTGACAGACCCTTCCGAAAAAGGGCTGCCAAAGCATCGTCATTCCATTTGGTCAGGACTGCCCACCTACGGAATCTCTGACAGATAACTCAGCGTCCTCAAGCCCCTGATTTAATGCCAACAAGGCTTTTTCAGCTTGATCAGTGACATTAGGCTCATCGTACAATAACACCAGAGCCTGAAAAAATGCATCAACATTACTCAAAACAGGATCCCCAGGTGTCAGGGAAAAAGCCCAATCCTGAGGATCGCCGCGCAGGAGAGAGATGACAATTTGAACCTGCTGTGCTGCGTTCCCTGAGGACTTAGATTTCAAGGCAAAAAACAACTTACAGTTATTTTTGAAATTCAGAAATTTATCTCGATCCCCTAAAAACAAATCTGGCATGGGAATCCTAGGTTCCACAACCGGCAACCTAGCAAGATAGATAGCAATACTCCGAACTTCAGTGGCAAGCTGATCCACACGGCCAGACAACTGTGCAAACTCCATTGAGAGAAAAAAAATCCTCCTCAGCACCCAGAGATACAGAGGGAAAAAAAAAATGCAACAAACAGAAAAAAAAAAAATCTCTGACAACTCTGACAACTTTTTCTTTCCACAATATTTTTCCCTTCTGTGAGTACAATATAATTTTCAGTTTTGGCCGGTGATACTGTTATGATTTGGTAGCTGAGGAGAGCAGGCAAAAAAGGCAATACACCAGAGAGGTTGGAATCTATGGGATTGCAGTACCCTGACTAACCACCACAACTAAAGGCAGCCGTGGAGCGTACCTACGTTGGTCCTAGACGCCTCGTCACAGCCTGAGAAGCTAACTACACCTAAAGATAGAAAGAGGAAAGCTATCTGCCCCGGAGTAGATCCCCAAAGAACATAGAAAGCCCCCAAACATGTAATGGCGGTTAGACAAGAAGAAATACTGACACAGACAGAAAATAGTATGAGCAAATGTTGGGGCCCAAACTTCCTAAATAGAAAAGGATAGGAAGGGCACTTACTGCAATCCCAAAAAACCCTGAAAAGTACCAACTCTACTAATTACAAAAACACCTGAAATTACACGACCTCTACCACCTAAATTAGTTCTCTGGTGTAACAAAAACTAAACAGCAACCACTGAAAAAACTGGAAAAGGCAAATGAACAAACAACAGTGGCTGAACTAAACTGAGAGGAGCACAAGCCCCCGAAGCGGACCCGGCAGACCCCCACAGAAGTGCAGGACAAAATGCAAAAAGCAAGCACAAAAAACCAAAAGAAGAAAATGTCTTATCTGTTAGCAGAAGATGCAGGCACGAAACAGCAAGCTACAAAGTGAACAGGAATCAAAGATGAGACCAGAACAATTGATCACCGGCAACCCTGATGGGAGGGAACCTCCCTTATATAAGACCAGTCAGTAACACCTGATCTCCAATCTTCACAATCTTCATTGAATAGTTCAGTACTGTTTGTAACCACCAGAGGGAGCTTCTGCTCAGAATTCATTTCTAGCACATTCACAACAGTACTGCAATCCAGTAGATTCCAACCTCTCTGGTGTATTGCCTTTTTTGCCTGCTCTCCTCAGCTACCAAATCATAACAGCGTTGTTAATATCTGAGAATGGCGGCTAGGCAGCGCTCTGCTCCCTGGGGAGAGGCTGAGGTGTGGTACCTCATTAAAAGATGTGATGCATGGGACTACGACTGCAGGCTCCCTGTTGCACATCCGATGCATCACAAGAAGGCGGTCCTGCACAGGATACGGAGGGGCCTATGCCGCCGGTTCGGGGTGCAGCGGACTACAACCCAAATGCGAAAAAAGCTGGCAGACCTGCGCTATCGGTCCAGCGAGCGGGTCGCCAGCATATGTGCACAGATTCGCAGGCGTCGTGGTGAGTGTTGGTGAGGGTATCTGGAGAGGTTATGTTTTGTGGGTTATCAATCTATATCAATGCACCCGCAGTGATGGGAGTACCGGCAGTGATGGGTTACAGGCAGTGACGGGAGTACCAGTAGTGAGGGGGTTACAGGCAGTGACGGGAGTACCGGCAGTACCAGTAGTGATGGGGTTACAGGCAGTGACAGTAGTACCGGCAGTGACGCGAGTACCAGTAGTGATGGGGTTGCAGGCAGTGACGGGAGTACCGGCTGTACTCCCTGTAGTGAGAGGGTTACAGGCATTGACGGGAGTACCGGCAGTGACGCGAGTACCAGTAGTGATGGGGTTGCAGGCAGTGACGGGAGTACCGGCACTACCAGTAGTGATGGGGTTACAGGCAGTGATGGGAGTACAGCAGTGATGGGGTTAGTAGAAGGAGTATTTCACTCAATTGTATTTTTTTTTTTGCAGCACCACCTTCCCCAGCAGCACCGCCGTCACTAGCTGCACCACCATCCTCCGCAGCAACGCCATCACCACCTGCACCACCATCCCCAGCAGCTACCCCCTCGCCAGAACCTACCCCCCCTCCACTTTTGGGGTCATCCTCACCATCCCCTATAGGATTCTCTCCAGCATCACTCCATGACATGTATGCAGGCTCGCCTTCAGGTAATTTACGCACATAATATAAGCGTCCGACAAGTTTGAAAACATTGTTAGGTCTTAAAATGTTTAAGGGCTGTTGTGATATATCTATTTTTCTGTGTTTCCCTAGCCAGTGGTGCCACAGGTTCCGGGTGGGCGTTAAGCGCCTCCTCTGGTGATGCGCATTCGCCCCAAAACCGTAAGTGTTAAACAGCAAACATGTAACTTAAGTTGATGTTGCAACAGAATTCCCTTGTTAACTTTTACCATTACCTCCACAGAAAGCCCCACTGCCCAAGACCTGTTGGCATCGCACAGGGGGCTGATGGCAGCTATGCATGACCACGGGGTGATGCTGGAGAGGTTTGTGGCTGGCCTCCAAACGGGGGGCAGTTAATAATTTTTTTTTTGTCGTTGTACTGTAAAATCTTTATACAGCCTGAAATATATAGAAAGTTATAGTTTATAACCGTTGCAGTGTCGACTTTTTTCCAAAGCCCAAAATTCAACAATGAAAACAAAAACGAAAACACCGCAAAAACCAAAAAAACATTGTAAAAACACTTTTTCTAAATTTAGAAACAAAATAAAAAAATACAAAATTAAAAACACACCCATTATATCTGGGCATCTTGAGCTTGAGTAACACCCTGATGGCGGAGCCGACCTGCCCTCAACCCATCCTATTCCCCCGGGTTAGTAGGACAGCAAATAAGTCTATGAGTAAAGCTGACAACAATGTTTAATAAAAATAAAAGTTTTACTAAAGTTAACAATATATACAAAGTCTAATAAACACAAACGGGAAAAGTTTTATTAACGAAACACAACATCACTCCTATTACAAATGGTGGTAATATGGGTGTGAGTCATAGCGTTGCCTTCGCGGTGTAAAATAAAAAAATCTGGGGGGGCCAAAGGTTATGGCAGCCAACGAAGAAATGCAAACAGGCAACAAGTTATGCTTAAAGTATAATTTTATTTCAGTTTTTCAAATAAACACGAAACCAAAAAAAAAGGGATTCATAGCGTAATTTCACTAAAAGAAAACACAAAAACTATAATTGTGTGTAATAAGAGTCTGAATCATTCAGCTGCTGTCTTGATGGATTGAAGAATGGGGCAGACTGATAATGGGGGGCACAAAGCTCATGGCTTGTGTAGGCTCAATCCCCCTTCTTGGTGTGCTTGTTACATGGTCTGGCATCGGCGGCCATGGGTTTTGTGAAAGTGACTGGGCATCCAATAGAGTAAAAGTGGCAGTCAGTTTGCTGACAGCAGCTTTATTCAATGTTTCAAAAATTAGCTGCTCGGCATGCAGCCTTTGCGTTTCATCAAGTGAGCGAAGTCTGTCATCTACCATATGTGCAAAGCCACCGATGGGTTTTGTCCTGCTGTACCAAAATTTTCTTTGCCAAATCCACAAACTCTGGGAACGGAGGAGCGGTGGCCTTTCTTTTGTGAATAAATGTGAGACGTCTTTGTACTGTAGAAGGTCCAGCTGGCTCACTTGCCTCCTCTGTATTGATTGGCATCCTGTCCTGTGTAGCGATTGGAGTCCTAGGGGTAGTCTCACTGCCACTTGGTTGAGGTGACAGATCTTCAGCACGATCCTGCAAGAACAGAAAAAACATGTGAAAACACATAAAAATATAAATAGATAACATGTAAAATAATGTGAGAGGGGGACTAGCGGTACAAGATATGAAATGCCATTCACCTTTGGTAAATAAATGTTGTGACAAAACTATTAAAGATGTATACTTATCTGTAGTGGAAGGGAAAAGGTTTGGACCCTGGAAAAAGATTCATGGACTCATTCATTTCAATTCAACTATGCCATGTACATACAAATGTTTAATTGCAATTTTGAGGGAAGCCCAAAATAAACTTACATCGGGAAGAGGGGAGTCAGGCCGTGTCACAGTTTCTTCCTGTTCTTCAGCCAGCGTCATAGAACTATGCACAGGTCTGGGTATTTCTTGGTCGTGTGTAAACTCCATTAAGTGGTAGTACCACAACTTTGGAACATAGACATCTTCTGTTCCCGCCCCAGTAGACTTTTCCACCTTGTTCAATTCCTTTTTGAACAGAGTCCTTAGTGCCTGAATTTTTTTCTTTACTACAGCTTCATCAACCGTTTCACTGGGATGATGTTCTTTAAATAGTTGCACAAGTTTTTCATATGCCTCTTTCTTCTTGTACTTATTGCTGTAGTCCGCCGACTTGACCTTCCATAGGCATGGCATGGACCGATACAAGTCAATCAACTGACGAATGAAATCTTGACTACTTGCTGACATCTGGAAAAAAATAAAGGAAATGGTGAGAACGTTACATTACTGGCCAGTGCTATAAAAGCATATCACTCAAAAATAGCAAGAATGGGGGCGGACGCGGTCTGAAAAACAAAATGGCTGGCCAGGCCAGTGCGTATGGACACAATGGACAAACTTAAGGAAAAAAAGAGTTTGAACTGCTCTATAAAAGTTAATGCTTTTAAAAAAACAGCAATGGAGGTGGGCACGGCAAAAAAAAACAAAAACAAAAAAAATAGTGTATACAAACATAATAACTTTAAACACCAAACAAACCTACCTTTGATGGTGTCAAAAAATCAGAAGGTATGACGGAGGAAAAAATTAAGAATGTCTTGCGAAATTGCGCTGTTGTGTCTTCAGATGGAGCCAGAAATTGCTGATCTTGGAAAATATCGCTGATGCGTCTTCAACTGGGTCACTGAAGAAGGACGAATTGCAAACTCAACAAGAAATGCACTTGAACAATGCTGGTATTGAAGTAAACCACAGCGCTCGAGAGATAAACTGTAGCGCTAATACGTTCTCTTTTATGATGCTGCCGACCAATGAGAGCGCAGCAGTGTCCACCAATCAGTGCTGGGGGGCGTTGAAAGGGAAACGCTGAAGCACGCCCACCGAGGTCGGAATCGGTTACAATAAATTAGTGTGACAAGGACTCAACGACCGGCGAGGTCGTTATGCAAATCGCTGATCTGTCTTGCGTCGTTGAGGAGATCTAATTAGCGATCATGTAACGACGCACCAGCGATCTTTGCCTGGTCGGATCATTATCGTGATCGCTGGGGCGTCACTATGTGTGAAGGGGCCTTAAGGCTATGTACACACGGAATATATGCAAGGTTTTACAGTACAGGAAAAGTGAATGAAATCCCTGAAGTCTCATGCACACTCTGCTTATTTTTTCCTTGTAGATTTGCAGCACATTAAAATCTGCATAATGTAAACTCTTGCAGCATATTTCACCCATACTAATGAGTGGGGGAGAATACGCAACAAAAGCATGGCAAAAAAATTAATGTATTTTACGCAACTTTCTTCCTGCCAACACATGAGGTTATGCAATAAAATTTCTTCCTGCAAATCCGGATTGTGTGCACATAGCCTTAGTCCCTGTCCTGTGTCCCCACCATTCATTATAAGTCCCTGATAGCATCATAATGAATTTGGGGTGGGAGAAGACATTATCAGGTACTGAGCATCCTCCGCAACCTCAAAATTCATTACAAGTCCCTGACAGCATCTTCTCCCTCCTTTCAATTCATTCTAAAGGGTCCTATGCACCTTACCAAGTCCAGTATCCACAGGCCTCCCAGCTAACGGATAAATGGACGATCAGCTGCCCTCTTCCATGACCAGGTTTCAGAAGTTGTAAGTTTTCAACAACATCACATCAGTGTGTGTATAAAGAGCATGTTAGAGAGGCAGAGTATCTCAGAAGCAAAGGCAGTCAGAGATTCACCAATCAGGAAGCAAAAGCTTCAGTAAAATGTTCCCCAATGTAAAATTGCAAAGAGTAGGAATATCCTACCATTTATAGTACATAATATCAAAACATTCAGAAATTCAGAAGAAATACATATGTACAAGGGACAACTCCGACTGTCAATATTAGATGCTCATGATCTCCGGGTCCTCAGGCGGCACTGTATTAACAAGATTCTTGATTCAGTTGTGCAAATCACTGCATAGGCTCAGGAACACTTTTAAAAATAATTGTGAATGCAGTTTTCTGTGCAATCCACAAATACAAGTACTAACTATCATGAAAAGAAGAAGCCATATATTAACACAATCCAGAAATATTGCCATCTTCTCTGGGCCAAGCTCATTTAAAATGGTCTGAGGCAAAATAGAAAATTAATCTGTGGACACACAAATCAAAATTAGAATTATTTTAATGAAAACCATGGATGCCATGTCCTGTGGACTTCAGAGAAGAGGGACCATCCAGCTTGTTATCAGAAGGACCATCCAGCTTGTTAATGCTGCACATTATATAGAGGTTTTAACATAACTCTTGCTGCCATCCATACAACATCTATTTCAGGGAAGATCTATAATATTTCAACAAGACAATGCTAATCCAGTAACCATCACCACATAATAGCTTCTTAGATGAAGCGTTCGGGTGATAAATCGGCCACCTGCAGCCCAAACCTTTCGCCAACAGAGAACACTTAGCTCACCATGAAATGAAAAATCCATCACAGAAGACTCCGAACTGAGGAGCAGCAAGAATCCTACATCAGACTAGAATGGAAAATATTTTTCTCCCAAAACTCCTGTAATTGTTTCCTCAATTCTCAGAAATTTTCAGCCTGTTGTAAAAAGAAGACAATGGTAGACACAGGCCAGCCACAACATTTTGAGAAGTGTTGCCACCATCCATTTCTAAACTAGTTCATTTTTT
>JARQOD010000010.1:89567659-89630647 GCA_033576555.1 Oophaga sylvatica
CTTTTTGTTCTCTAGAGATGGCAGAAATAGCTGCCGGTAAAACAGTTGTCCGATACCATCATTCAGCTGACAGCCATTTAAGCTGACAGGTCATTGGCTGACAGCTCATTGATCCAGCTATAAATGAACTGGATCTGCCAATGAGCTGAAGAATAATTATTAATGTTTATGGCCAGCTTTAATTTTTGGACTCAACAGACCATTTACCCAAAATCAGATCATACTTTTCCATTGTTTGTACATTAACGTTTACATCTTCATAAACTATCAGCTATGTAATAATTAGGATTAGTAACACAGAAAACAACAGATGACCAATCTATTCTAAACTTTGTAATCTCTAAACTTCGGTCAATGACTCACCGTCAAGTCACCGTTACATAGTTTACATCTGAATGTGGAAATGGACAATGAATTTCAATATTACTGTAAGGGTTGTACCATAGTAAAGCTAAACGAGGACCTGTCAGCCCTACTGTTTTGTAGGTTTCATATACATCACATGCACTAAATAAAAAATATTCGAGGGCATCACTCCGTAGACCTGTGTGTTGTGCCAGACTGGGGAGACCTGTGTGTCCTAAATAGTGCCTTCACCCCCCCTTCCCACCAAACCCATAAAGAAAACACAACCAGGCCTAGATGGGTTGAACAGGTCGGTCACAGTTTAATAATTACCAAAAAAGAAGGGCAATTTCATTTCGTAACGGGCGGCTCATGGCTGAGATCCTGTACGCGATCGACAGGCGATTTGGCCAAAGAGCGGTCACAAACCTTTGCCCTCCTCTGCTAATCCGCTGTGACTTAGTCTTGCTAACAAAGTTTTATTATCATATATACATTAATTTTTTTTATATATATATATATAAAAATCGTACATATTACACGTATATACATATCTCCGTCGCACTTAGTATGGCAGTTTACCTCCATTGAAATATGTAAAGGAGGGAGGGTGGGACAACAGCTTCACAGTGACCGCGGAGAGGAAAGGAAGTTGCTGACCTGAACACCTAGATTTAACCCCTGTAGGTGTGGCGCAGATACCTTCCCCTCCAAGGTCACTGGACAGCTGGGCATCACAATTAGTACATCACCGAGGGGGAGTGGTGCGAGGGGAGTTGAATTGGGCACGGACCGTATTTTCCTAGCTTTTATTTTATGGGCTCCCCAGTCAGAGGCACATTGCTTAGGCAGTACTGTGCCTGCCATTCCTCTGGTATTCTTTACAGGGTGTTACTATCCACCTAGTGTGGGTATAACCTACACGCTGCTACTTTCCAGTTGGTGCTTACTGTGCCAAACTGTTTATGAAACTGTAGTATAGCTTTTACTTGTTTAGGTGCCAGGAGAAAAACTATTTTGTTTGCTTCGGTGCACCCTAAATCTGGTTATATACATTAGATGGCTGTCGGCAAAACAATGCCTCAGCTGATCATTTAGCCAACAGCAATCTTGCCTATCTCTCCCAAACACAGGAGCACTGAGCTCTGGGCCATGCCATGGGTTCACTGAGCTCTTGGCCATGCCAAGGGTGCACTGAGCTCTGGGCCATGCCACGGGTGCACTGAGTTCTGGGCCATACCAAGGGTGCATTGAGCTAAGGGCCATGCCAAGGGTGCACTGAGCTCTGGGCCATACCAAGGATGCACTGAGATCTGGGTCATGCCAAGGGTGCACTGAGCTCTGGGCTATGCCAAGGGTGCACTGAGCTCTGGGCCATACCAAGGATGCACTGAGATCTGGGTCATGCCAAGGGTGCACTGAGCTCTGGGCCATACCAAGGATGCACTGAGATCTGGGTCATGCCAAGGGTGCACTGAGCTCTGGGCTATGCCAAGGGTGCACTGAGCTCTGGGCCATACCAAGGATGCACTGAGATCTGGGTCATGCCAAGGGTGCACTGAGCTCGGGGCCTTGCCAGGGGTGCACTGAAGACCCATACATTTACATATAAAATAAACATTTTTTTCGGGCAACTAAAACTCTAAAATCTATATGTTCTATGATTTTTTATAGGACCTTCCATACATACCTGTGTAAGTGCTTTAATTAGCGCTTTGCGGGTGAGAGAATTTACTTTAGCATAAGCCAGTTTTTTCAAAAGCTGTCGTTTCAGACTATGATTATGTTTAGTGTAGTGAAAGTTTATAATCTTTTAGATTTTGCTGATTCTTTGTTTTTTTCCCATTGCTGATGAATGATTCCTAACTATAACACCACCCAAATACCTGTCTCCCTTATATCTGCCCTGCAGGCTTCTTCTTAATGAGCAGCAAGAGTTCACTTTGAGAAGCTGGCCTTGTACTGTAACAACTACGCAGAGCTGATCCCAGTGTCATTCGTTCTAGGTAAGACTAATGGGATTTTAAAAGAATAAATCATATACCATAAGATCTAATGCAGATATTTTAAAGATTGCTAAATGCCAGCCGCGAAATATAACTTGACAAATGACCAAGTAATTTCCAGTGGAACTGTTCATTTTGGCCATACTTATCAATTTTCACTGACTAGCATCCAGGAGACTTGTGTGATTGCAGTATGCCAAGCATGCCGAGGAAAACTTAGTATTTTGATGATGCCTCCCCCCTTTTTTCATGCTGTGTCCATTCCCCAATCTATGTCCTGCCCTACACTCCTTGATACACCTATTGCTAAATCTGATGCAGACGATGACGAGGCTTCAGTGATACCCCCAATAGCTGATCAGCATTGGATCCCAGAATCAGACCCCCCCATTATCTTAATGATCAGCCATCAATTATAAAACACTTATTATTACTTTTCTTCAATGTAAAAAGGTTGACAATTATTTGTGATAATTACAATAATTTTAAAGTCTGTAAGGCCAAAAACAATTTAAGAGGTCGTGTAAACTTCTTAAATGGGAAGCTTGCAAAGTATTTGTAAAAAGAAGTACGGCGCCTTGAAAAAGTATTCATACTCCGTAAACTTTTCCACATTTTTCCACCTTACATCCACAAACTTAAATGTATTTTAAGGCACAAACTAAACAAATCTCACATCAAAGACAGTAATGATCCCTTCAATATAAGTCATAAAACTAATAGAGAAATGAAGGAACAATATGGTCCAAAAATGCAAATTTATTAATATTTGAGAATATAAAACATCATAACAAATACATTTATAAATACATTGATAAAGAGTACATGCTGGATGGTAAATACCTATCCCAAAAAATCTAGAGTTGTTACAGATAGAGAAAATATAGAGCCATATATCTATGGTTATGCTCTAATAGCACACCATTGGGGCAGTAGGGATAATAAATATAACTATCAATGGCAATTGCTCCATATCCTACTATCTCTAACATACAGGATAAGCCAAGAGTATACTGATGTTTAACCACATGCATCCACACTGGTAGATATATTTGTCTATCCAGTGGACTACACCCGAAAAAATACAAATATCCTTCTAAATTGTATTGGTCTAAACCACAGACTCAGGTGCAGATAACAACTATCTAAAAAAATCCATTAACTATTGTGGAGCCCTTATAAATTATCACATGGATTACCTGTAGTCATGCTGACACCCAGATATAAGGTCCTATACCATACCTCGACGACGCGCGTTTCACCGCCTCTGCAGTTGCGTCAGGAGGTCATATTTTATTGGGATTTTATGTAATAGACCAACACAAAGTAGCAAGTATTTGTGAAGTGTAAAGGAAATGATACATTGTTTTTTAAATATTTTAAAAGTATATATCTGAAAATTGTGATGCACATTTCTTTTCAGCCCCCTGAGTTCAATACTTTTCAGGGCACTTTTCACTGCAATTACTGCTGCTGTCTTATGGGGTTTATGTCTACCAGCTTTGCACATTCAGAGGCTGAAATTTTTGCCTATTCTACTTTGCATGAGATTGGATGGAGGCGTCTGTGAAGAGCAATTTCCAAGTCTTGTCACAGATTCTCAAGAGGATTGAGGTCTGGACTGTGACTGGGCCATTCACACACATGAATATGCTTTGACCTAAACCATTACATTGCAGCTCTGGTAGTATGTTTAGGGTCGTTATCCTGCTAGAATGGGAACCTATGCTCCAGTCACAAGTCTTTTGCAACCTCTTACATGTTTTCCTTCAGGATTGCCCTGTATTTAGGTCCATCCATCTCCACATCAATTCTGACCAGCTTCCTTGTCCCTGCGGAAGATAAGCTTCTTGACAGCATGATGCTGCACCACCATGTTTGACAGTGAGGATGGTGTTTTCAGTGTGATGTGCAATTATAATTTTCTGTCTCACATAACGTTTTGCAATTAGCCCAAAAAGTTGGTGGGTGTAAAGTGAAAAAATGTGGAAAATTTCACTGGGTATGAATTCTTTTTCTAGGCTCTGTAACTTTGCATTTTACCTCTTATTAAAGATACTCTCTGTTCTCAAAAAAGTATGGATTTTAACTGTATAGTTTACTACTCATTACCTGGCCACCACTGCAGTCTATTAGAGGTGGCCAGTTTCAAAAGTAAGGAAATCAAGTCCGCAAGCTATTTGCTATATATGTTGCATTTGCAGCTCTGAAGCGGGCCGGATGCTGCACAGGCAAAGCTGTCTTTGCTTGCAGCATGGGAGAGCTCCCAGCAGTGCAACCATGCCACGGGACTGAACTGTCAACCTTCAGAAGAGCAACCTTTATGGTTGACTTAACACTTGAAGTTCTTCATAAATTGCCGAAGCTTGGAAACGATAATACCTTTGGTTTAGATTTGAGCACTTGACATTACACTAGAGCTGCCTGTTACATGTGTGGAATGTAAACAGTACTCACTTATTTCGTTGTACAAGTTTATAAGTAATCCTCGTGTTCACGGTGATCCGATTATTGTTTTTCATACATATTGAGCTCCCTCCTAACCCCACCATTGCATGCATTATACTCATCACAAAAGTAGAAGTCATTAAAAAGTTGCGTAAACGAAGTATGACCACCGGTAAACACTGCTGCCTACACATGCACGAGAGGTTTAAGCAAGTTTATAATCAGATTAAAAGTTCTTAGCTATGTTCAACAATGCCGTCTGCAAGAAAGAATATTTACAGGTCCAGACTACTAATTTTGTGTATTTACTACTTAGGTTCCAGTAAAAATGAATGCACTATTGCTCATATTTACCAGTGTTACAATAAAAAGCACTTAAATCAAATGGCATAATATGGTGTATGGACAGGTATATCATCCTTAAACAACCCTTTAATAGTTCTCATGGCTCAGTTTGGGGATTTGATTTGGAGAGTTCTCATGGTTGGTTTGGGGATTTGATTTGGTGACCTGTTGCTTTGTGGTCAGTTCTTCTGTCTGTTGAGTTATGGCTCTTTTCTTTTACCCCAAATACTGATTGTTACTTTGTCCTTCTTATCCTTTCTTCGTTTTCCATTTTCCCATTTTGGTTTGCCCTATCATGTTCTGGTCTGGGCTTTATATAGTTTCCCTTCTCGGCACTTCCTTGCTGGCTATACTTTCTAGTGGATGTGTATTTAGGCATTTCAGATCTTATTCTAAGGGGTTTTCCTTTGCCGGGTAAACTCCAGTGGAACATTTTGACTGTGGTCAGCTGAAACTACTTATATTTGATGTAAATGGTTAAAATTCTATCCCACCCTGTTCCTTTTCTTTTTCACAAGTGGGATCCTTCATGCAACCGATCATTATCATATGTGTCTGGCCATATATTAGAATTTTAAATATTGTATCACCATTGTATCCCCATTTTTTGATATCCATAACTTTTTATTTTTGCGTCAATGGACCTATTTGATGAATTACTTTTTATTTGCCAAGCTGGAATTTTATAGATGCAATTCTAGAATACATATGACATTTGACCACTTTTGAATACGTTTCTTGGGGAAGTGTGACAACCAAAAAATGTCAGTTCTGGCATTTCAATTTTTTTTCATTTCCAAATTTAATGTACTGTTTAAATATGTTTCAGATTTTGATAGTACTTTTATGGACATGACTATACCAAGTATGTTTATTTTTCTGCACAAAAAGGTAAAGATCCAGCTTCAGTTAAAAAAATGTAAAGTCTTTATTTAATCATTCAAATATTGTCGGCATTTTTGGGATACAACGAAATAGATGTAAAAAACACAAAAATTGAGCTTGGTTTAAGTTGGTATACATGCAGCACATAAACGCATGTTCACATTGACCATAAATCATACAAAACCTACAAAAAAACAAAATGAACATAAACCCTGCTGTAACTAAATAAGTAAAAAGCAAAAGTGCATTTAAATAACACAGGGTTCTCAGTAGCACTGTTTTTGATCAAAAATAGCATGAAAACCATCCCACCATCAGCAAGGTGACCCTGTTCAGGACAGTCCTACACTGTCTAATATTAAAAACCTTACCATGTGTCAGAGTTGACCTCAGTGTATGAATAAGGGCAGACAAAGGACCGGGTCCCAAACTGTGAACAATTCTAAGAAAATTCACTGTAAATTTACCTATAGCAATATTGCAGTTTCAATTTTCCAAAATTCCATATGTACATAATGTGTCACTTAACTATTTTCTATGGCAATAATGCAGTACCAATTTTCTACATTTACCATTCTTAACTTTCCACAGTGCAGCTTTGTGTTTTCTTAGAATTGTTGTGTTAGCTGGCACCTGTTCACACTGGTTTGGATGTGCTGGTCAGTTTTTCTGTTTATAGGTTTATATAAACAATGCTTCAACTATTGTATATAGAGATTAATTTTTTATCTGTTGCAATGTGTAATTTATTGTTGACTTTTATGAATGTTTATGACTTTATTATTGATTGGAAAATATTTGTAAATGATATATTTTATTAGTCTTTATGGTGATTGGTGTCAACCACACTACATAAGCCTGCCATGTCTTTTATTGTTTGTACTTGATAAAGATCTGGAATGTGAAACGTTGTGCTCTTTATGGTGGAATAAACTTCATCTTTTTAAACTGAATCCCCTGGATTGGACGCTGTCTATCTTCCCTGTTTGTTGATATATTTCCAACTGGGTTCCTTGGAGAGTTCGGACGTGCGTCGTATGCATTGGGTGCTGCCAGATGCCTTCTCTTCGGGCCTTTCCAGGTCTTAATAATTGATTCCTTATCCTTAGTACAAGCTGTGAATGATCAGTAGGTTTTGGCCCCTATCACTCTCATCGATCAGTATAATATAAGGGCGGTGGTACTACGGTGAGGCTCGGCAGCTCAACTCCATGTATACACATAGTCATGGTACGAAAATCCTTTAAAAAATCTATTTACAAAGTGTCATCCCTTACGATTGCCTAATACACTGTGCACCATGTATAATATAGATTGAGCCTGAGCCTCATTTTTGATTTCCACCTAAGTTTGAGTCAATTCTGCTTTTGTCTCCATTTTCTCTTAGGTTTTTATGTGACTTTGGTGGTCTCTCGTTGGTGGGCCCAGTATGAGAGTGTACCCTGGTTAGACCGTCTCATGTGCTTGGTGTCCAGTAATATTCATGGCACAGATGAACGAGGACGGATGATGCGACGGACGCTTATGCGCTATGCCAGTCTCTCTGGGGTTCTTATTCTTCGCTCAATTAGTACGGCTGTTTACAAGAGATTTCCCACCCTGCAGCACGTTGTCAATGCCGGTAAGTATGAAACTGGAAAGATGTCGGTGAGAAGCTCGGTAAACTACAGGTTCACTGTCTCATACACAGTTCTATGGTTTATTTCACTTTTCACGCAACCTCTAACAGAGACATTCATGGACATAACAGCCCACCAAACTTCAGCCAAAGTGCCATCCAATCGCACAAAACTCTACTTTCAGGATCTAGACCAGAAGATGACAGCTAGTGTCCATAATACAAACGCACAAAGTCAGCAATGTCAGCAGCCAACGAGGGCAAGTCAATATGTACCGTAAGTCCTAACACATAGCTTCCAAAATTCTGGAGGTTCCCATAATAAATGTAGGAAAACAAAACTATGCAGAAAACAGACCATGGTGGTTCTTAGTTATACCCGCGGCCATCTGCTCCATACCAATAAGAAGACCCTCTCTATGGTCGGTGTTCCACTGGAGAAAAAACACCCAAGTAATACATTTTAAGAAGCTGGGATATCCCTAAAGCAGGAAACACAAAGCATTTCATATAACTGTAGCTATTTTATGTGATATGCAATCAGGATTCAGTTGTCAGGTTCCGGTGTGAGTTAATGGGTTCTTCTCATCAACAGAAATTAGTCAAATTGCAAAATGCTTGTAAAAAAACAATTTACTTCTTTTGAAAAATACCCCCATTCCCAAGAATGGAGGGATTTTTGATTATATTGGTTACTACTAGTGATGAGCGAGTATACTCGTTGCTCGGGTTTTCCCGAGCATGCTCAGTTGTCCTCTGAGTATTTGGGTGTGCTCGGAGATAGTTTTAGTTTGAGATTCTAGCGCTGAATACATGCGGGGATTGCCTGTTTGTTAGGGACTCCCCACATGTACTCAAGTTGTCTAGCAGCCACAAATCATACAGCTGCGGCGACACAAACTAAATCTCCAAGCACGCACAAATACTCGGAGGACACCCGAGCATGCTCAGGAAAACCCGAGCAACGAGTATACTCGCTCATCACTGGTTACTACTTGTTGTCTAGGATTCTGGTCACCACTTCAAGCGGTTGCCAGTCTCCTAGGCAAGGAGCACAGGCCTTACAAGCTCTTTGCTATATAGCTTGTGAGCGCTTCTCTGACGTTGACCACATTGCAGGATCCGTGCTTCTACAATATTGCAGAGGCAAAGCTGCTACTGCTTGTAGCATTGGAGAGTGCACAGATTGGCCCAAAAGGGCAATTATGCCTCCGGTCCAAACTATCAGTCAGTCAGGAGGGCACTATAACCCGGCAAACAGTTTGCCGGTAGGTAGAGGCATCGTGGAAAAAAGGGTCATTGACTTATCAGGCAACTACTTCCAATAGTGACACTAGCAAGAGATTTTTTTTTTCTCTTGGAAAGTGATCTAATTTGTATACATATTTTTTACACAAATCCGTAAAACTCCAGACTTAAACACAAGTCCTACAATGTTCCTTTTCGACCACTGCAGGCTTCATGACTCCAACCGAATATATGAAATTTGATGCTGTTTCTTCTCCACACAACAAATTCTGGATTCCATGTGTTTGGTTTGCAAACCTAGCAGTAACAGCCCGGACAGAGGGGCGGATACGTGACAGCGTTATATTAACACTCATCCTCAAGGTAAGAGGTCAATTATACACACCATTACAGAAATCTTTTTATTTTTTGTTTTTAGCCTTAAGGCAAATATAAGACCCCTTTAATGAAAACTAATTTAATCTAATTCGAAAGTGTTTGTTGTATTGCGGTACCGTGCAAAAGTTTTAGGCAGTTGTAATAAAAAGCTACAGAGAATGCTTCGAAACGTAGAGGTATTAGTAGTATATTTTTATCAACTAACAAAATGTGAAATGAATGAACAAAAGAGAAATTTAAATCAAATCAATATTTTTAGGACTGCCCTTTACTTCCTAAACAGCATTAGCTTTTCTAGGAACTTGTAAATTGTACACAGATTTTGTAGGAACTCTGCATGGAGGATTTTCCAAACATCTCGGAGAACTAACCACAGATCTGTGGATGTCACTTGCACAAAACCTTCTTTCTCTTCATGTAATCTCAGACAGACTTGATGCTGAGATCAGGGCTCTGTCGGGGCCATATCATCTCTTTCAAGACTCCTTGTTCTACTTTATGCTGAAGATAGTTCTTAATGAATTGGCTGGATGTTTGGGGTCATTGTTCTGCTGCAGAATATATTTGGAGCCAATCAGGCGCCTCCCTGATAGTATTACATGATGGATAAGTATCTGGCTGTATTTCTCAGCCTTAAGGACACTAAGAAATGGGAAACAATGAACCATAGATGCAGTGGTCTGCCAAGGTAACTTAGTGCAGCAGATGAAAGACACATCATGCTTACTTCTCTTCTAAATCAGAAGATGTCCAGCAGTTCCACCAGCTCAGAACCGGTAGCAACCAGTGGGAACCAGCTTCATAGAAGAATTGCAGCAAAAAGCCATACCTTCCACATGGAAACACGGTTAAGTGACTCAGCTATGAAAAAATAACTTTGAAACTGGGATGCAGAATACAGTAGCATCAGCAAGTGCTCTAGACTGATGACGAGTCAAAATATGTAATATTTGGCTGTAACAGAAGGCAGTTTGTTCCTGAAGGGCTGGAAAGTGGTGCAAAAATGAGTGCCTGCAAGCATCAGTGAGACATGGTAGAGACTTCTTGTAAGATTGGGATACATTTCATTTTGAGTGTTATATATCAAATATATGTACCCCAGACCACATAATAGGGTGAGAAATTTAACCCAGATAAATTTTAAATGCTTTTTTGGAGTGATAGATATCACAGTAATAAACCCCAGTCCACAAATGCTGTATGGGTGAGTAATTTAACCCAGGAACATTTTTAAACGCTATTTTGGAGAGATAGCTATCACATTAATGTACCCCAGACAATAGAATACTGTATGGATGAGAAATTTAACCCGGAAAAATTTTTATACACTTTTTTTTGAGTGTTATATATCACAAAAATGTTCTCCAGACAACTGAATACTGTATTGGTGAAGCATTTTTAAACGCTTTTTTTGGAGTGTTAGATATCACAAAAATGTACCTCAGACCACAGAATACTGTATGGGTGAGAAAGTTAACCCAGCTAAATTTTGAACGCTTTTTTGGAGTGATGGATATCACAGTAATATACTCCAGACCACAAAATACTGTATGGGTGAGTAGTTTAACGCAGGAACATTTTTAAATGCTTTTTTAAACCTGTGTGCAAGTGACAAGCACCTAGCAGAATTGATGCTGTTTTGAAAGCAAAGGTTGGTTACACCAAATACTGATACAATTTAGATTTCCACTTTGTTCATTTACTTTGCATTTAGTTGACTGATACAAAATAAAATATTAACAAAAATATTAACACATGTATTTTTAAAGCATTCTTACTTTGCAATATTTTTTGCCTAAAACTTTTGTACAGTACTGTTTATGTTTGAAGCAGGAGCTGATGCAAACAGTAGAGGACCGCTGTTCAAGAACTGTGTATGAGCCCCTCATATCCCATAGCTCTTAATCATTTCTTTATATCAATTAGCCAGTAATTCTGAACTATGAAGTTTATTAGCTTATGCCCTTTTGTGCAATCTAATTGATAGTACACTAGGGCCCCTAACCTATTGGCCCTCTTTGCACCTGCACAGGCTGCACCAATGGCATGTCCTCCTCTGGTTTAAAGTTTATAGCTTAATCTGACTTTTTATAATATCTACTATTACAATACAGAAGCAAGTTGACAAAAATCTAGTTTTTAATTTTATTCTTTTTTTAATTTATGCAGATCAATCTATTGTCCAATCAGTTATTATTTATATAACATTTATTAAAATATTCATTGTATTCTGAGTGCTTCAGCTTCACTCGCGCCTGTCTGATGTGGACGCAGCCACACGGTGACCGCACTAGTCATATCTCATTCAAGACTGTACAAAATATAACTGGTATTTAAAGGCGACCTGTCACGTAAAAAAAAACGCTATTAACCTGCAGATATGGGGCTAATCTGCAGGTTAATGTTTTTTCACTTGACAAGTTCCCTTTAAGGTTGCCCGACACCACACCTAGGTCCTGTAGGAATCAGGAAAAGGATGACTACTCCTGGGATAATGGCACTGTCCAATGCTCTAGGGACACTTGAGGGGTGCGCGATACTAATACTTGCATTAATTAATTTATAAAGCGCCAACATATTCGATTTTCAGCACTCATATTACTTCTCACAACTTCATCAGTATGTTTCTGACTAATCTAACAGCAGGTTGAGTTCCTGCTCTGATATTATACATAAATGAGTCACAATTTAGCTACTTTTACATTAGGATCAGTGAGGCCTGTCATTCTTCATTCTTACACTGACCTGTTCCCTGTCTTAGGAGCTGAATTCTCTGCGCACCCAGTGTGGACGCTTGTTTGGATATGACTGGATCAGCATTCCTCTGGTCTACACTCAGGTCTTTCCCTTGACTTTACCTCTACACTGTGACCTTTCTGTTACATCAGTCTTTATATGGATTGTCCGGTGAAATCACGTTATCACCTAAATGATGGATATGTGATACCCTATAGATCGGTGGAAGTCCGAACACTGGGACCCGCACCGATCAGCAGAATGGAGAACTTTTATATTGTTTCCAAATGGTGCAGCAAGATGGATGGCCGACCTTTGGTTCACACATTGCCTATGGGGCTGCTGGAATAAGCCGAGCACAGTGCTCTGTAGCCCTATAGGGAATGAATGGAGCAGCAGTCGAGCATGGATAACCCGTTCTGCCTATCACTGCGGGGTCCAGCAGTCAGACTCTCTCCAATAAATAAGTTATCACCTTTCTTTTAGATAAGTGAACGCATCATTCCACTGGATGGAGAACCCCTTCAGTTCTGCAAATTTCATTTATTTCTCTGGTTGTAAAATTGAACTATTTCTGGAAGTAATCAACTATGTTTTTCTAATCATATAACTACCCCTTTAAAAGCAATATGTCAACAGGTTTTTTGCTTCCCAGCATAATGTAGAGGCAGAGATCCTGAATCCAGTGATGTGCCACTTACTGGACTGCTTGCTGTAGTTTTGATAAAATCCCTGTTTTATCTGTTGCAGATCTAGCAGTTCTCTGAATGCTGAGCTCTGCAGAACCCCACCCACACCACTGATTGGCAGATTTCTGTGTACACTGTGCACAGGCAGAAAGCTGCCAGTCAGTGGTGGTCACTACGTTTGACTACATGGCAGCTGGTTAACTAGTAATAGTGATAATCTCCTGCTCATAAAACTGTGACTTTATAAAAACTACAGCAAGCAGCCCAGTAAGTGACACATCGCTGGAATGGGGGTCTCTGTAATTTATCTACATACTCATTTGATGCTTGTATTTTCTCTTTTCTCCATAGGTGGTCACAGTGGCCGTATACAGTTTTTTTTTGGCTTGCCTTATTGGCCGTCAGTTCCTGGACCCCCAGAGGGGATACCCTGGACATGATCTAGACCTCTACGTCCCAGTGTTTACCCTTTTACAATTCTTTTTCTATGCTGGTTGGTTAAAGGTGAGTTTTTTGTAGTCTGTACTAGTTCCACAAAAAGAAAATGGCTCTAACAAATCTCATTTTTCTTAGTGCATTACATGACTGTAATCACATATGTATATCCTCCAGGTGGCCGAGCAGTTAATTAACCCCTTTGGACAAGATGATGACGACTTTGAGGCCAATTGGTTAATTGACAGAAATTTCCAGGTAACAATAATTAAGATGAGTCTATTGTAAAAGTCATTGGGTAGGAAACATAAATGAGTAATCTGACCACTGACCATTGTGATAGTTACATACAATGTATAGGATGCCCCCAAATTTAGGTAGTTTACCTTCCCTTTCAGAGAACAGTTGTGACTCAAATCTTATTTTTCCAAACAAAATGGCTGAAAACTGCTGAAAACGGAAGAGAAGTTAGAAAGATCAAGTCGGCAGTCTTATTACAGAAGCACAGCAATGATTGTAACATGTCCTTAAAGAGAATCTGTCTTTAGGATCCACCCTCCTAAGTCGTCTATATGAGCATGTGGGTCATAGGAAGCTGAATAAAATGATACCTTGATATCTGCGATCTGATGTCTTATTCCAGAGAAATCCACGTCTTTCTTATACAGTATGTAAATGAGCTGTGAAGATCTATGGGCCGGACATAGATCTCCCTGAGAATCTGCCTCCAGAGCTCATTTTAATTAAAAGAGGCATTACCAGTGTGAGACATGTAATGACTGACAGTTTACTCCCCTGATTTACATGTCTCACACTGGTAACTCCCTCAATTAAAATGATCTCTGTAGGAAGATTCTCAGGGAGATCTATGTCCGGCCCATAGATCTTAACAGCTCATTTACATATTAAGAAAAACATGGATTTCTCTGGAATAAGACACTGGATCATAGATATCATGGTGTCATTTTATTCAGATTCCTATGACCTACATGCCCATATAGACGACTTAGGAGGATTAATCCTACAGATTCACTTAATGAATACTATTTTGTATAACAATTTAATTAGATCAGGTGAATGTGTTATATTATGGCACAGCAAGGGAGTCTTTTAAGTTTTGGTAGAAAAAGCAAAGAAATAAGTATATGTGGATGGATATATAGAAGTATGTACCCCGCAACCTATAAAATGTCATAGTAGCCTCCTAAATGACTAATTCAGTCACGTGACAATATTTTGATAATGCGAAACGCTCTCCTCCATCAGGTGTCTCTGCTAGCAGTGGATGAAATGCACCAAAATGTTCCTCCACTGGAAAAAGATGTATACTGGAATGATTCAGACGCTCAGCCCCCGTACACTGCGTCTACGGTGGAGACTCGGAGGCCATCTTTCATGGGTCTGCTTTTGATATAAGGTAAGGATATCGCTATGCAAGAATTAAAACCTAAATTTAATTAAACTTTACTCACTGTAAGATTGTGAAAGATGCTGGCGAAACTGAGAATCTAACATATACCATCATGTCATTTTCTCAGATAAGGTCACTTCCCATAGCTGCCTCCAACTGCTTAGCTACACAAAATGTGGAATTAGCACACCTAGACGCCTTGCCCATGTACCCATGTCAGCAATGCCTTTCTCTAGACAAAAAAACCTGACTGGCACATCCAGACTAATGTGAACTAGGTGCAAACCAAGGATGCTACCCCCATGTAAAACATACAAAAAAAGGCTGCACTCAAGCATACTAAAGCAGACAACATGGAATACATTAAATTTAGAATAGCAATATGGCTTTGGAATATAAGGAAAAATTTGAGACGCTTAGTATAAACATTTGGCCAAACATTTAAAGCCCACCAACCATCGTCAAGGTGGTCTCATTCTGGTGAGTCCCTGACCTAATGTGAACATACCTCTATTAGGCTGATATCTGAATTTCTGGGTGAATATGCCACATCTGTCAGTAATGCCTGCATTTATGGGTAAAGTAGGACCTGGTGTAATTAAAATCACCACCTGGTGGGGGCGAGTCTCGATCAGCAAGCTAACATTCAATAGACAAAAAAACCTGACTGGCACATCCAGACTAATGTGAACTAGGTGCAAACCAAGGGAAGCTACCCCCATGTAAAACATACAAAAAAAGGCTGCACTCAAGCATACTATAGCATGACAACATGGAATACATTCAATTTAGAATAGCAATATGGCTTTGGAATATAAGGAAAAATTTGAGACGCTTAGTATAAACATTTGGCCAAACATTTTAAAGCCCACCAACCATCGTCAAGGTGGTCTCAATTCTGGTGAGTCCCTGACCTAATGTGAACATACCTCTATTAGGCTGATATCTGAATTTCTGGGTGAATATGCACCTCTGTCAGTAATGCCTGCATTTATGGGTAAAGTAGGGACCTGGTGTAATTAAAATCACCACCTGGTGGGGGCGGAGTGCTCGATCAGCAAGCTAACATTCAATAGACAAAAAAACCTGACTGGCACATCCAGACTAATGTGAACTAGGTGCAAACCAAGGGAAGCTACCCCCATGTAAAACATACAAAAAAAGGCTGCACTCAAGCATACTATAGCATGACAACATGGAATACATTAAATTTAGAATAGCAATATGGCTTTGGAATATAAGGAAAAATTTGAGACGCTTAGTATAAACATTTGGCCAAACATTTTAAAGCCCACCAACCATCGTCAAGGTGCAAACCAAGGGAAGCTACCCCCATGTAAAACATACAAAAAAGGCTGCACTCAAGCATACTATAGCCTTTTTTTGTATGTTTTACATGGGGGTAGCTTCCCTTCGTTTGCACCTAGTTCACATTAGTCTGGATGTGCCAGTCAGGTTTTTTAGTCTATTGAATGTTAGCTTGCTGATCGAGCACTCCGCCCCCACCAGGTGGTGATTTTAATTACACCAGGTCCCTACTTTACCCATAAATGCAGTCATTACTGACAGAGGTGCATATTCACCCAGAAATTCAGATATCAGCCTAATAGAGGTATGTTCACATTAGGTCAGGGACTCACCAGAATTGAGACCACCTTGACGATGGTTGGTGGGCTTTAAAATGTTTGGCCAAATGTTTATACTAAGCGTCTCAAATTTTTCCTTATATTTCAAAGCCATATTGCTATTCTAAATTTAATGTATTCCATGTTGTCATGCTATAGTATGCTTGAGTGCAGCCTTTTTTGTATGTTTTACATGGGGGTAGCTTCCCTTGGTTTGCACCTAGTTCACATTAGTCTGGATGTGCCAGTCAGGTTTTTTTGTCTATTGAATGTTAGCTTGCTGATCGAGCACTCCGCCCCCACCAGGTGGTGATTTTAATTACACCAGGTCCCTACTTTACCCATAAATGCAGGCATTACTGACAGAGGTGCATATTCACCCAGAAATTCAGATATCAGCCTAATAGAGGTATGTTCACATTAGGTCAGGGACTCACCAGAATTGGGACCACCTTGACGATGGTTGGTGGGCTTTAAAATGTTTGGCCAAATGTTTATACTAAGCGTCTCAAATTTTTCCTTATATTCCAAAGCCATATTGCTATTCTAAATTTAATGTATTCCATGTTGTCATGCTATAGTATGCTTGAGTGCAGCCTTTTTTTGTAAGCAATGCCTTTCTCAGCCATGTTCATACACAGTTTTTACACTCTAGTTACCCTAGAGCCATGCAGATACTCCTCAATTTTCCTAGTGACCGAGCAGGAAAGCATCGACTTCTTGGTGGACTCTAGCCCACGTTGGTCCATAATGTCTGTGTCCCATAAACAAAAAGTATCATTAAATAAGGTTATCAAATGTAGTTTACTACTTATTTATTAACCTCTGTTTCTGTAACCTCAAACTAAACTGTGAAACAGCCCCCACCTACTGCGTAATAAATTGTCTATCGGGCCCCCAATGGCCTCTGTGCAACTGATAATGCTTCACTACCTTTAGCTTTTCCCTTCCTTCTGAACATGACAACTTTAAGGTGCATGGTTATAAAGTTAGGCCAGTACATCTGGCCCTCTGGCTGTACCGTCCAGCGCGTGGTGCTCAGACAGCCGAAGGGCTGAAACAGTGAACTAAACATTAGTATAGTTCTTCTGATTCGCTATGTCACTTACCCCATTTGCAAAGCATTGCAGTAACTTAGGTATCCATGGTTATGATGACCACTCATGTAGTGTTAGTTTGTTGTTAGTGGTCGTAACCATGGATACCGAAGCTACTGCAATACTCTATATATTGATAAGCGACGTAGCTTATCAGAAGAATTGTACTACATTTGTAATTGGAGGTATTTGCTAATATACCTATTACAAATTGGGATAGGATCTCTGAGATGGGCATACCCCTTTAATAATGGTCAATATTAAGTGATATAATATTAATATTAAATACCGTATTTTTCGGACTATAAGACGCACCTGACCATAAGACGCACCCAAAATTTTCAGAAGGAAAATAGGGGAAAAAAAATAAAGTGTCAAATGGGGGTCCGTCTTACAGTCCGAATTCAGCTTACCAGTGAAGGGATCAGCACAGGTGGATGATTGGTCACAGGGGTCATTTGGTCAGCCAGGCTGGTGCGGTGGCAGGGGCTCTGTGCTCCGCGGCAGGGGCTCTGTGCTCCGCGGCAGGGGCTCTGTGCTCCGCGGCAAGGGCCCTGTGCTCCGCGCAGGGGGCTTTGTGCTCCGCAGGAGGGGCTTTGTGCCCCTGCGGCAGGGGGCTCTGTGCTCCGGGGCAGGGGCATTGTGCTCTGGGGCAGGGGGCTCTGTGCTCCGGGGCAGGGGGCTCTGTGCTCCGGGGCAGGGGGCTCTGTGCTCCGCAACAGGGGGCTCTGTGCTCTGGGGCAGAGGCTCTGTGCTCCGCAGCAGGGGGCTTTGTGCTCCGCAGGAGGGGGCTTTTGTGCTCTTCTCGGGGCAGGGGCATTGTGCTCTGGGGCAGGGGGCTCTGTGCTCCACATCAGGGGGCCTTGTGCTCGGGGCAGGGGGCTCTGCTCCGGGGCAGGGGCATTGTACTCCGGGGCAGTGGCAGCGGCTCTCTGTGCTGTGTGTGGGGGCTCCGCCGGCATTTCGTCAAAGCCCAGAGGCCCCCGCTCCTCCGTTAATGCCATGCTGCGGTGGCCTCCGGGAACATGGCAGCCGGCAAGATGGCCACCGGGCCAGCGCATGCTCAGATTCAAATCTCAGGACGAGATCTCGTTGCCGAGATTTGCATCTGAGCATGCGTTGGCCCGGCGGCCATCTTGCCGGCGGCCATGTTCCCGGAGGCCACCGCAGCATGGCATTAACGGAGGAGCGGGGGCCTCCTGGCTTTGACCAAATGCCGGCGGAGCCCCCCACACAGCACAGAGAGTAGCTGCCACTGCCCCGGAGCACAAAACCCGCCACCACCACACTACAGAGCCCAGCCGCACCGCCACAGCTGCACCAGCCTGGGAAGGGAGGCTGCATCGGGACCGCCGCCGCTGCCACCAATGGAATTTGTAAGTGTATTGCGACCATAAGACGCACCCCCATTTTCCCCAAAAATTTTTGGGGAAAAAAGTGCATCTTATGGTCCGAAAAATACGGTAATTATAAATAATATGTTAATATTAACATTGAGCAGAATTAGAATCAGCCTATTGGTTCAGCCTCCACGACAGTCACGGTCTTTCATGTAAAATTAATCGTCCACCCATGCTCTAGATTGAAGAACTGTGTAATTTGAGGGCCACACCTAGGATAAATTTAGATTTTATTATGCATGTAATAATACTTAATTCTTTGATTTTCTGGTGTATAAATAAAATAGAGAAAAAAAAAAGAGAAAGACTGCAGAACTGAAATAGTACACCAATTATTGAGAAGGGATTTGTTATATATTAAAAATGTATTTTATTTTCATTTTTAAAACATATAACTACTCATCCGTAAAATGCATTCTTTGTCTAATAAGGAAAGTCAACATTTGCTAATGCAAATTTGATCATATACATATAAAAGGGTCGGTATACTCAGCCGGCATCTTGGGCGCATCTTGCATTTACTAGTCACTAGTGGTTATGAAATGTCAAGACGTGAATTTTCTTGGTCCGGCTGCCATAGGGGAGTGGACTGGACAATGGAAATTGGCAGCCCAATCTTGTTGTACCACTCAAACAGCAGGCGCAGAAAACGATATGCTCTCCATACAAGAAAATTGGGCCGATTAATCCAATGACACTCTGATAAGACTCTGATCAGAGTGATCAGCATGTGATCCAATTTTCTCGGATGTAGAGAATTAAAAAAAAAAAAAGTTTCTCCATTCAATCTGTCCATGAAAATCAGACCCACTCAGATGTCATCCGAGAGCGGACCGATGTTTTTCATAGACCCATAGACATGAGTTTTCCAGTGCAGTCGGATTATTGTAGGCAAATCATGCGTGCTGTGATCTTTTTCCCCGGGCTACTCGGTTAGGGGAAAAAATTGGACATGTGCATGGCCTCATTGAATACCATTGATCTGAGTGTGATCCTATGTTGTGATGGATCGCACTCGGATCAACACTACGGTTATCTGCAAGAGCCCTAACCACCATCTATGAAATGTTATGTTTTCCTAATTTCCAGTCTTAAGAACTAAAGTGATCAGTAATGTGACCCTCCTAAACAACTGGCTCCTATTCTAACAATCCTAACAGCAGCCATAACATGACACTTTATCACTGATCTTCCCACACACTAGGAGGTATAAACATACTTTTAGTCAGCGACTACTAGTTGTTATTTCTTCCATTATACAAATCAAAGTTCTAGCATTTGATAGAAATTTTATAATTATTTACTACCTCAACTTTCTCTTCTACCATGCAACCTTCCAACATGCAAGGAATCTTCTAAAAAAAGACTACCCCTATATCTAGTTTACTTTTTCTGTTTCATCACATACCATGATGATCACCCATTTACTTCGACCCATTTGTTTGGTCAGCTCCATCGTAAATGCCGGTTTGGTATACCTTTTTGAAAGGACCTCCCCTCTAGAAGACCATTTTTTTAATGAAATTTTGGGTGGTCAGCTCAGAGATTTTATCGTATAGTATGCTAGCCCAACACAGAACTGTGACATTACAGAAATAAAACCACACAATTAATAAGTTGTATTATGATTTTCAGTATTTTACAGGACAATTTATTGTTCCATTTTTACATTCCAGTTTGCAAAAGGAAGATTTGGAGTTTCCTCCTCTTGAGCAGATAAACGAGAATGAAGAGGCCAATCACTCTACCCCATTGATTGGACCACTTGGGCGTCTACTGGGAGTTCATTCTCCAAGTCCACCTCGGTCTAACTCACGACAGAGCTTATTAATGAGAAGACAGAGCGGCATACCTCCAGGACCCCCTCACTTTACACACAGAGACATAGGAAACAGGGGTGGAGAGGCCCTACGTGACCTAAATGTATTCATGTCTACCCCTTTCTATGAGAGGCCAGGATTTTATAGCGCTCCTCAAACACCACTTAATGGAGGTCCAACATACTGTCCTCGGTTTCCTGCTCACGGAACTCCGAACCTTTGTCACACACAAAGAAGCAAGAAGATGGGGACATCTAATGAAACTGCAGATGAGACAACCAGCGTATCTCCTGGGTCTAAAGAGTGCTTTGTGTGGCCACTGGGAAGTATGGAGGAAAAGGAGGAGGCCATTATAGATAGTGTGGAGAGCACCTCCTCGCTGAAAACGACTGACCAACCTGTGCAGAGTCCTATACAGATACCTAGAAGGTTACTCCGAGCCCACCGCTTATCTGCATTACTGCAAGAAAACCCGTCTCTGGCTTCACCCGATGCTCTTCATACCCAGGACACAAGACATCACATCCTATTTTTTCATTCTCTCCTATGAACTCCCCCAAATTTGCAAAGGGCAAACTCCAAAATCACTCATGGGCAACCAGATGTAAACTGTGACGGAGGAACTAAAGAACAGAACGGATCTCAGTTTCCTTCTCCAAAAGACTCCGGCATAAGTCTAACTGACGGAGACTTTACACAACTTATGGAAGTAATCATGGAGGCTGGGGAGCCGTGTCAGCAAGAAGACAAGAGTGGTTAATAAATAAATTAATAGTAGTAGATGCACAAAATGTAGATTCAGAGGCTGTGACTCCATTAGGCAGAAGAGGACGTTCTACTTCCAGTCATAAGCCAAGTAATCTTATTTCTCAGCAATGACTTCCCATGAAAGTCTTTAACCCTTTTATATTCAGAAGGTGCAAATAACATCATTGTAGAAAATATCAGACATTTTGTAGAACAAAATCATTTTTGTTATAATACAGAAATAACTATAGCTTCACTATGTTCCAAAATGAATGGGATGTAGTAAATGCTATGGCATAGGACAGCGGTTCTCAACCTGTGGGTCGCAACCCCGGCGGGGGTCGAATGACCAAAACACAGGGGTCGTTTAAAGCCATAGTAAAATACACATTTCCGATGGCTTTAGCCCAGTGGCGTAGCATTGGCGGGGAGCGGGGGGCGGTCCGCCCCAGGCGGCACGTGTGTGGGGGCGGCGTGGCAGCAGCTGCAATTCCTCCTCCTCTGTGGGAGAAGCGCCGAGGCACAGTGCAGCGGCCCGGGACCCTCCGGAGATGAGCGGCGGGTCAGTGAGTCCACTGTGCGGGGAGAGGAGGGACCCGGCCTGAGCAGGCGGCACAATACTTACCTCTCCTCGTGCCTCCGCAGCTCCGGGCTCCAGGGGGCGCCTGCAGGGCGCCCGCGCTTCCTGTCACAGCAGCGCCGCTGGATGACGTCATCATTCAGCGGCCGGCTGTGGCAGAGACTAAGCGCGGGCGCCGGACAGGTGAGATGTGAGGTGTATGTGTCTGTGTGTATCAGTGTGTGTATGTGAGAGAGTGCTGCGGTGCTGTCTGTGTGTGGTGCTGTATGTGTGATGGTGGTGGGGGGAGGCAGTGATGGTGGTGAGGAGGCAACGATGATGATGGGGAGCCAATGATGATGATGGGAGGAAATTTATGATAGGGCAGGCAATGATGATGATGATGGAGATGAGCCAAAGATGATGAGGGGGAGCCAATGATGATCGGCAGGCAATGATGATAATGATGGGGAGGCAATGATGATGATGATGGGGATGCAATGATGATGGGGAGGCAATGATGATGGTAATGGGGAGTCTTTCCACAGCGGCCTTTTTCCTGAGCCGTAACAGTGCAGAACGCAGCACGGGTGCAGAGGAGAGCTCCATATTTTGTATGGAGCATTATATGGGGACCAGTATCCTGTATGGAGCATTATTTGGGGTCCAATATTCTTTATGGAGCATTATATTTGGCCCATAATACTGTATGGAGGACTATGTGGTGCCCATAATATTGTATGGAGGACTGTACTTATTTTTTGGTTTGGGGGTCACCGCAACATGAGGAACTGTATTGCGGGGTCAAGGCATTAGAAAGGTTGAGAACCACTGCCATAGGATATCACTTAAAAGGAATCTGTTAGCAGTTTTTGCTACATAATCTTAGAGCAACAATATGTAGGGGCTAAGACCCTGATTCCAGTGTGTGTCACTTGCTGGTCTGCATGCTGTCATTTTGACTAAATCAGTTTTTTCTGCTGCAGATCTAGCAGTGCTCTGAATGCTGAGCTCTGTATAACCCAACCCACAAACTGTACACTGATAGAAAGCTGCTAATCAGTGTTTGGGGGTGAGGTTACACAGAGAAGGAAGGCTACATGGCACAAGACAACAAGTACTCTAGTGATAATCCCCTGCTGAAAAAACAGCGATTTTATTAAAGCAGCAACACACAGCCTAGTAAGTGACACATCGCTGGAATCAGGCTCTCAGTCCCTACATCCTGCTGCTTTCAGATTGCATAACAAAAACCTGGTGATTACGTCCATTTAAAGGATTAATTGCCACCTCAGCTTTTCATGACTGAAACAGGCAATAATTCTGCCCAGGCTATGGAAACATCCAAATGGATTTATGGAAAAGGCATAGCTCAGCTGCCCTTGGCTATTTTCATAGCTCCACTTTTAGTGGTCGAAGCCTGAACGGAGTTATTCCCATTACAGCTATGAAAGGCTGAGATTGGAATAACCTTTAAGAGCAACCAATATCCATTTTTTTTTAAATGTTGACAATTAAACTATTGACCTACATTTGCCTATTATTCATTATGACTATCAACAACTTTGGAGTCGTACAAAGACTCCCCAAAGAAGGGTCCTACATTACATTGACCCATTATAGTCTATGGAGCTGCGCAGATTTTCTTTTTTTTAAAACAAAAAACAAAAAGAAAAAAAAGATACAGGTCTGTTCTTTATCTGGAAGGGTAGGGATATCCAGATTTTTTTTTTCAATTCTACAAATAATTTTTTTTTGTTATTTTTTTTTTTATCCAAAAACGTCTGGATATTCGAAACTTTCCCTACTGCTACTACTGAGGAGTGATTTTTCATCAGAGCTGATGATTCACTAGCTACTTCACAGTGTGGGAGCTGGATCACTTTTTTTATTCTCTGTTCTTGATCTCAAATCAAAACTCGACTTTTCAAGTGCAGGAGTTTAGTTATAAACCAGATAGCTCTTGGATACTATCGAGAAAAGCAGATGCCACACTGAAGGCAAAAAACGGGCATAAAGCCCAAACAAAGATGAAAACTGGATCAAGCACATTCACAAAAAAAAGCTCCTTTTTTCATGTATATATAAAAAAAAACAGATGTCCAAATGATATCCAACTCGGTGGTACACGTCCTTTCACATGGTCTCAAAGGGTCCCAAAACAGCACATATAGGAAAGATGGGGGTTTACTAAGCAGAATTCTGATTTCATTTTTATAAGAAAACTGGAAAATCTGCTTTATGCCACATTTCTCACGTGTTTTAGAGAGGGCTGTGGATTTGGAGTCGTGGAGTCCATATAAGATGGACCAACTCCTAAAATATATAATACATTGGGTACAGTAGTACAGCGCAGGATGTGCTGTAAATGTTTTCATAATAATTTGGTGTACAATAATAAATTATATTGTGGTACCGTGTTAGCCAGAAAAATCTATGTGAATACTTTTCTGCCCAATGATGACAAGAGTATTCTCGGAGTGATACCTTTATTGGCTAACCAGAAAATAATATGTTTGCAGCTTTCAGAGCACAGGGGCTCCTTCTTCAGGCAGGATTACAAATAGATTAATAAGAAAAAAGCACAACATTTAAGGGATACTACAGAAGGACATTTGTTCATGAGGTGGGAGGTGTGATGCCTCCTAAAGATAAGCCAAGGAAATCAAATTAGGCATTTTCTTACAAATGGAGAGGCAGTGGGAATGATGTTCTTAGTTATCTGGAGTTCATCTGGTGGAGGTGTGAATTGTGTTCATGTAGTGAGTCATAAATCCAGGTGTTAAATTGAGTCCTAGTGTCAAAGAATTGAACATCCTTATAAGTTTGAATTCCCAAATTTTTCTCTCCCTGTCATCCTTAAAATGACCTTTTAGTTTTAAAGGTACTGCCACACTTAGTGATCTCGTTAGCGATCTCAATAACGACGCAAGCTAATGAGATCGTTTGTGAGATCTCTTTTAGGTCGCTAGTAGCTGCCAAACAGGAGATCTCATAAACGACTCATCAGCGGTCAGCGATCTCTTTAACGACTTTGGCGGTCGTTAGGATGTCATTAGCATGTACTGAGCGCTTCTGATTCATAGAAATTTCCAGCATCGCTCCTGCTCTCTGCGTCCTGCTAGCCTGCTTTGCAACTGCTGCGATCCTCTCTGTGACGCAAAAGAGAACTTATAAATATTGCGATCCATTCCGTGACGCTAAACCCATATGCGTCACAAACGAGGTCGTTCGCAAAAGGTGCCAAACACAGCGATATAGGCTCACCAGCGGGACGCCAACGATCAAAAAACGGTCCAGAACTCTAATGAACGATCAGCGACATCACAGCAGGGGCCACATAGTTGCTACATGCCACACACAGCTAAGTCGCTAACGAGATCGCAAAATAGTGACGGTTTAGTGATCTCGTTTGCGACCTCGTTTGCGATCTCGTTTAGTGTGGCATACCCTTGACTTTTAAGTCTGTCATACAATGTCCAGGTCCAGAGAAATGTTTTCCCACAGGCGTGTCCATTTCATTCCTGATTGTGTGTCTGTGTAAATTCATCCTTGTTTGTAGTTTTTGCATGGTTTCTCCAATATAGATACCTCCAGGGCACCTCATACATTGTATCATGTACACCACATTGGATGATGTGCATGAAAAGAAATCCATGACCTTGTAGTCCTGATTTGTGTTTGGTACGCGGACTGTATTTGTTGGTAGTATGTGTGTACAAGTTTTTTATTTTTTATTGTTACATAAGAATGTGCCATTCACCGATGGTGATGAGAGGACACTTCTGACAAGGAGATTCCTTAAGTTAGGGGGCTGTTTGTAGGAGACGAGTGGTAGTTCTGGGAATATGTCTTTCATTTTGTGGTCTCTGTTGAATATGGGTTGGAGATCAGCACCAATTTTCTTTAGGATGCTCATGTGGGGGTTGTATGTGACCACAAGAGGTACCCTGTTGTTGTCCTCTCTCAGTTTGTAATCTAGGAGGCTGCTTCTTGGGATTCTTGTAGCCCTGTGGATCTGCTCATCTATTACCAGTGGATGGTATCCTTGTTGTAGAAATGTATTCCTCAGTGATAGCAGCTGTAGTTTCCTGTCTTTACTGTCTGAACCGATCCGAATATACCTCAGAGCTTGACTGTAGATGATGGATTTTTTTGTGTGTCTTGGATGAAAGCTGTTCCATCTAAGTTATGCCGGACGTCCTGTGAGCTTATGGTAAATTGATGTTTGTATGGCGTTGTACTTGATGTATATGGTTCATGTCTAGAAAATGTATTTGGGACTTTGAAAAGTTGAGGGTGAGCTTGATGGTTGGGTGGGACTTGTTGAAATTATTGTGGAAGGTGAGTAGATCATCTTTTGAGCCTGTCCAGATTATTAGCAGATCATCAATGTAGCGGAAGTATATATATCAAAAACTGACCAGCACATCCAAACATACATCCAATGTGAACAGGTGCTAAAACCTAGAGTCACCAACTCATACACATTAAAGAAAAAAAGGACCTGGTATACGAGAAGAGCCTTAACGTGGCTATCAGGTACACACAAATTGGCCTTTTTATGCACTAAGACTTCTCAATTTTTCATATTTCTAAGGCAGTGATGCAATTTATTTTTCATATTTTTGTGTCCGCAAGTTATAGCACTACAGTGTGCTACCTTTTATTCTTGAATGTAGCGGAAGTATGTGAGAGGTTTAATAGAGCAAGATGACAAAAACTCCTCCTCCAGTTTCGCCATAAAAAGGTTAGCATATTGTGGGGAGTCGGGACATTTTGTTTCCAATGGCGCTGCCCATACTCTGTTGGTGTAAATTGATCCCAATAGAAAAATAGTTGTGATGGAGCACAAACCTGATGAATTGCAGTGTTGGCTCTGAGGCTAGATTGTTCTTTTGAAGGAAATATTTGTATGCTGCAATTCCGTCCTCATGAGGAATGTTGCGTTCCCGTGCGGTCGGTGGGCGTGTCAAAATGACGCATCCACATACATCCACATGTCCTGCAAACCCAATGTTAAAGATAGGTACGCAGGACGCGACGCATGCAGAAGTAGGCGGACTTAAACGGAAGAATGGCGGAAGTGGGCGGAGCTTCAGAGGGGAAGTACGCAGCCGTCTGCAGAGCCCCGGTACGCAAGTGTGAACGTAGCCTTAGGGCCCCGTTACACGCTTCAATGTCCCAGCGATCCCACCAACGATCCAACGTGGATGGGATCGCTGGGACATCGTTAGCTAATCACTGGTGAGCTGTCACATGGGCAGACTCACCAGCGATCAGGACCAGCGAGCATGCTGGTATCTGGGGTAAATAGGGGGTAACTAAGCGCCGTGCGGCACTTAGTTACCCGCTGTTTACCCTGGATACCAGCTCCCAGCATCTGCTGTACGGCGCTGGGAGCTCGCTGATCGTTGGTCTCCCGCTGTCACACGCAGCGATGTGTGCTGCCCAGGGGGAGACCAACGATAGATTTATGGTCCAGTACATTCTGCAACGATTAACGATCAGCCGACTGATCATTGATCGTTACTACGTGTCACACGCAACAATGTCATTTCGACATCGCTGCAACGTCACCAAACCGGTGACGTTGCAACGATATTGTTCACGATATCGTAGCATGTAACGGGGCCTTTTGTTTTAGTGAAATCACATGGAATACCCACTATAAAATAACACCCTTTAAAGGGCCATATACCACAGTCAGAATGAAACACAGATAGTGGGAACAAATTAACAATGTATGCCACCAAATGGTATAAAAATACAATACTTTATTGGTACAAAGGTATACAATACTAAGCCAGCAAAAAGTTTGCTGAAGGCACACAGTACACATTAATTAAAATTTGCAACAAGCAAACAAAATGACAAAGAGGGACAACCTTCCATAGGAGTATATCTCAATCAGCAGCCATATCTCAGAGTAAGATTAAACGCTAGCCATGCAGACATCCCAGCTATACAGTAACCCAACGCATTAAGCGCTAACTCTTATAGTGCTGGTTTCACTGCCCGGCATGATCAGTGTAATGATATAACAGGTTAATGCAACGTACCTAGAAAGCTGCTGATGAGAACTCCACGGACGTCCCTCTGCCCCGACGCGCGTTTCGCACTGCTTCTTCGGGAGGCGTGTCAGGGCAGGGGGCTGTCCGGTATATATGGTGTCAAAATCAACGAACGCCAAAACACCTGTTAGAAAAACCGCATAACTAGCGTGGATGTATGTGACGTCATGATGCAGGTCCTTGTCCTTGAGGAACAAATGGCGCATGCGCGGTCACATGGGATCCACCAGCCAATGGAGGGAACACAGAGCGGTCATGTGACCCGAATCTGCCAGGTCCTTCACCAGGAACGCAAACAGACCGGATCACACTGTAGACCACAATATGCACCCCTGTGGTCCACGTAACCCGCATGCGCACTTCCACTAAGACAAGAGGGAAAGGCCTGATATCACCAGATATATAGGGGACTCTAATAAATAGTCAGTATGTATAATAATATATTGTGAAATAACACCCTCTTGAATAATTTCCATAACATATACACTATAGACAATATTAATAATACAAGTGTTGCTAAATCATAATTCTATAAGTGAAATATTAAAAATCCAAACAGCATAAAGTGAAAAGATAATATGAAATATATATAATACCACAGAATATTAAACAAATACCAAAATAATATAAAATAATATCTAATGTAATTATATATCAAAACTGTGATAAGTATATTAGTGCAAGTAATCAATAATGAATAAAAAAATATGTAAACAAGAAGGATTATTATTATGAACGTAATAACATGAGAATGCAAGAATAAATGAAATAATATAATAAAAAATAATGATGAAAAATAAAAAATACATAATAAATAAAAAGAAAAAGTGATGATAATAATAAAGTAATAATGGAAAAGTCCTTTATCTTTAGATAGTGAATCTTCACAATACAACAACATCTTCTCCAAGAGTCTCCACCTGCCAAACCCACTAGTCTTCATCAATTGGATGTATCAGGAACTCAGGACTGAATATAGGTAAGTGAATGGCGTGACCATATAACAAAAATCTGGAACTAAAACACATGTGGTTAAAATCAAAAAAACAACAGACACAACACAATACTGAAACTCCCTACCCTAAAAAGACCCTAAAGCTATCAAAGAAAAGCGCTGAAACCAAAGCTTTCATTAAGACCCTGTGGAGTATGTGTACCCAAACGATAGATCCACTGACATTCTTTTTTGGCCACCCTCTTTATGAGGTCACCACCTCTGGGCCCTAAATCAATTTTGTCAATGCCCCTGAAAACCAACATTCTGGAATTAGATTGATGATATTTCCTAAAATGTCTAGGAAGTGTCTTAAGAGACATAATATCTGTGGTGGTCTTAGCCTTTTCGATGTCTATACAGTGCTCACGCACCCGGACCTTAAGTTCTCTGCTGGTCATCCCCACGTATAATTTACCGCAGGGGCACTCCGCACAATAAACCACCCCTTTAGATGAACATGCGATATGGGTCCTGATGTCAGACTTTCTGGACCTATCATGATTATAAAAAATGGAGGTTTTCTTCATATTGGCACACCCCTTACACATCCCACAGGGAAAAAAAACATGTCGTTCGGGGTATTTTTTGTTGTTTTTCTCCCTCCCTTTGGAATCATAGTGACTATGAACCAATATGTCCTTTAAATTAGGAGCTCTTTTAGCTACAAATGAAGGGACACAAGGAAGGCATTTCTTCAATATAGGATCAGTGAATAGAATATTCCAATGTTTCACAACAATTTTCCTCAAATCTGACCACCTACTATTATAATTGGTGATAAATCTTACCTGATGTTCATCCTCGGTGGGTGTTGTGAGAGGTTGGTTTTTATGTAGTAACTGATCCCTAGATGTATATTTAGCTCTAATATACCCTTTATGAATTGACCTACGGCCATATCCTCTATCTTGAAAACGTTTCTTCAAAATCTGGGATTGAGTCTCAAAAAGAGAATCCTCAGAGCAGATTCTTTTTGCTCTTAAGAATTGACCAATCGGAATTCCCTGTATTGTGGATTTAGGATGTGCCGATGTAGCATGCAAGAAAGCATTGGTGGAAGTAGGCTTACGAAAAATAGTGGTGGACAAACGGCCACTAGGAAGAACAGATATAGCCAAATCCAGAAAATCAATCTGGCGCCCATATTTATAGGTCAGTCTAATATTCTGATCATTACAATTTAACCGAGTCATGAAAATCTCTAGGTCCACAATTGGACCCTCCCAGATAAACAATATATCATCGATATATCGGATCCAATTGTGGACCCGATCAATGCCTTCTATCTCCTCTTCCTGGAAAATGGACCACTCCCATGCCCCCATAAACAGATTAGCATAAGAGGGGGCACATGATGCCCCCATTGCTGTACCCCTCTGTTGAACAAAGATTTTGCCATTGAAAATGAAGGCATTATGAGTCAAAATGAACTCCAATATAGTCAGGATGAATGATGCCATTTCCTTGCTCAAATTGCTGTGACTGAGATATCTCTCAACTGCCTTGAGGCCATTTTTATGTTCTATGGATGAGTATAAGGCCTCCACATCGGCCGTAACTAGTACCATATCTTCTGTCAATTGTATATTTTCTAGATGACCCAAGGCTGCTGTGGTATCCTTAATGAAAGATGGTAACTGTACCACCAGAGGTTTGAGAAAATATTCTACTATGTCACATATTATTTCACATAGTCCTTCATTGGCTGCGATGATTGGTCTCCCTGGAGGATTAAGAGGGTCCTTGTGCACCTTAGGGATCAAATAAAAAGTGGCTAATCTGGGGCTTAATTTCTCATAAATCTCTACCATTTTTTAGGGATGATGTTGTCTTCATAGGCTTTGAGCAAAATTTCCACTAATTCAGCCTTGAATTTGCCCATAGGGTTGAATGTCAATAATTTATATTCTGCCGAATTATTCAAGATTTTAGAAGCTTTTGTCTCGTACATGCAGTTTGGCCACACCACTACATTGCCTCCTTTATCGGCCATTTTAAAGACAACATCATCCCATTCTTTAAGTTGTTGCAGGGCCATCCTTTCATCCTTGGTAAGATTGTTGTACATTTCTATTTTTGGTTTTCCTAAGTGATTCTATATCTGAGGATACCATTTTAGTAAAAGTATCCACAGCCGGCACTAATGACAATGATGGAAACTTTTTAGACTTATTAATAATCCCCATAGGAAATTCCCTACTTACTGGAGTTTCGTTTTCATCCAGCAATGATTCATCCAGCAATGAGTGTTTTACAAAAAGGTTTGACTTTTTCTCCCTCATCTGAATTAGATCCGTTTGTAGCAATCAAGGACCTTCATCTTTTTTCAAGAAAATTGATTTTAAAGAGATTGCATGCTAGAGGGGAATGTGATGACGGTATATCTACGGTGGAGGAACAACGGGCACTTGAAGCCCTTGAATCATTGCTGGATGAAAACGAAACTCCAGTAAGTAGGGAATTTCCTATGGGGATTATTAATAAGTCTAAAAAGTTTCCATCATTGTCATTAGTGCCGGCTGTGGATACTTTTACTAAAATGGTATCCTCAGATATAGAATCACTTAGGAAAACCAAAAATAAAAATGTACAACAATCTTACCAAGGATGAAAGGATGGCCCTGCAACAACTTAAAGAATGGGATGATGTTGTCTTTAAAATGGCCGATAAAGGAGGCAATGTAGTGGTGTGGCCAAACTGCATGTACGAGACAAAAGCTTCTAAAATCTTGAATAATTCGGCAGAATATAAATTATTGACATTCAACCCTATGGGCAAATTCAAGGCTGAATTAGTGGAAATTTTGCTCAAAGCCTATGAAGACAACATCATCCCTAAAAAATTGGTAGAGATTTATGAGAAATTAAGCCCCAGATTAGCCACTTTTTATTTGATCCCTAAGGTGCACAAGGACCCTCTTAATCCTCCAGGGAGACCAATCATCGCAGCCAATGAAGGACTATGTGAAATAATATGTGACATAGTAGAATATTTTCTCAAACCTCTGGTGGTACAGTTACCATCTTTCATTAAGGATACCACAGCAGCCTTGGGTCATCTAGAAAATATACAATTGACAGAAGATATGGTACTAGTTACGGCCGATGTGGAGGCCTTATACTCATCCATAGAACATAAAAATGGCCTCAAGGCAGTTGAGAGATATCTCAGTCACAGCAATTTGAGCAAGGAAATGGCATCATTCATCCTGACTATATTGGAGTTCATTTTGACTCATAATGCCTTCATTTTCAATGGCAAAATCTTTGTTCAACAGAGGGGTACAGCAATGGGGGCATCATGTGCCCCCTCTTATGCTAATCTGTTTATGGGGGCATGGGAGTGGTCCATTTTCCAGGAAGAGGAGATAGAAGGCATTGATCGGGTCCACAATTGGATCCGATATATCGATGATATATTGTTTATCTGGGAGGGTCCAATTGTGGACCTAGAGATTTTCATGACTCGGTTAAATTGTAATGATCAGAATATTAGACTGACCTATAAATATGGGCGCCAGATTGATTTTCTGGATTTGGCTATATCTGTTCTTCCTAGTGGCTGTTTGTCCACCACTATTTTTCGTAAGCCTACTTCCACCAATGCTTTCTTGCATGCTACATCGGCACATCCTAAATCCACAATACAGGGAATTCCGATTGGTCAATTCTTAAGAGCAAAAGAATCTGCTCTGAGGATTCTCTTTTTGAGACTCAATCCCAGATTTTGAAGAAACGTTTTCAAGATAGAGGATATGGCCGTAGGTCAATTCATAAAGGGTATATTAGAGCTAAATATACATCTAGGGATCAGTTACTACATAAAAACCAACCTCTCACAACACCCACCGAGGATGAACATCAGGTAAGATTTATCACCAATTATAATAGTAGGTGGTCAGATTTGAGGAAAATTGTTGTGAAACATTGGAATATTCTATTCACTGATCCTATATTGAAGAAATGCCTTCCTTGTGTCCCTTCATTTGTAGCTAAAAGAGCTCCTAATTTAAAGGACATATTGGTTCATAGTCACTATGATTCCAAAGGGAGGGAGAAAAACAACAAAAAATACCCCGAACGACATGGTTTTTTTCCCTGTGGGATGTGTAAGGGGTGTGCCAATATGAAGAAAACCTCCATTTTTTATAATCATGATAGGTCCAGAAAGTTTGACATCAGGACCCATATCGCATGTTCATCTAAAGGGGTGGTTTATTGTGCGGAGTGCCCCTGCGGTAAATTATACGTGGGGATGACCAGCAGAGAACTTAAGGTCCGGGTGCGTGAGCACTGTATAGACATCGAAAAGGCTAAGACCACCACAGATATTATGTCTCTTAAGACACTTCCTAGACATTTTAGGAAATATCATCAATCTAATTCCAGAATGTTGGTTTTCAGGGGCATTGACAAAATTGATTTAGGGCCCAGAGGTGGTGACCTCATAAAGAGGGTGGCCAAAAAAGAATGTCAGTGGATCTATCGTTTGGGTACACATACTCCACAGGGTCTTAATGAAAGCTTTGGTTTCAGCGCTTTCTTTGATAGCTTTAGGGTCTTTTTAGGGTAGGGAGTTTCAGTATTGTGTTGTGTCTGTTGTTTCTTTTTGATTTTAACCACATGTGTTTTAGTTCCAGATTTTTGTTATATGGTCACGCCATTCACTTACCTATATTCAGTCCTGAGTTCCTGATACATCCAATTGATGAAGACTAGTGGGTTTGGCAGGTGGAGACTCTTGGAGAAGATGTTGTTGTATTGTGAAGATTCACTATCTGAAGATAAAGGACTTTTCCATTATTACTTTATTATTATCATCACTTTTTCTTTTTATTTATTATGTATTTTTTATTTTTCATCATTATTTTTTATTATATTATTTCATTTATTCTTGCATTCTCATGTTATTACGTTCATAATAATAATCCTTCTTGTTTATATATTTTTTTATTCATTATTGATTACTTGCACTAATATACTTATCACAGTTTTGATATATAATTACATTAGATATTATTTTATATTATTTTGGTATTTGTTTAATATTCTGTGGTATTTATATATATTTCATATTATCTTTTCACTTTATGCTGTTTGGATTTTTAATATTTCACTTATAGAATTATGATTTAGCAACACTTGTATTATTAATATTGTCTATAGTGTATATGTTATGGAAATTATTCAAGAGGGTGTTATTTCACAATATATTATTATACATACTGACTATTTATTAGAGTCCCCTATATATCTGGTGATATCAGGCCTTTACCTCTTGTCTTAGTGGAAGTGCGCATGCAGGTTACGTGGACCACAGGGGTGCATATTGTGGTCTACAGTGTGATCCGGTCTGTTTGCGTTCCTGGTGAAGGACCTGGCAGATTCGGGTCACATGACCGCTCTGTGTTCCCTCCATTGGCTGGTGGATCCCATGTGACCGCGCATGCGCCATTTGTTCCTCAAGGACAAGGACCTGCATCATGACGTCACATACATCCACGCTAGTTATGCGGTTTTTCTAACAGGTGTTTTGACGTTCGTTGATTTTGACACCATATATACCGGACAGCCCCCTGCCCTGACACGCCTCCCGAAGAAGCAGTGCGAAACGCGCGTCGGGGCAGAGGAACGTCCGTGGAGTTCTTATCAGCAGCTTTCTAGGTACGTTGCATTAACCTGTTATATCATTACACTGATCATGCCGGGCAGTGAAACCAGCACTATAAGAGTTAGCGCTTAATGCATTGGGTTACTGTATAGCTGGGATGTCTGCATGGCTAGCGTTTAATCTTACTCTGAGATATGGCTGCTGATTGAGATATACTCCTAGGAAGGTTGTCCCTCTTTGTCATTTTGTTTGCTTGTTGCAAATTTTAATTAATGTGTACTGTGTGCCTTCAGCAAACTTTTTGCTGGCTAAAGGTACTGCCACACTAACAATCCGCTAGCGATCACGATAACGACGCATACTAATGCGATCGCTAGCGGGATTGTTTCTATATCGCTAAGTGCGGCCACATTTAGCGATATAGTTAACGACGCTATCGCGTTAGCGATCTTCTTAACGACTTTAGCGGTGACAAAAGTACCGCTAAATCGCTAAGAAAGGTGCCACACAGCGATTAGATACTTACCAGCGGGAGCGCGACGAGAAAATAGGTCCGGAACGATTCAGCGACGAGCGAGATCACAGCAGGAAGCTCGTCGCTGGCAGCTTGCCGCACTGAACAACATCGCTAACGGGATCGCTAATAGTGACTTTTTTAGCGATCCCGTTAGCGATATTGTTCAGTGTGGCATACCCTTTAGTATTGTATACCTTTGTACCAATAAAGTATTGTATTTTTATACCATTTGGTGGCATACATTGTTAATTTGTTCCCACTATCTGTGTTTCTTTCTTTTGTTTTAGTGCAGGGTTCGGTTGTAGGGTGTTAAATTTGTAATTAGTGTGGACATTTGAGGATGGCCTAGTGATCTGTGCTAAGCGTCCACTACTACAAGAACCGTCATATTGATTTGGAATGGCAAAGTGATGCCACTGGGCCTTTTCATGGACAAAAGAGTTACGTTATTGTCTTATGTCTTTGCAGTGTTTATTTTCAAGACTTGGATTGTCCCTGTATTTATTATGTAGGGCTTGGATTTTTTTCTTTATTTGGCACTGCATCATCCCCATGGGTGTTGCCCAGAGAAAGGAGAGGGAGTGGGAGGAGAGGGTCAGGAATGGAGTCCTCTGTGGGATATTGTCATTTGCATAATCTGTTCAATGGGTTTTTAGCCAAGATTGGAAATCTGGAGAAGACATTTGATAGGTTGTGAACTTCCAAATGAAGTTTGACCAAGATCTTATCATCCAAACAGGCATGGGTTTTTGTCTCCCAAAAAAAAGAAAGTTAGTGACACCATCTTCTTAAAATACAGATCTAGTGTGCGTTAAAGGGTATGCCACACTAAACAGAGTCGCTAACGAGATCGCTAAATACGTCACTATTTAGCGATCTCGTTCGTGACGCTAATGTGTGTGGCATGTAGCAACGACGTGGCCCCTGCTGTGATCTCGCTGATCGTTCACTAGAGTTCTGGACCGTATTTTGATCGTTGGCATCCCGCTGGTGAGCCTATATCGCTGTGTCTGGCACCTTTTGTGAGCGATGTGCGCTGTTTTTTACATCGCAATGACCGTTAAAGTCGTTAATGAGATCGCTAACCGCTTATGAGTCGTTAACGAGATCGCTAAGTGTGGCAGCTACTAGAGACATTAAAACGATCACAAAAACGATCTCATTAGCTTGCGTCGTTATTGAGATCGCTAACGAGATCACTAAGTGTGGCAGTACCTTAAGAGTTAACACTTGGCAAAGTGCTCATAGCTGGTGGTGTTCATTCATGAAAATCCATAGATGTCTTAGTGAGAACCCGTTCTTCTGGTTACAGAAGCACAATCTAACGTGAAATGCCAACAGCCTCTCTGACCTTTGTACACTTTCTACAATAAAGAAGGATTTTACTGCTTGGTGAATGCCTTCCATCACCTCTTAAGGAAAAAAAATATTATGTATTGCATCTGTGGTTAACATAGGAAGCTGAGATTTTTAGAACATACCTCATACTATTTTTATAGACTGAGCAGAATTAAGAGTCTGGTTAAGAGTAAAAACCCAATGAAGATGGCAAATCCCTCAGCACCTAGTTTACCCACAAGACCCTGGGTTGAAGATTGGTCAGCAGTAGAGATGAGCGAACCTTCCAAGGTTTGGTTCGGTTCACTGAACATCCCGATGTTTGCTAAACAGTTCAACGAACGTACCCGAACCCAATTAAATTCAATGGGAGGCCAAACCAAACGTATACACAACACATTAAGGGGTGACAAAAAGCTTCCCAAACAGCTAAAATAAGGGGCAAACACCATGAAAGGTGGCATCAATTGATTGACCCAGAGTAGAAAATTGCAAATGGCACAGTAGTCAAGCATGGGCCATGCATGAGGTATCAGGGCCTGGCTCAGCATTTACAGCTTGGAATTAAAGTTTAAATTAAGGGAGCGGTGTAGTGTAAGCCTGCTGTGCTTGGAGCCCTGATGCCTCATGCAACACCTTTTTTTTTCTTCCCCAGCCACACTCAGGAGGCATAAACATAACTATTGGTAGTAAAATGTAAGGAAAATAACATAGGTAGTTGACTGAAAGTGAGTGCATGCCTGCCTGCCTGTCTGACCTACTTACACACCAGATGGAGACCCAACTTGGAGTCCACTCTTCTATTATTGAAGACCATAATGCAAAAGGGTCCAACCCCCGATAGTATTGATGTTGAGTTCTAGAAACTCCTGCACATCCTCTCCAGTCGTTCACAATGTGTCAGATTTGTTCTCTGTTCTGCTGGTGCGCGGGCTGGTCTAAAAAATGTGTGAAATGACTCACAGAAATTGCATATACCACTTACACTGCTGCTGCTGATGTTTTTGCGGTGACACCTTGACGTTCCTGGGGTTGGAAGTCTAGAACTGCGATGTACACTGTGTGCCTCACTGCTGTCTTGGGGAAAACCCACCCTTAAGTTTGTCTACAAGCATGTTTTGACATTCCAGCATGCGCGTGTCCCTTTCCAGTGGGGAAGCATCTGGTAAAATTCTCTCTTGTAATGTGGATCTAACAAAGTGGCAACCGAGTTGTCAGCACTGTTTCTAACACTAACAATACGAGCATCATGTTGAAGATAGTGTAGCAAGAAGGCACTCATGCGTCGGGCGCTTCCATGAGGTCCAAGTCCATGGTATGTTGGTTGCAGGGTAACACTCAAGGTTGTTTCCTCAGTCCACTCCAGCCAACCACAGACAACAGAGAGGGGATCATTATTCAATTCATCTCCTGACTGTTGTGTGTCCATTACCTCATCCTCCTCAATTTGTTTCTTGGCTCCTGCACCTTCAATAACAATTTGCCTGGTGCCATGAGCCCCCTCGATCGCTGTAATCCACCCTCCCAAGGCACCCACCTGTGCGAATACAGTCTGGAACTTAGAGATATTGTAATCCCTTCTGCATCCTCCTCGGCTTCATCCTTTTCCACTGGGATCACCACCTCCTCACGCAGACTATTCAAAGTGTGCTGCAGCATGACTAGAATAGTGATGCTGATGATGGCATCATCAGCGTTAACCATCTTAGTAGGCATTTCAAAACCCTGCAGAAGGGTGCAGAAGTACTTAATCTGTGCTCACTCCGCAAGCATGATTTGCACCATGTCCGTACTGCTTTGGCACAGGCTATGCAAAAGGACATACTGCACCAGGGCTCGCCGCTGCTGCCACAATCGCTGCAACATATAGGCTAAGTTCACACGTTGCGGAATTGCCGCGGAAATTTCCGCGGCAATCCCGCACTTCTCCCGCAGGAAATACGCACGTTTTTTTATGCTGATTCCCGCCAGAATAATAGCGTTTTGCAAGCGTAATTAGCTTGCAGAATGCTAGCGTTTTCCTAGCGATCTGTAGCATCGCTTGGAAAACTGATTGACAGGTTGGTCACACGAGTCAAACATAGTGTTTGACAAGTGTGACCAACTTTTTACTATTGATGCCGCCTATGTCGCATCAATAGTAAAAAGATCTAATGTAAAATAATAAAAAAATAATAAATAATGATATTCTCACCTTCCGGCGGCCCCGCAGCCTTCCCGCCTCTCAGCGACGCTCCGGCAACTCGCGGTCCCAGGAGTGCTTTGCAACAAATCACACCGATGATGTAGCATCTCGCGAGACCGCTATGCCATCTGGGTGATTCTCGCAAAGGACTCTTGGGCCGGAAGTTGCCGGGAGCGTCGCTGAAGGCGGGAAGGCTGCGGGGGCCGCGGGAAGGCTGCGGGGGCCGCGGAAGGTGAGAATATCATTATTTTTTATTTTAATTATTGTTTTACCAGGGATATGGTACCCAGGGCCTGGAGGAGAGTCTCCTCTGCTCCAGACCCTGGGTACCATCCGCACATGAACCGCTTACATTGCGCATAGTGGGCATAGCCACATGCGGAAAGTAAGCGGTTCAATGCATTCCTATGGCGGCGGAATCACCGCGATTACGCTAAATTAATGAACATGTTGCTATTTTTTCCGCAAAGCGTTTTTTTCGCGGAAAAAAACGCAACATGTGGCCAAAACATGCGGAATCAATTAACATGTATAGGATGCTTAATGCTTGCGTTTTTATTGCGTTTTTACCGTGGAAAACCGCGGAAAAACCGCGAAAAAAACGCAATTATTCCTGATCGTGTGCACTTAGCCATATAGAGTAGAATTTCATTGTGTTGGAACATCGCAAATCAAACAGTTAACCGCCAGGCCGAAAGATGTCTGTAGCGATGCAAGTGGATGACCTGCAGGGTACGATCGTCGGAAGTGAGCACACGGCGACCGTGCTTTCTGCAGCAGTGCATCCAGGCCGGGATAGTGGCAGAGTAATTGCTGTACCACCAGGTTGAAGATGTGAGCCATGCACATGTGTGAGGTTGCCCCAGTATAGGGCCGTCACCAGGTTTGCATCGTTATCGCATGCGGCCTTCCCTGGCTCCCGATTCAATGCAGACAGCCATTGTTGTAACTTGGCTTAGATAGATGTCCACAACTCTTGAGCTGTGTGACTGCGATCTCCAAAGCATATTAATTTTAACACTGTCTGATTGAGGCAAGCCATGGGTGCACAATACGGAGGTGAAGGGGGATTCTCTCTGTACTGTTGGAACATGTGTCTCATTAAGTGATAGATTCAGGGCGCAGGTGGAGGCCATAAAGGATGTGGAATACCCAGAAGCAGTGGAGTGTTAGATATAGGGGTTAGTCCCGCAATCTTTGGGGATTCCAAGACTTGTGGAGCAGCCCCTTGACCGCCTGCCCCCACAGCCACCAGGGCCCAGTCAGAGAGATATAACGCCCCTGGCCATGTTTGCTCGTCCAGGTGTCAGTGATGAAATGCCCCATGGAAGACAGATTTTTTTCAAGGAATGGGTGATGCTGTCTGTGACATGCTAATGTAATGCAGGCACAGCTTTCATACATAAGGAACAGCGACTAGGCAACTAGTACTAAGGGACTGCAACGGCCATCAACTTCAGGAGAAAATGCAGCATTTTTGTGGCCTACAGATTGAAGATGGTGGAGTTCAAGCTCTTAGCTTTGGCATGGTTAGAGGAAACATTTTACGTGACCACAACTGCGGGACCGAGGGCTGGCTGCTGTGCTGAGAGAAGGTGGAGTAGGGTGAACAGAACAAACTGCTGGACTAAGTGAGGTGGAGGCGGAAAGGTTATGGTGGACTGAGAAAGATGTGTTGTGCTATGTGACAAAAACAGCATGCATGTCGCTTCCATAACAGTTGACGGGCTCTCACTCACCCCAACTGTAGGGGGTAAACAAGTGGAGTTTCTGCTGCCGGAGACCTGTGTGAGAAGACTTGGCACTGTGACAGGAGGAAGCAGCAGATTTGGTTGATGGTATGGCCAGTGGTTGGCGAGGCATGCTAGTCCGCATTTTAGCATAGCGAGAATCCCACACTAAGGCATGTTGATCATGCTTGTGCCTTTAATGTATGTAGTTGTCACATTATTGCAATTTTTGTATTGATGTGTTTTTGGTAAATTAGTCAGATAACGCAAGTTGAGTCATCCTTTGTGGCCTAAAAGAAAAAAAAAAGGCCCAGGCTAGTTCATGTGAACTGTAGACTCGACTGATGCTGGCCACAGCTGTGACTGAGGATGCAGTGCTTGTCATGGTTGCATCACTCCATGCAGGAAGCCGCAATGTAACCTCCTCGTCATCCTCCTCCTATGCTGAGCTACTCAGTCGCGTAACTCTGGTTTCACACCAAGTAGGATATACATCCTCAGTCATCCTCCGTTTCCCCATCCTCCTCTCCCTGACACCACAGTACAGTCCATGTGCGACTTTGGTATAGGAGTCTCATCAGGATCACCTCTACCCCCCAGTGATTAACTACTGGTAATGAGGGTCTGAATTCTGCTATGCCGTTACTTCAGCCCCCCCACATGAAAAAATTTTGGGCACCGGTGTAGATGATTTCCTCCTCCAGATTCGGTGAGGCAGTGAAAAGCTTAGTTACTTACTTGTAACTGTGTTTTTCAGAGCCCATGACAACACCACAAGAGGGAATCCGCCCTTCAGGGACAGGAAACTTACAGACATAAAAGGGTGGCATCTCTCCCGCGTCAATTGGATTACAGAGCACGAGAGGACCTCCCAGGTGAGTAGCAATATATATATATATATATATAATATATATATACACACACACATAATTCCGTACACAAAATGACTTTTCACACGTGATCATGCCAAAGCAAAAGAAGTGCTCACCCACATGTGAAGGGGGGGGGGGGAATATAAGGGTGCTGTCATGGGCTCCGAAAAACACTGTTACCGGTAATTAACTAAGTATTTATTTGGTCTCCCATGACAGCACCACAAGAGAATTACAGAGAGGTAAGTAAATTAGGGAGGGACCACAGCCTGGAGCACCCTTCTCCCAAATGTGAGATCAGAGGTACCCATATCAAGCCTATAATGTTTAAAAAACGTGGAGGGAAAAGACCATGTAGCCACCTTACATATCTCCTCAATCGACTCCTCCGATCTCTGACCAGGAAGTTGCCATGGCTCGTGTGGAGTGAGCCTTCAGACCCTCTGGAACTGCCTTACCACTTGCTGTAGAGGCTAAAGAAATTGTTTCCTTGATCCACCTAGCTAAAGTGCTTTTAGAGACTTTAAGCCCCTTTCTAGCTCCCTGAAAGGAGACAAATAAAGAATTCTCCATTTTCCAGGGGTCAGTTATCGAAATATATCTAAGTAGGCATCTCCTGACATCTAATTATTGGAGCCTCTCTTCCTTTTAATTCCCGGGTTGACACAGAAAGGAAGGAAGAACTATCTCCTGCAGTCTGTGAAACTTAGAGGCTACTTTTGGTAGATGAGGGATCAGGTTTCAAAATGACCCTTTCCTCCCGAAACTGGGTATATGGTGGAATTCTGGACCGGGCCTGAATGTCACTAAAGGTACTGTCACACTAAGCGATCGCACCAGCGATCACGACAACAACACGACCTGGTGAGATCGTTGGTGTGATTGCTATATGGTCGCTAGTAGCTTCCAAACAGGAAGATCTCATAAACAACACATCAGCGATCTGTATAACGACCTCGGCGGTCGTTGGGACCTGTCACACAGCATGTATTGTTAAAGATCCCAACCTCGATAGGCGTGATTGAGCGCAACCTTTTCCACGCCCCTCAGCACAGATTGGTGGTCACTGTATGTCATATGTCAGAGGTCTCACTTAGTGACGTCCGCATCATAAAAGACAACACAAGTGGTTCATACGAATTTCCAGCATCGTTCCATACTGCGTCCTCCTAGCCTTCTGCTTTGCAGCTACTGCGATCCAGTCTGTGCCGCTATTGCGTTTGCCCCGGATTCATTTTTTCAGGATCCCAAAAACATCTCGTATAAATGGCAAAGATGAAGCGCTGTAGCGACTCTGACAGGATCGCAAAACCCCACACACGATAGTATCCTCGCAACAACGCACAAAGGACTAGATGTTGTGGCCACCAATCGGAGCTGAGGGGCGTTAAAACCTAGTCCTGCCTGCGCCGCTGACATGAGTCGCCAACGAGGTCGCTCGTCGTTCATAAAGGGTGTCACACTCAGCGATTCAGGCTCACCAGCGGGACACCAACGACCAAAAAACGCCCAGAACGTTCATGCACGATCAGCAGGGTTCACATCGCTGCTACATGTCACACACAGCGACGTCGCTAACGATGTCGCTGCTGCGTCATAAAATCGGTCTCGCTTAATCGATATCACTAGCGAACTCGCTTAGTGTGACAGTACCTTAACCCAATGGGCTGATGTTAATGAAACGAGAAGGGCCGTTTTAAGGGAAAGCATTTTTATTAGGGCTACCTCGACGGGCTCAAAGGGAGACTGTCAACGGCGTTAGAACTAGGTTCAAATCCCAAGGCATTAACCTCTGTCTAAGGATGGGCCTAGACCTAGCTGATGCCCTAATAAACCTAGCCACCCAATAATTGCCCGCCAGATCACAATTATATAGGGCCCCCAGAGCTGATAACTGGAATTTGAGGGTGTTTGTGGATAGTCCTATCTCAAGGCCCTTTTGTAGGAATTCCAAAACTTGGACTCTCTATACCTTTCCTCTAATTTCCGCACCTAAGGCTGATAGAAACTTGTTCCAGGTTCTGGGGTATATCCTTGTTGTGGATGCTTTCTACTGTTAAGTAAAGTGGTTACTAGGTTATGAGAAAACTTTATCAATAGCATCCTCTCAAATTCCACGCCGTCAGATGTAAACTGGACACTCGTGGATGGAAGATTGGTCCCTGGGAGAGGAGGTCTGGGAGCTCCAGAAGAACCCATGGGTTGGTGATGGACATCCTCCTCAGCCAGGAAAAACACGGCCTCTTGGGTCGAAAGGGGGCGATTAGCATAACACATGCCCTGTCCTCCTGGATCTTCTTCAACACCAACGGAATTAGGGCTATCAGGGGAAAGGCATATCCCGGATTGAAGTCCCATGGAATCAACAGAGCACCTACCACTTGCGGACCTTCTCTGGGGTTTTGAAAACAGAACCGATGCACCTTCCTGTTTCCTCTGTTGGCAAAGAGGTCTATATCCGGACATTCCCACATACACACAATCCGTATGAAGACAGTTTGGTTTAACTCCCAATTCTCCATGCCCGAGCTGGTTGCGGCTTAAAAAGTCGGCTTTGATGTTCTCCTTTCCTCTTATGTGCAGGGAGGTTAATGACAGAAGATGAGCTTGGGCCATCTGAAATATACGATCCGCCACTTCCATCAAAGACCTGGACGCCCAGGTGGTTGATGTAGGCTACAGTTACCTGATTGTCGAAAAGTATTCTAACATGTTGACCCTGTAAGGACATAAGGAGCCGTCTTATTGCCAGCTCCACTGCCAATAACTCTTTCAGGTTAGACGAACCAGCCTGCTCACTCCTTGTCCACCTCCCTTGGACCCACAACCCCCCCAAATGAGCCCCCCAACCCATGGGGCTGGCATCTGTAGTGACAATCCAGGAGATATGGTTTACCAAGGGAACCTCTCTGTACAAGTTTGATAAATTTAACCAAAGAAGGGACTGCATCGTAGAGCGGGACAGATTTTCCTTTCCAGACACCCTCCAAGCTGGCCGTCGTTACATAATACTTTCCACTGTAAGGGTCCCGTCACACTCTTCAATGTCCCAGCGATCCCACCAACGATACGACGTGGATGGGATCGCTGGGACATCGTTAGCTGATCGCTGGTGAGTTGTCACATAGGCAGACTCATCAGCGATCAGGACCAGCGAGCATGCTGGTATCCAATGTACACATCGGATAACTAAGAATCGCGCGGCACCTAGTTACCCGATATGTACCCTAGATACTGGCTCTCAGCTTCTGCTGCAGAGCGCTGAGAGTCGGTATCCAATGTACATATCGGATAACTAAGCACTGCGCAGCGCCTAGTTACCCGATATGTACCCTGGTTAACGGCTCCCAGCGCTCTACAGCAGACGCTGGGAGCCGGTAACCAGGGTACATATCGGGTAATAGTGCCGCGCGGTGCTTAGTTACCCGATATGCACATTGGATACTAGCTTGCTGATCGTTGGTCTCCCGGCCAGCGGGAGACCAACGATCAAAAAAATGGTCCAGGACATTCAACGACTATCAGCGATACATAGCGGGGGGGGTGGGGGAATGATGTCGCTGTCTGTCACACTAAGCGAGATCGCTGGCTAGGTCGCTGTTGCGTCACAAAATCGGTGACGCTTCAGCGATCTCGCTTAGTGTGACGGGGCCTTAAGACCCTAGTATGAATTGGGCCCACCGAACAGCTGGAATACAGAAAGCGAGTGAGCTAAAAGGTACATCGCCCTCCTAAAGGACATAGATGAATTGTCCACTGCCTTCAGAACTTGATGCCGAATACCATCTAATTTGGGCACCGGTAGCAGACACTCCTGATTCTGATCCAGCACAAGACCCAGGAATTCTTATACGTTCAGGGGCTGTAAACGTGACTTTTTGATATTCACAGGCCACCCCACCTCTTCTAGGGGGGACATTATCCCTTTCAACTGAGTAGTGCAGTGCAGGACTGAACTGCTTACGATTAAAAAATTATCCAGATAGGGAGGGACCATCACATCATCCTGTTCATGGAGATGTGTCATGACCTCTGAAACCACCTTGATGAAGACCCATGGAGCAATGGCGACACCAAACGGTAGGAATCTAATCTGGAAATATCTAACCGTACCGCCCAGTGATACCGCCACCCTAAGGAACTGCTGGTGATCTGCATATATAGGTATATGATAGAATGCGTCCTTAAGATCCACTACTACCATAAAGCAATCTTTGAAGAGCAACTTTATTGCAACCTAACAGACTCCATCTTAAAGGGACACACTACCAGGAACTTGTTCAGACCTTTTAGATTAATAATGGTCTGAAAGGAACCATCAGTTTTTTTTTTTTTTAATCAGGAAGAGGGGGAGTAGAACCCCTTACCTCTTTCTGACACAGGAACCTCCACCAAGACCACCTTATGCCATAGTTCCAGGACTTCTGACTCCAGGGTCTGCTGTTCCGCCACTGAAGAACGAGTGGGAATCATCATAAATTTGTCCTGAGGTATTGAATGGAACTCCAACCTTAGTCCTGATCTGATTATGGATCCATCTGCTATATTTTTGACGAGGCCAGGTAGAAGGCCGACAGCCTTCCCTCTATCTGGGTCGGCAATCATTGGGGTGGTTTCCTGTGATCCCGGGAGGAACCAAACATGTATTCTCTACCTTTCCCTGTCATCCCATCTGCTTTTATACCTGGAAGACTTTCTACGGCTGAATCTTCTGTTGAAGGAATATGCATAGGAAGGACCCGACAGGTTAGGAAACTTTTATTGTCCCCTGCCTTTTCCAGGAGTTCACGCTACACTGGTCCGAACAAGTGTTCCACTTTACAAGGGATGGTGCAAAGCTTCGACCTGGCCTGGATGTCTCCCAGCCCACACTTTAGTCACAAAGCCCTTCGGGCTGCATTAGAAAGTGCCGAGGCTCACCTGACCGAGTCGCCGAAGCGTCTGATAGAAAAGCTGCAGCTCCATGCATCATGGGAAGATTAATCAGGATGCTTTCTCTGGATGCCTTGTCCTTTAATTGTGACTAACTGGTCCAGCCAGACCATTAAAGGCCTGGCTGTACAGGTGGCTGCCACTGCCGGCCTAAGGGACCCTGCCGATATTTCCCAGGCGCCTTTTCGAAAGGTATCTGCCTTCTTATACAGTGGGTCCTCTAAATTTAGAATGTCCTCAAATGGTAGCGAGGCTTTCCTAGATGCCTTAGCAACCGCTGCATCTAGCTTCAGAGCTTTATCCCATGAGGACAAGGCGGACTCCTCGAAAGGATACGCTCTTTTGAAGGCCGGAGGTAAGGAGCCTTTACTTTCTGGTCTCTTCCATTCCTGTAAAATAAGAGATTTTATCGTTCAGCGGAAAGGACCTGCGTGTTCTCTGATCCAGACCTCTGAACAGTACATCCTGCATGGACTTCTCTGCCCGGGGCTCAACAATCCCCATGGTATTTACCACTTTTACCAGGTTAGTCACCTGATTAACAGGGAAGCAGGAACGGCTTGACCGGGCATCCGAAGGGGATGAAGTCGAAGCAGAAACAATCTCACCCGAGTCATTATCACTGTCCGCCACCAGGGATCTAGGCTTCCTTACAGACACATTCCTGGGAAAAAAAAAAAAAAGTAGCACACTGTAGCGCAATAGCTTGCGGATGCAAAATATGAAAAATGAATTGCATCACTGCCTTAGAAATATGAAAAATTGAGAAGTCTTAGCGCATAAAAAGGCCAATTTATGTGTACCTGGGAGCCACGTTAAGGCTCTTCTCATATCCAAGGTCCTAACTATGCCAATCCTCACTTAGAAAAGTCTCTGCATGGGAACATATGAATCCTCTCTTCAGACTAAAATCTACATCTCTGTGGAGGGTAATGAACATGGTATAATTAAAAAGCCTGTGACCAACAGGTGGAGTGCTCAGGAGAAGGTAAATGAATACACATCAAAAAAAACTGATGAGGATTGGCATAGTTAGGACCTGGGAACGAGAAGAGCCTTAACGTGGCTCCCAGGTACACATAAATTCGCCTTTTTATGCGCTAAGACTTCTCAATTTTTCATATTTCTAAGGTAGTGATGCAATTCATTTTTCATATTTTGTGTCCGCAAGCTATAGCACTACAGTGTGCTACCTTTTTTTCTTTAATATGTATGAGTTGGTGACTGTTTTAGCACCTGTTCACACTGGATCTATGTTTGGATGTGCCGGTCAGTTTTTTGATGTACATTCCTGGGAAAGGGATCTCACAGATTCCCTAACCTCTGCCCTAACGAACTCCCTCAGGATAGATGCTAAGTCTGGAGCTTCGTCTTCTACTTTCTGTTGAATGCATGGCTGGCAGACTCTTCCTAATAATAATATGGCAAGTCCCTGCAAATTGCGCACGCCTTATGCTTAGCCTTAGTACACTTCTTCCTCTAGCAGAAGTTTGGGAGAGACAAGGGGAAGACATCACCGAGCAAACTTTCACAAAGATCACTTACCAGTGAAGTGTAACTGAATGGTACCAGAATGCACAGGGGACATCTCTCAGCCATAACAATCCTCCATAGGGGCTGGAGACTCATCCAGTCTGCTGGAACTTCTTACTGGATTCCTTTTCACCCATATGACCAACTCCTGTGCTGCTACATGGTAGTCGCTGGGTCACTCGCGTGGGGCTCCTCAGTGAGCTGCTACTGTAAAGGTGAATGCTGCACCTGTTCCTGCTGCTCTGGCAACTCCATGATACCTTGCTGGGATTATTGGTCTGGAAGCACCTGGTCTCCCTTAAGTATCCTAGGACACTCCCCCAATCCGGTAGCCCTGGACTACTGGGTCAGCAGATCCTCTACATGGCCTGCCAGGTGCTTCCTCCCTGGTGTCTGCCGACCATGCCTCCTGGCACTCCCACCGCTGGTGACACCCTCTGATGATCCAGACCCACATGACCGCAACGGCACACCCCACCCCCTGCCTTTTCCCCCCCAGACACAGCTCAAGGAGTTGCATCCCTGCTGCCACGTGTCATAGGGGGGGCACGTCCCAGCCTTGTTACAGGGCATGTTCTAGCCATGTCACCCGAGGACGTGCCCCAGCAGGTACCACTGCCATGTGCCAGGACTGTGGCCCTGAAGCACACCCCGCCACCCCTGGGCATATTTCCTGGATCCATACATTCCTCAGTCAAGAATCTACAAAAACCCTAGTCCATGTCCTCATCTCCCATCTTGACTACTGCAACCTCCTGCTCTGTGGCCTCCCTTCTAACACTCCTCCAATCTTTTCTAAACTCTGCTGCCTGACTAATCCACCTGTCCCCCTGCTATTCCTCAGCCTCTCCCCTCTGTCAATACCTGCACTGGCTCACATTACACAAAGACTCCAGTTCAAAACCCTAACCATGGCATACAAAGCCATCCACAACCTGTGTCCTCCATACATCTGTGATCTCGTCTCCCGGTACTTACCTGAACACAACCTCCGATCCTCACAAGATCTCCTTCTCCATGCCCCTCTCCTCCTATTCCCACAATCACATACAAGATTTCTCCTGCACATCCCCCTACTCTTGAACTCTCTACCACAACATATCAGACTCACTTGCCATGGAAACCTTAAAAAAGACCTGAAGACCTACCTCTTCCGACAAGTCTACAACCTGCAGTAACCACCTAACCAATGCACGACTAGCTCTACCCTCGCCTACTGTATCCTCACCCATCCCTTGTAGATTGCGAGCCCTTGCAGGCAGGGTCCTCTGCTCCTGTACCAGTCAGGACTTAAATTGGTTAAGACTGCTGTACTTGTTTTTATTATGTATACCCCTCCTCACATGTAAAGCGCCATGGAATAAATGGCACTATAATAAATACCTGCACTGAGGGCAGGACCACAACAAAGCTGCTTGTCCTACCCAGACACAGCTTGCCTGCTACAGCTCACTAATGTGCAGTCCCCATGCACCCACTGTGGCGTTTCCAGGGCACCAAACCACCTGAGGCAAGGGACCCCTGGTGCCTGAGCCAGCTGGGCCTGGTAATGACTTCTGTCTTCTTCACAGGTATGTCTGAAGAAGTTCACCTGTCAAGGACAGGAAACCAGCTGATGTGGGAGAGGTGCCGCCCTTATGTCAGAAGGTTTCCTGTCCCTGAAGGGTAGATCCCCTCTCGTGGTGCAGTCATGGGAGATAAATAAATCTAACACTGGCAGGAAAATGACTGGTAATATAGAAGTGATGAGACTTGAGCAGCCACATATAGCAGAGGATTTATTAAAGGCAAAATATAGCAAGAAAAACTGCACAGACATTTAAAGGAAAGTGTACATCAAGCAGGATAAGGTGGGAATTTAGTCATGGGATTCCCCTATGTGTGTTTGTCAAAGAGGTATTCAGCCATGCCGTTCTGTGGGGCTCCCAGTCGCCGGAGATTTGTCACATGATCACCCAGTTCCTTTATCGATTTCACCTGCTCATCAAGGTAGTGTGTTTCCAAGAAGTCGCAGAGCTGTGACGATATAAAATGAATTAAGCCAGCAGCAATACTAGTGAAAGTTACATTTGTGATGGGCTTAGGTTCCAACTCTGGGAACAACTGAGACACGAAAGTTTTTAATCTAAAATACATTTCCATGAAGGAAGGGGCTGATCACATTTTTGTTAGGGTATGTTTCCACTATCAGGAAACAGTCCGGATTTGCTGCTGTTTGACGCTGTGCGTTGGCGCAGCATCAAACACGCAGCGTCCAGATGTTACAGCATAGTGGAGGGGATTTCAAGAAATCCCGTCTCCACTATGCTGTAAAACACGCAGGCGGAAGACCTGCGTTTCCGGACATGCAGCGCGTCTTTTCAGACCGCAGCATGTCCTAGTCCATTGTGGCGACGCTGCATCGCCGCAAGGGAAATAACAGGGCTATGCAGCCCTGCGATCTTTCCGGATGTGTTCCGGAGGTGTCCTGAACACATCCGGAAAGAGCGTGTGTACAAAAGGGGGCGGGGCTTAGGACAGAGCAGAATTTCCGCTCCGTCCAAAGTGCTGTGGTTCCGGACCGTGGAACCACAGCCTAAGATTGCTCATCTGTAAACACAAGTCCCCATCACCCAAGTGACAATAGGATTTTTCAGTAGGGCGACACATTGCAGCAGTAACTTACATGTGGATCGTTCCGCTCAGTAGAAACTTTGTGCAGATCCAAGAGGGACTGGTTAACGTTCTTCTCCAGCTTCAAGGCACATTCTAGGGCTTCCAGCCCACTGCCCCACTCATCCCGATCTGGCTTCTGCAGTTAAATGATATTTTTCATCAATATGATCAGACTTGTATATCCATGCATTACTTATATACCTTTTAAAAATCTGCAAAAAGTACTTGGCATTATCAAATAGAGTCAAAACCCTGATCCAGTATACCATTACCATTGCATGAGAGCCCTGCAATTGCCTCCTGCATGTCATCTTTGACAGATGACTCACAGAACTTCTGAAAGCTACAGAATATTGATGAGGTCTGGAACCAGGGCTCTTTGAGTATATGGACTCCTAGTGGCCATGTATCTTCATAAAGCATGCTGTTGGGTACCAGCCTGCCCAAAGGCAACAGGACATTTTGGTGAAAATTTATAGGGTACAGCAGCCACCAAATCCAAGTCCAGGAATGTACCACCATGACTGATGTACATGAGATTAGGAACTGGACCAAAAACAGTCTTTTAACCCACATACCTGCTATAACAATTTTGTGAAGCCAGTAATTAGAAAATATTTTATCACGTCTGTCACAATCATTTTAGCAATGAGTTAAAAAAAAAAAACACACATCTATGGACAGGTTGTATGCATTTCAGCGGAGTTGCGCTGCAACATACAAGTTGCAAAAGTTATGGTGGATAAGATCAGCCCCAGTTGTATGGCCTGGGGTGACTACAGGTACCATAGGACAACCACCTTACTGAAAACAGAAGTTGGGCTGTAACATTGTGCTTCCATTCACAGGATATGTAGTTTATCATTAACAGATGAATGCAAGACTGGAATGAAGCAAGTCCTGACAAGATGCATGCATCACCTGTCCCTCCATACATGTGCTGTACTTTACCTAACAGATTTGTAGAACACTTAGGATATGGGGTTAATGTGTAATCTTATTTTCAAAAGTAAGAATTAGTGGGATTAAGTGAGAGTGGAGGAACCACCACTGATTTTATAATTTGCAAGTGTTTTAGTTTAAAGGGAAGGTGTCAAACTAGATTAAAATGAAAAGCATTTAATTCAAAAACTTTTAATAGAGTAAAATATGAAAAATGAATTTAAAGAGGTTTGACATTTTCCACTTTTAATCACTAGGGGAGCAGCTACTCAAGTTTACCATCAAAACCTACTGTACAACTAGGTAACAGTATGACTGCAGTTGACTGGGGTGAGGTCTGTTCACCTGTGTAACATTGCACCTCCTGGGCGTTTGCAACAGGATGAAAGAGGAAATTTAGGATCAGTGTGGAGCCATTTTTGTTGGACTGCAAAATGATACAGAGATATGGACATGGTCACCAAGGATGGCTGGCACCGCCGATTGTTAGTTTGTGCTGCTCACTGTATTATAATGCAGCATCCCAAGAAGAGCTGCTCCAGGATATAGTATGTACCAGATGCGAGTGGCCAGGTCCTCAGCAGTGTATGGAGCTACGAGAGGCCTAAGTCTGAACAGTAGCCGTTACAGCACAGCTACACTTGTTCCATGTTATTCACTATTTTTTGATGTTTAACATTATAGGACATTTGATATATTGGTCAAGACAATAATCCCTTTATTTTGTAAAATGTTATTCAGTTAACATCCCCTTAGTCAGGACTTTAACCTGACATTGTCTGATTGGGATTTTTACTATACATGGCAATACTGTGCTCCCATAGCAGCAGCCTCAGCTGGTCTTCCTAGGAGCACTGTAATAACAGGTACAGGGGCCCTCAGCTGGCACAGCAACACACCGCTGGCAGAGTTATCCACTACTAGGAAGACATGCAGCCTGAGAAGGGGACCAGCTTCATCCCATCATTACACTCAGTCAGATGGGGTTAAAGGTCAGCATTACTCTGGCAGGCAGTTTACTTTATACAAGGCCACGGTTACAAGGTTTGATCCTGTCAATAATTACACTACAGCAGGTGAATAGGGTACAGTCTTCTTACCCTCACATCCTGCAAGAAAATCCTTCCTCCACGCTGATTCTGCAGCTTCATAAGCTTCTCGGCATGCTCTCGCTCCTCGTGGGACTGATGCAGAAAGTATTTTGCAAAGTTCTTTAATGCCACATCATCACGATCAAAGTAATAAGACTACAAGGGGAAAAAAAAAAAAAAAAGTATCTGATCAATCGCTAGAACATTAGACCCCAGTGGGCCAGTCCTTCAATACTCATTAATGGCAGATTAGAAGTATGGATTACAGATTTAGACATAACCTTATGTGCAGGCTATACAAGACAGCTATACTGATTATTGCACTTTTAGGACTGCTGGATGCCCTCTTGCTTCCAGGATGTGTCAGGCCCATGCAAGCCCAAATAGTCCCATAACTCATGCAAATCCTATATTCCTTGATATACTGTGATTGGAATTCTGAAGTGTGACTATCCCTGCAGTGAAGACCATACATGATTCCAGTATGTTTATTGCCTCAATGTAGATACACAGCACTATATACAGGGGTGCAGGCACTGGTAGACAAGGATGCCTTCTAGCCAGCAGAGGGCAGTGTAAACACTTCTCACCCATATACTTCACACATGGTACAATGTCCCTCCCCAGCACGTGCAGAAGACGTTCCTGGAGGTCATCATGTCTTTGTATTGAATGCAACAGTGATTGCCTGGAGTTCAACTGTCCCATTGATGCAGCACATCCAAATCCAGAGACATGGTGGAGTGCAGCATTGAAGGAACTAAAACAGGGAAAAGCCGTTATATCACCCAAGACGTGCTTATATAAAGGCTGCATCCGCCCACTCAGCACTTCATGTACTAGAACAGACTCAACATAAAAAGGGGCTAATCTGAGCCATCAGATCTCACTGCACCAACTATTGTGAACTCCCAGCACATCCTTAAAAAGACCCATCACCGGGGCAAGAGGACAGTTTTGCCCTTTCAGCTGCTCCCATGAGTTACACCCACCCCCCCAGCCTTTCAAAAAAACCTTCCATATATGCAAGTTTTGCTCATTTTTATAATCTATAGAGTGTGGCAGTGTCACTGATCTGTTCTGTAGTTCCCCTAGAGCCACAGCCCCATAGTAAAGATCATACACGTTAACCAAATATGGGCCACATCTCTGGAACCATATGAAAAGGCACTGTCACACTTAGCGATCGCACCAACGATCATGACAACGACACGACCTGGCGAGATCGCTGGTGCGATCGCTATGTGATAGCTAGTTAGATTCCAAACACAACTCATCAGCGATCTGTGATTCCAAACAACTCATCAGCGATCTGTATAACAACCTCTGCGGTCGTTGGGAAAACCTAGTCCCACCTGAGACGCTGGTGAAGTCGTTCATAAAGGGTGTCACACTCAGCGATTCAGGCTCACCAGCGGGACACCAACGACCAAAAAACAGCTCAGAACGTTCATAAGCGATCAGCAACATCGCAGCGGGGGCCACATCGCTGCTACATGTCACACACAGCTAAAGTCGCTAACGAGATCGCTACTGCATCATAAAATCGGTGACGCAGTAGCGATCTCGTTTAGTGTGACAGTACCTACATACACAAAGGTAAAAATAAATAAATAGCATGCAGGTGAGAAGTCCATTAGTTCTGGTGACCGCTCATCTAATGGTCTTTGTAGCTTCAATAATCCTTTAAATAATGGGGTTTGGCAAACCAGCACAATAGGCAAAGTTACTGAAGACCAGTGTACAACTGTGGCACACTGCTCTGCACTGACAGGCACCATCTGCTGGTCCACACCCTCCACCTCTGCTACATCCAACATCTGCCGGGTCTGATATCAAAACTGGTCCTGGTAGATAAGCCGGATCCAAGCCTGGGCTGTTTAGTAATGGGAAGGAAAGGGCAGAAATAACAGTCCTTATGCCAAGCATAAGCCCAGATAACAGGCCTGCAGGTAGTGAAGCTGCCCATCTACAGAGCAGGAGTTTGGTTTTATAGGACCATTTGTGCACAGTGACAAGGCTCAAAGCTTCATGCAGTAAGGCCCTCTGAGCATTATGCACCACCCCTGTATGAGCGGCCTCAGCACCACCATGACGTCTCAGCCACATAGTCCTAGAGACCAGGCTGTCATCCATCTAGTGAGCACAGACTGCATAATGGAGGAGTGGGATCTGCAGTATTTCCAGCTCTCATGGAAGTGACCTGAGCTACACTTCTAGATGAAGGGGGAACCTACATCAGAGCTGTATGGCAGATCCGGCATCCAGAAGGTGAGCAGCCCCTAAGCTCAGAGACCACCACAAGGTCTGAAACTCCCCCATGCTGGGAAAATGAGGCGTCTCTGCTACAAGTAACAAGCTGGAGGCGACCACAGGAGCCAGAGGTGGCACAGGATGGATGGTGCCCAGGACACTGGCACAGGGAGTCACAGCCCAGGAGGCCGCAGCTGTCAGCAGAGGCCGCTGCCAGCACTGCCAGAGACTGTACAGCACCACATGAGTCCCCCAGGCTCCAGATTATGTAAGGAGTGCAGCAGCTGCAGGGTAAGGCCAAACCCAGCACGGAGAGACGGTTCCAGTCATGAACTAACATAGCACGCTGGGAGTTGTAGTCCCCAAGCACATGCTTTACGGCAACAGCTGTCTTGACGTACACCACAAAAAATGCTGTATCCAGCACTCACCATGGATAGGTACACATAGGAGGCGTACAGCTCCAGGTTCACCTGCCGGTTGATGGCGGCCTCACAGTCCAGGTGGTAGTTCTGACGGACCTGGGAGCTCATGGCTGCGGATTATTGGGTTCCGTCCAATCACTGTTGAAGCGGGAACCGAAAAAAAAAAACCTTCTCTGAACTACTGCGCTGAGGCTGCACCGTCCCGCTGTGCTATATATACGCAGAGTGACGTCACCCGCTCCCGAGCGCTGCCAAGGAACAGCCCCGCCTCATGGCACGTGACCTGCCAGCCGATTGCCATGTTTGTTTAGGGCAGAGTCTAATTCTCTGTGAGTAGTTAATAGAGAAAACAATTCCGCAGTTGTATTTCCGCGGTAGGCGAATGCAGCCGATGTCAGGAGCCTGTGCTGAACGTTTAGTTCTGACTTTTTGGGTCACAGGAAAAGCTTAAAAGCTCAGTTGCCCAAACTACAAATGGCCGCCAGGTCACGTGGTCACGAGATTAAAAACAAACGTGTTTCTGTAATGTGGGGCAGGCGTTACTGTGAGGTGGCGTCATGTCATAAACAGGCGGCTGATAATGAGAGTGTGATAGAGGTTATTAGCACATGTGTGATAATTAGTGCTGCTGGATAGTAAACAGGGCCTGGCCTCTAAGGAGATGTCCACTTTCTGCTACCATAAACAGCGTGCCGATACGCTGAGACTGTATGTGACCAGCGCCATAGCGAGGGCTCGGGGGTCGCACGCCCTCCATAGCCTTCTCTGGGGGGTTTCTTCGCTCTGATATTGACTCCTCTTTATTTGTAGATCAGATTGGTGCCCAAGTGACGGATAATTGAAGGGACGTCGTGCTGAAGCGAGGCCGCTTATCCCTTTTACTGAGCTGGGTGGCAGTGCGTGGCCCAGCAGCTCTTTATAGCTGACAACTGGCCCAAATTTCTATGGACTGTCCAAAATGATCACACACAAACTAGAGACGCCCGGCACTGGGTGCTTCTCATTGGGCCCCAGGGGTGTCACCAGCAGGGCAGGGGCCCCATCTCTGCAGCTACGCGGCCAGTCTACGGATGGTACTGAGCCGCGACACCCGTCACAGTCACTGTCTATAAGGCCACGTTCACACATGGCCATATTTCAGAGTCTGTGTATGAACCTGGATTTTCCAGAGCAGCCGAAGGTCTCGTGACCCAATCTCATCAGCCTCACAAGGTGTTCAGGTCACCCACCGCTGGTTCGGACACGGTGGTCTGTGCACAGGTCATGTATGTCAGACGTGAAACTGGTCTGCAATGTACAGAACTGTGCCTGGTATAAAATAACTGGAGAACCGTGACTCCATCAGTCCGGTAATTAGTGGGGGTGATGGGGTCAGACATGCGATATTGATTGCCTATCTTAAGGCCACGTTCAGTATTTGATCAGTATTTTACCTCAGTGTTTGTAAGCCAAAACCAGGAGTGGAACAATCAGAGGAAAAGTATAATAGAAACACGTCACCACTTCTGTATTTATCAAAATACTGATGTCAGACACTGACCAAATACTGATAGTGTGAACATGACCTAAGGATAAGCCATAAATTCCCAGGATTTCACCTTTGAGTAATTGGGATGAGCAGCAATACCATCATCATGCCCATTCTCTGCGCTAACTCACGGGGTCCTGGAGGTCACGTAGACCGTCAGTGGTATGTCCTGGAGAATCCCGATAACCTTTGGCTTACAGTTGTATTGTAGACCATAGTCAAATATATTTTAATCAGTTGAAGAGCAAGTGTACTGACTGATACCCTACAAATGTCAGGACAGGTTACAGTCTGTTGGTGTACATTTAGTAATAATAGTATATGTGCTGGGAGGATATAATGCCAAACCTAGAGCATAATGTAATGTGAACCTAACCACGAGCTGTGTTCACATGCGACCAGGGCCGGACTGGCCATCTGGCAAATCTGGCAAATGCCAGGAGGGCCTGTCTGATCATGGGCTGCCTTGTCTGCTACGTTGTTAACAGAATCTGTGTTCTCAAAACACCCAAACTGTTAAGAGTTATGACAGAGCACAAAGTCACTTACCCAAGCAGGCCACGGGTGTTATTAGAAATATTGGTCTTGTAGTAAATCATGCTTTCCTCCATCAAGGGTAATATTAGTAATACAGTCAGGGCCAGAAATATTTGGACAGTGACACAATTTTCGCGAGTTGGGCTCTGCATGCCACCACATTGGATTTGAAATGAAACCTCTACAACAGAATTCAAGTGCAGATTGTAACGTTTAATTTGAAGGGTTGAACAAAAATATGTGTTAGAAAATGTAGGAATTGTACACATTTCTTTACAAACACTCCACATTTTAGGAGGTCAAAAGTAATTGGACAAATAAACATAACCCAAACAAAATATTTTTATTTTCAAAATTTTGTGGCGAATCCTTTGGAGGCAATCACTGCCTTAAGTCTGGAACCCATGGACATCACCAAACGCTGGGTTTCCTCCTTCTTAATGCTTTGCCAGGCCTTTACAGCCGCAGCCTTCAGGTCTTGCTTGTTTGTGGGTCTTTCCCTCTTAAGTCTGGATTTGAGCAAGTGAAATGCATGCTCAATTGGGTTAAGATCTGGTGATTGACTTGGCCATTGAAGAATGTTCCACTTTTTTGCACTCATGAACTCCTGTGTAGCTTTGGCTGTATGCTTGGGGTCATTATCCATCTGTACTATGAAGCGCCGTCCAATCAAGTTTGCAGCATTTGGCTGAATCTGGGCTGAAAGTATATCCCGGTACACTTCAGAATTCATCCGGCTACTCTTGTCTGCTGTTATGTCATCAATAAACACAAGTGACCCAGTGCCATTGAAAGCCATGCATGGCCATGCCATCACGTTGCCTCCACCATGTTTTACAGAGGATGTGGTGTGCCTTGGATCATGTGCCGTTCCCTTTCTTCTCCAAACTTTTGGCTTCCCATCATTCTGGTACAGGTTGATCTTTGTCTCATCTGTCCATAGAATACTTTTCCAGAACTGAGCTGGCTTCTGGAGGTGTTTTTCAGCAAATTTAACTCTGGCCTGTCTATTTTTGGAATTGATGAATGGTTTGCATCTAGATGTGAACCCTTTGTATTTACTTTCATGGAGTCTTCTCTTTACTGTTGACTTAGAGACAGATACACCTACTTCACTGAGAGTGTTCTGGACTTCAGTTGATGTTGTGAACGGGTTCTTCTTCACCAAAGAAAGTATGCGGCGATCATCCACCACTGTTGTCTTCCGTGGGCTCCCAGGTCTTTTTGGATTGATGAGTTCACCAGTGCTTTCTTTCTTTCTCAGGATGTACCAAATTGTAGATTTTGCCACTTCTAATGTTGTAGCAATTTCTTGGATGGGTTTTTTTCTGTTCTTGCAGCTTAAGGATGGCTTGTTTCACCTGCATGGAGAGCTCCTGTGACCACATGTTTCCTTCACAGCAAAACCTTCCAAATGCAAACACCACACCTCAAATCAACTCCGGCCCTTTCATCTGCTTAATTGAGAATGACATAACAAAGGGATTGCCCACACCTGTCCATGAAATAGCCTTGGAGTCATTTGTCCAATTACTTTTGGTCCCTTTAAAAACAGGGTGGCACATGTTAAGGAGCTGAAACTCCTAAACCCTTCATCCAATTTTAATGTGGATACCCTCAAATGAAAGCTGAAAGTCTGAACTTCAACTGCATCTGAATTGTTTTGTTTCAAATTCATTGTGGTAATGTCTAGAACCAAAATTAGATAAATGTTGTCTCTGTCCAAATATTTATGGACCTAACTGTATATCCCATCTGGTGTTTGGGGACGGGGACAGCATGGGCCTGTGTGATTTCAAATGCCAGGCCCAGTCCGTACCTGCATGCGATGGTCATGAAGTGGCTTTCTAATTGTTACCTTGCACAGACACTTAGTTTTACAGGGAAACAGGCGTTTCACCTGTAAATCCACACGGCCGTTAGCATTGGCCACAGGATATTGCAGGTGAAACTAACAGTTACGGAATGACTGTCGATCAGCGGTTCTTTGAATCCCTGTTTACACAGGCAGACTAATGTAAATGTATTTATTTTACTCACTTATATAGCGCCATTAATTCAACAGTGCTTTACAGACATCATCATCACTGTCCCCATTGGGGCACACAATCTAGATTCCCTGAGTAAGTCTTTGGAGTCTGGGAGGAAACCCAGGGATACATGGGGAGAGCATACAAACTCCTTGCAGATGTTGTCCTTGGTGGGATTTAAACCCAGGACCCCAGTACTAACCACTGAGCCACCGTGCTGCCCAACTGCTGTAAAGTAAACAATGCACACTGAGCCATCTACGCTAGATCTATACTCAATCGCTCATTACGCATAGGTTGCCTTTGTTCTTGGCAGCACGAGTCCTGTTTGCACAGCATGATGCACAGCCGAGAAGGATGATCTTGCACCCGATGAATAAGGGTGAGTTTCCACGATCAGGATTCCTTCAGGAAATGCTGCGTGTTTGGCGCTGTGCGTTGGCGCAGCGCCAAACACGCAGCGTTCAGATGTTACAGCATAGTGGAGGGGATTTCAAGAAATTCCGTCTCCACTATGCGTAACAACACGCAGGCGGAAGACCTGCGTTTCCGGACATGCGGCACGTCTTTTCAGACCGCAGCATGTCCTAGCGTATTGCGGCGACGCTGCGTCGCCGCAACGGAATTTAACACAGGGCTATGTAGCCCTGCGTTCTTTCCAGATGTGTTCCGGAGGTGTCCGGAACACATCCGGATTGACCGCGCGTCAAAAAGGGGGCGGGGCTTAGGACGGAGCGGAATTTCCGCTTCGTCAAATGCGCCGTGGTTCCGGACCGTGGAACCACAGCCTAAGTGGTTTTCTTCTTCATTGGCTCATCGGCAGCCTGTTCACACTGCAAGATAATCATGAAATCAGTGATTTTAACAATGGACGTTCACGATTATCCAGCAGTGTAAATGTGCCAGAAAACAGTGGAAAGCCTTCTAGCTACACCATTGCCTGTATCTATCCTCCGATAACACAATGCATTGCACAACAGAGTGCAGGAGACTGCTGACTCACGGCACCAGCTTGTTGTGTAAGTCATGTTAATGTGAACAGCGCTGTTATACCAGCTGTATAAAAAGGTGTGTGCACTTACAGGGCTTAGCCCAGATGCAGGTCACTGAATCACATTCATGGTATTTCTGAGCAGGTCCATTATTAGTGATACCATAGAAAATAGCCTCCACATCACGTGTCGTGTTAGACAATGCAATTTTAGGCTAAGTTCACACTGGGCGTTTTTTCTGCTTTTTTTAAAAAAGCAGGCGCCAGGAAAGGTCAGAGAGGTCTGGCACCTGCGCACTGCAGTACTTTACTCTGCCCTCACCAGGGCAGAGCACGGCGCCTGCGCTGGAGCCGCAGGTGCTGGACCTCTCTGACCTTTCTTGGCGCCTGCTCACTGCAGTACTTTAATCTGCCCTCACCAGGGCAGAACAGTGCACCTGCGCTGGAGCCGCAGGTGCTGGACCTCTCTGACCTTTCTCGGCACCTGCGCACTGCAGTACTTTACTCTGCCCTCACCAGGGCAAATCAGTGCGCCTGCGCTGGAGCCGCAGGTGCTGGACCTCTCTGACCTTTCTCGGCGCCTGCGCACTGCAGTACTTTACTCTGCCCTCACCAGGGCAAATCAGTGCGCCTGCGCTGGAGCCGCAGGTGCTGGACCTCTCTGACCTTTCTCGGCACCTGCGCACTGCAGTACTTTACTCTGCCTTCACCAGGGCAAATCAGTGCGCCTGCGCTGGAGCCGCAGGTGCTGGACCTCTCTGACCTTTCTTGGCGCCTGCGCACTGCAGTACTTTACTCTGCCCTCACCAGGGCAGAGCAGTGCGCCTGCGCTGGAGCCGCAGGTGCCGGACCTCTCTGACCTTTCTCGGCGCCTGCGCACTGCAGTACTCTGCTCTGCCCTCACCAGGGCAGAGCAGTGCGCCTGCACCGGAGCCGCGACGGGAAGCTAAGAAGAGGAGGACTTCGCTAGAAGATGGGAGGCACCGGACCGGACCGCGACGCCCATCTGACCGGACGGCGGACCGCCCCTGGGTGAGTATAATATAACTAGTTTTTCTTCTTTTTCAGGTGACATCGGGGGCTTATCTACAGCATTACAGAATGCATTACAGAATGCTGTAGATAAGCCCCTGATGGGGAGGCTACAGCTGATGGTTGAAAAATGGGGTGACAGATTCTCTTTAAATGCTTTTTTATGCTAATTTTCAGTTGTGTTTTACAGTACCAGCACAGCCTATATGATTTCAGAAATCTCATGCACACACATTGGTTTTTTGTCATCGGTATTTTGTACTTTGCATGTTTTTTTTGGACATAGAGCGTGTCACTTCTTTCAGTGTTTTTTCAGCGTTTTTCACCTATTGACTTGAATGGGTGGTGAAAAAAACGCATAAAAAATGTTTTGCAGCGTTTTCTGTGCCCAAACCTCATTCTTTGGACAAGGACTTTTTTTCAATACTATATCAGCAAGAGACAAATCTAGCATGCCAAAACCGCTGCAAAAAAAACGCTGTGAAAAATGCAAGATATAACAAGGATAACATGTTTTTTTCTGCAGCTTCTTTCCTGCCAAGGGATCAGGTTTTTCTGCAGAAAAAGATGCTGAAAAAGCGCCTAGTGTGAACTTAAGGGTATGCCACACTAAACAGCGTCGCTAACGAGATCGCTAAAAAACGTCACTATTTAGCGATCTCGTTAGTGACGCTGTTGTGTGTGGCATGTAGCAACGACGTGGCCCCTGCTGTGATCTCGCTGATCGTTCACTAGGGTTCTGGACCGTATTTTAATCGTTGGCGTCCCGCTGGTGAGCCTATATCTCTGTGTCTGCCACGTTTTGTGAACGATTTGCGCTGTTTTTTACATCGCAAAGTCGTTAAGGAGATCGCTAACCGCTTATGCGTCGTTAACGAGATCGCTAAATGTGGCAGCTACTAGCGACATTAAAACGATCACAAAAACGATCGCATTAGTATGCGTCGTTATTGTGATCGTTAGCGGGAGCGTTTAGTGTGGCAGTACCTTTAGCCTTAGGCCGGCGTCACACACAACGACAAAAAATCGGTCCGTTTTAGACGGTCGATTGTCGGATCAAAATGCAAACATCACACATCCTTCTGGCATCCGATTTTCCTTCAAAGATGCGATTTAGTCGCATGTGTGTGTAGCTTGTAACATCCGATTTTCATCCGACTTGCGAGATTTTCTCGCAGGCTTGCAAAACTGACATATAATGGATCCAAAGAATAGTATTTCAATCACAAAAAAAAGAATAGATATATACACATAGAACACATATATTATATATATATATATACATGTCATTGTGACATGTATATATACATATATTTATAGTTCCTAGACTTCTACATACTGTTATAGCCGCTAATTCAATTGCGGCTTTTGTGAAATCACAGAAGCCGACATGAAATGATACATTGTTTCCACACAGTTAACCATGTCATTTCCTGTATTTTGATATTTGTTTAGAACTTACAATTACATGAGTGTATTTGTGCAAAATTTCAGACATGTAGGGGTTAATTAAAGGTGTAATTTCGTTGACAAAAAATGCGTGGGCTCCCGCTGTATTTTCTCCACCAGACAGACAAAGCAAGCAAGTGGGGGCAGATAATAACAGCCTAGGGAGGGTACATTTTTTGTGCCCCCCCTGGCTACTAACATCTGCCCCCAGACACCCTAGAAAGGGCAAATCTATAATTAGATTCGCCCTTTCTGGCACTTTGCCCGTCTATTCCCATTGCCCTGTAGCGGTGGCGAATGGGTTAATAATCTCACCTTAATGTCACCTTAGTATTGAAAGGTGACCTTAAGGCAGGTTAATAATTGAGAGCTGTCAATTAGACAACTATCAATTATTAATCCTATTGTATGATAGAAAAATCAAACACACACAGTTTAATAAAAAGAAGTTTACTGAATAATCACACAGTTTTT
>JARQOD010000010.1:89630747-89672966 GCA_033576555.1 Oophaga sylvatica
AAATTTTGGAAAATTTGTTAAAAAAGAAAAACCGAAATATCACATGGTCAAAAGTATTCAAACCCTTTGCTCAGACTCTCATATTTACGTCACATGCTGTCCATTTCCTTGTGATCCTCCTTGAGATGGTTCTACTCCTTCATTGGAGTCCTGCTGTGTTTAATTAAACTGATAGGACTTGATTTGGAAAGGCACACATCTGTCTATATAAGACCTCACAGCTCACAGTGCCTGTCAGACCAAATGAGAATCATGAGGTCAAAGGAACTGGCCGAGGCGCTCAGAGATAGAATTGTGGCAAGGAACAGATCTGGCCAAGGTTACAAAAGAATTTCAAGAATTTCTGCAGTACTCAAGGTTCCTAATAGTCCTCCATACAGTATTATGGGCACCACATAGTCCTCCATACACTATTATGAGCAACCACATAGTCCTCCATACAGTATTATGGGCAACCACATAGTCGACCATACAGTATTATGGGTAACCACATAGTCCTCCATACAGTATTATGGACACTACATAGTCCTCCATACAGTATTATGGGCACCTCATAGTCCTTCATACAGTATTATGGACAACCACATAGTCCCCCACGGGCCGCATATAATGCTCCTCCATACAGCATATCACAGGCCCCATCTAATGCTCTTCCATACAGCACATCATGGCCCGCATGTAATGCTCCTCCGTACAGCACATCACGTGCGCTTCATGTAATGCTCCTCCATACGGGACATAACAGGCCCCATGTAATACTACTCCATATAGCACATCACGGGCCCCATGTAATGCTCCTCCATACAGCACATCACGGACCCCATGTAATGGTCCTTCGTACAGCACATCATGGGCCCCATGTAATGCTCCATCGTACAGCACATCATGGGCCCCATGTAATGCTCCACCGTACAGCACATCATGGGCCCCATGTAATTCTCCGTACAGCACAACACGGGCCCCATGTAATGCTGCTAGGTACAGAACATCATGGGCCCCATGTTATGCTCCTAGGTACAGCACATCATGGGCCCCATGTAATGCTCCTCCACACAGCACATCACAGGCCCCATGTAATGCTCCTCCGTACAGCACATCACGGGCCACATGTAATTCTCCTCCTTACAGCACATCACGGGCCCCATGTAATGCTCCTAGGTACAGCACATCACGGGCCCCATGTAATGCTCCTCCATATAGTATTATGTGCCCCATGCTCCTCCATACAGTATTATGGGCCTCATGCTCCTCCATACATTATTATGGGCCCCATGCTCCTCCATACAGTATTATGGACCCTGTTCTTCCCCATACAGTATTATGGGTCCATATAATGCTCCTCCATACAGTATTATGGGCCCCATGCTCCTCCATACAGTATTATGGGCCCATGTAATGCTCCTCCATACAGTATTATGAGCCCCATGCTCCTTCATACAGTATTATGGACCCCATGCTCCTCCATACAGTATTATAGGCCCATGTAATGCTCCTCCATACAGTATTATGGGCCCATGTAATGCTCCTTCATACAGTATTATGAGCACTAAGCTCTTCCATACAGTATTATGGGCCACATGCTCCTCCATACAGTATTATGGGCCCCATTCTCCACCATATAGTATAATGGGCCCATGTAATGCTCCTCCATACAGTATTATGGGCCCATGTAATGCTCCTCCATACATTATTATGGGCCCCATGCTCCTCCATACAGTATTATGGACCCCGTGCTTCCCTGTACAGTATTATGGGTCCATGTAATGCTCCTCCATACAGTATTATGGGCCCCATGCTCCTCCATACAGTATTATGGGCCCATGTAATGCTCCTCCATACAGTATTATGGGCCCCATGCTCCTTCATACAGTATTATGGGCCCCTGCTCCTCCATACAGTATTATAGGCCCATATAATGCTCCTCCATACAGTATTATGGGCCCATGTAATGCTCCTCCATACAGTATTATGAGCACTAAGCTCTTCCATACAGTATTATGGGCCCCATGCTCCTCCATACAGTATTATAGGCCGATGTAATGCTCCTCCATACAGTATTATGGGCCCATGTAATGCTTCTCCATACAGTATTATGAGCACTAAGCTCTTCCATACAGTATTATGGGCCCCATTCTCCACCATATAGTATTATGGGCCCATGTAATGCTCCTCCATACAGTATTATGGGCTCCATGCTCCTCCATAGAGTACTATGGGCCTCATGCTCCTCCATACAGTATTATGGGCCCAATGCGCCACCATACAGTATTATTGGCCCATGTATTTGTAAGGAAGTGGTGGGGACCCTCATGTACCTTCTCTCTCCTTGATGCTGTTTACCTTTGTCACATGCAGCACCCTGCATTATACCAATGGAGAAAGGTGCTGTGACCATGTTGTGAGGATGGTCTCAGTGGCTTTCCATAGCTGGATGACCCGGGGTTGTCATGACAACCCCGGATCATCATGGCTGAGATCGGGCCCTGCGATTACATTGCGGGGACGCTGATCTCAGGCAGAGGGAGCTCCCGACCCTCTGCCTCCACCCCTGAACGCTGCGATCGCGCTCGATCGCAGCAGTCAGGGGGTTAACAGCCAGGGTCGGCGCGGACGCCGCTCCCGGTTGTCAGTGCAGGAAGCTCGGCCACTGCAGTGCTGAGCTCCTGCACTGATCGGGTGCCGGAACTGACATCCTGCCATGACGGACTGTGCACGTCAATGGACATTAAGGGGTTAAGAGGATAAAAATGTTGATGAGAGTATTACTTTTAGGGATCCTTCACACATCAGTAATTTTTCTCATACACAAAAAAATGGTCAGAGTTCCATCAGTGCTTTTGGTCAGAGTGTCCTCAGCGTTTGGTCAGTGACAGTTTTTACCATCAGAGTTTGATCAAAAAACTGATGGAGGTTTCTCAAACTTTTTCAAATAGTCCATGAAAAATGGACTGCACATGGATGACATCCAACAGCAATAATTTGAAAACAACCTGCATGAACCGCCACATGCGCGATCACCATGCCTTAGTGTGGGAATCTTACTGTGATAAAACGCGGCTTAGCGGACCTCGCCAACCACCGGCCATCGCATCAACCCCATCTGCTGCTTCCTCTTCCGTCACCATTTCAAGTGTTTACACTTAGGTCTCCAGCTGCAGAAACTACAATTGTTTACCAACCACAGTCAGGGTGAGTGAGAGTCAGTCAGCTGTTACAGAAGTGGACATGACTCCTGCTTTTGTGTCACCTAGCACAACACATCTTTCTCAATCCACCATAACATCTCCGCCTGGTGGATACAGACGGTTTCTGAAAGTTGATGGTCCCCCAGTACCAGTTGCCCAATCGCAATTACTTCTCAAAGAAAGCTGTGCCTGCACTACACCAGCATATATTAGTTATTTATAAATTTATGTCTGCCAGGGTGCATTTCACCACAGACACCTGGATGAGCAAACATGGGCAGGGGCGTTACATCTTGCTGACTGGGTGCTGCCCTACAAGTCTTTGAATCCCCAAGGCTTGCGGGACAAACCTCTGTATCTAATGGTTCCTCCACTGCTTCTGCCTCCTGCACCTCCTCTAAGGCCTCCACCTGTGCCCTTAACCTCTCCCTTAATCAGACATGCGTTCCAACAATGCAGATAGAACCCCCACCACCCCCTTACAGTGCAGCCATGGCTCATCGCAATCAGGCAGTGTCTAAATTAATATGCCTTGGAGATCACAGTCACACAGCTCAAGAGTTGTGGACAGGTATTCAGGCCGAGTTAAAGCAATGGCTGTCTCCACTAAACCTGGAGCCAGGGAAGGCAGTGTGAGATAATGGTGCAAACCTAGTGACGGCCATATGCCATGGCAACCTCACACACAGCCCTTGCATGGCTTACGTCCTCAACCTGGTGATACAGCAATTTCTCCGCCATTAAGCCGGCCTGGATGCGCTGCTGCAGAAAGCATGGTCACTGTGTGCTCACTTTCGACGATCGCACCCCACAGGTCATTGATTTGCATCACTACTGAGGTCTTTCGGCCTACTGGTTAACTGTTTGATTAGCAATGTTCTGACACGTTGAAATTCCACTCTGCACATGTTGCAGTGGCTGTGGCAGCATCACCGAGCCCTGGTGCAGTATATCCTTTTGCATAGCCTGGGCCAACGCAATCCGGTCATGGTGCAAATCATGCTTGTGGAGTGGGCACAGGTGAAGGACCTTCTGCACAGTTTTGAAATGTCTACTAAGATGGTTAGCGCTGATGATGCTGTCATCAGCATCACTATTCCGGTCATCTACATGCTGGAGAACACTTTGAATAGTCTGCCTGAGGAGATGTGGTCACAGAGGAAGAGTTGGAAGCAGAGGAGGATGCGGAAGGGATAACAATATCTCAAATTTATGGACTGTCATTGCACAGGCGGGTGCCATGGGAGGGTGGCTTACAGCGATTAAGGGGGGCTCATGGTACCAGACAAACTGTTAGTAAAGATGCAGGACCTCAGAAACAAATTGAAGAGGATGAGGTGTTGGATGTGCAACAGTCAGGAGATGAAGAGGATAATGATTCCCTCTCTGTTTTCTGTGGTTGGCAGGAGGGGACAGAGGAAGCAACCTTGAGTGTTACCCTGCCACCAATCCAGCATAGACTTCGACCATGAGCGCCTTCTTTCTGCACTTCAACACAATGCCCATATTCTTAGGGTTAGAAATAGTGCTGACTGCTGGGTTGCCACTTTGTTAGATCCACGGTACAAGAGTAAATTTAGCCATATGCTTCCCCCTGGAAAGGGATGCGCTCATGTTGGAGTATCAAAACACGCTTGTAGACAATCTTAAGAGTGGTTTTCCCCAAGACAGCAGTGAGGCACACAGTGTGCATCCCAGTTGTAGACATGCAACCCCAGGAACGTCAAGATGTCATCGCCGAAACATTCGCAGCTGTAGCAGCAGTGTAAGTGGCATAAGCAATTTCTGTGAGTCGTTTCACACATATTTTAGACCAGCCCGTGCACAGCAGAACAGAGTACAAGTCTGATGCGTTGTGAATGACTGGAGAGAATGATGCAGGAGTATCTGGAGCTCAATATCAATGCCATCAGAGGGGGTTCAGACCCTTTTACATTTTGGTCTTCAAAAATGGAAGAGCGACCTGAGCTCGCCTGTCATGCCTTTGGAGGTTTTGTCATGCCTGGCAGCCAGCTTTCTCTCACAACGTGTCTTCAGCGCTGCTGGTGGTGTCCTGACCGATAAGTGCATCCGTCTGTCCCCTTAAAGTGTAGCCCGTCTAACTTTCATCAAAATTAACAAGTCATGGATCTCCAATGACTTTTGCTCCCCAGTCGCAGATTGGGCAACCAGGCGATGGTGTAGTTTTTAGTGTCATGTATTGATCTTGCATTATTGCAGTTTGTGCCATCTTTGTGGTGGCTTCTGTGCCTGCTGTTGCTACTGCTGCTAATGTTACGAATAATTTTTTTAAATGTGGAGACTCCAAGTTGGGTCTCCACCTGGTGGGTTGCCTCTAGTGGAAGCTGTGTCATGGGCCTATTATACTGTTTCTACTCTGTGGAAATTGATGCCACTTTAGTTGGGTCTCCACCTGGTGGGTTGCCCGTGTAAGTAGGTCTCCCAGACAGGCAGTTCTGCACTCACTTTCAGTCAACTAGCTGTGTTACTTTCCTTACATTTTTCTATCAATAGTAGTCAATAAAACTGATGTTTGTGCCATCTGAGTGTGGCTGGAATAAAACAAAATAAAAATTGGAGGTGTTGCATGAAGTATCAGGGCTGCCAGCTATGAAGGTTTACACCACTCCCTTAACCACCAGGTCCTCATTAAAACTTCAATTCCAAGCTGTAAATGCTGGCTCAGACCCTGATACCTCATGCATGGCCCATGGCTGACTGCTGCTGTTCCATTTGCAAATTTCTACTGTGGGTCAATTGATGCCACTTTTCCTGATGTCTGCACCTAATTTTAGCTGTTTGGGAAGCTTTTTGTCATCCCTTAAGGTGTTGTCTATGTGTTTGGCTTTGCTTCCATTGAATCTAATAAGTTTGATGAACTGTTCGCGAATCCGAACCTAACCTTTAAAGGTTCGTTCATCTCATGTTTACCATTCTGCAACATTTCCTTTAATGGTATATAACAGTGCCTGCTGAATGTTTGCTAAATTAATCTGTTCCATTGTACTCAATACTTACTACTGTATATCCATGTTGGGGTCAGTAGAGATGTTATCAGGTGCAAGGTGTTTCAGCATATGGATGTAGCCAGGCCCTGTGCCTTTGGTTGTCTAACATCCCCTGGTGTTCTAGCCAATTGCTAATTTATCCCAAACCAGTTCCCACAATCCCTCTCACCTGATCCTCCACTCAGCCCTAAATATTTAGTAGCATCCTAAGGGGGGCACTCGTGTGGGATCTGGCGTCTGCCTGCAGCAAAGTATCAAGAAGCTGCAGTTATTTAAAGGGCAGTTAGTCACGGCAGGAGTCAGGACCCCACACCATGTATCTGTCTCTTTTTGGGTATGTCTGCTGAGTAAGCACTTCTTATTACTTGGATGTAGCTTTTCTATTAACCCATCTTACTCCTTTACCATGTTTACATATGCCCTCAAAGTGTTTGCTCCATTAATCCTCACTGTCCTTCGCTATCCCCAAACCCCAGCACCCTCTAACCAAATAATCATCTCCCCTTTTCTCTTACCTACCCACCTGACCTCCTTGGCTGACCTGCTGCTCAACCTCAAATCAGTCCTAATAAAAGATAAAACAAGCCGCCCACTCTCCTTCTGCCACCTGCTCTCCTGTTGTGAAAGCTCTGGATCTGACTTCTGAGTTTGGGCTCCCCTTGGTGGCTGCTGCTAGTAATGAAGCTGCTTTGGCTAACAGAGGTCTATCAGCTGGGGGCAATGATTGGCAATCAGGTGTCACTGACTGGGAGATATAAGTGAGCAACCTTCCCATGATCCTCGCCGGTGATTTGTTTCTTCCTGGTCCCTCTTGGAAGTCAGCTTGCTTCCTGCTTTCTCCTGCAACTTTCAGATAAGTAATTTGCTGGTTATTTCTGTGGCATGTTTTCCCTTTTGTTTTCTTCCCTTCTGGAGTGAGGTCAGTCAGGTTCCCCGGCTGCGGCTTGCGCTGGTCGCTGTTTCTCATTTACCACTGTTTATGTGTTTTCAGTCCCTGTTATTTCAGTATCTGCTGGTTAGCTACCAGTTTCACACCAGAGTTCTGATCTAGCGGGGGAGAGATCGTGTGGTCTCAGTATTCTTGAAAATCAGACATGCTGTAATTTTTCTTAGAGTTTTTGCTGGATTGCAGACAGTATTCTTTCCTGTATTGTTCTATCTAGACAGTTTGGGCCCCAGCGTTTGCTTGCTCTATTTTCTGCCTGTGTTTGTATTTCATCTTGTCTCACTGCCAATATATGTGTGGAGGCTACCTATTCCTTTGGGGCGCTACTCTGGAGCAGTTAGCTTTCCCCTTTCTCTCTTTAGGCTTAGTTAACTCTCCAGCTGTGTCGAGACGTCTAGGTCATCGTAGGTACGTCCCACGGCTACTTCTAGTTGTGCTGTCAGTTTTAGGGGTCTGCAATCCGCTAGTTACCAACCTCTCTGGGTGTCTGGTTGCCTTGGCTATTTTGGCTACTGTCCTCCTCGGCTACCAAATCATAACACTCTCCCTTTCTCTGCTTCTCCTCACTGCTGGGGACATATCTCCCAAACCTGGGCCCCACTGTTCATACCTCCCATTGCTACCTCTTCTTACTGATCCCTATCTAATAAGAACTACTGTAATCTTTCCAACATAAAACCCATGCCATTGACACCCACCCCCCTGCTTCCTCTGTCTGGAGCACTCTGGAATGCCCGCTCCATCTGCAATAAGCTTAATGTGATCCATGACCTCTTTCTCTCTTGCAGTCTTGCCTTCCTCAGCCTCACAGACACATGGCTGACACCCTCTGACCCTCTGACACTGCCTCCCCTGCTGTGCTGTGTTACGGCGGCCTCCACTTAACCCACACTCCTCGCCCTGGCAACAAACACAGTGGAGGAGTGTGTCTTCTCCTTTCTTCTAACTGCACTTTTAACCCAATCCCACTTCTTCCCTCCCTAATCTTCCCCTCTTTTGAAGTCCACTCTGTCCACATCTACTCTCCCTCCAACCTCCAAGTGGCTGTCATATAGCGACCTCCGGGTCCGATCACTGCCTTCATTGACCAATTCTCTATCTGGATTCTTCACTTTCTTTCCACTGGCATCCCCACTATCATCATGGGTGACTTCAACATCCCCACTGATACCATTCAGTCAGCAGCCTCCAAACTCCTGTCCTTTACTTCATCCTTTGGACTTACTCAGTGGTCCTCCTCAGCCACCCACACAGACGGACATACATTAGACCTGGTCTTCACCCGCCTCTGCTCTCTATCTAACTTCACCACCTACCCTCTCCCTCTATCCGACTACCATCTACTCACTTTCTCATCCCTGTCCTCCTCTCCTGTCATCCATGTCCAGCAACATGCGCACCCCCGCAGAAACCTCGCACACCTAGACACTCACACGCTCTCTGACTCTATTCTACCACTGGCATCCATATCCTCACTCCACGACACTGACAGTGCCACTGCTTTCTACAATGCCACTCTCGCATCAGCTCTTGACGCAGTTGCCCCTCTCATTCATGGCAGAGTGCGACGTACCAACAGACAACCCTGGCACAATAACACCACTAAAAAGCTACGGCAAGCGTCAAGGATTGCAGAGCAGCATTGGAAGAAAACAAATTCGCAAGGCAACTTTACTGCTTCACTGCATTCAAACAGGCAATATTCACTTTCAAATCTGCCCTCACCTCTGCTTAACAGGCCTATTTCACAACCCTCGTATCTTCCCTATCCTACAACCCCAAACAGTTATTCAAAACTCCCTCCTCCGCCCACACTGCCCCTCCAACCTCCCTCATCTCTGCTGAGGACTTTGCCACACACTTCAAAAATAAGATTGACCAAACAAGGCAAGTCTTCATTGTTCAACCACCACAACCCCTTTGTATACCAGACCAATGCCCAAACCCCATAACCTCTGTCTCCAACATCACTGAAGGGGAGCTTAATTGTCTCCTCTCCAAATCACGCCTCACAACCTCTGCACTCGACCCCATCCCACCTCCTCCCCAACCTCACCACCACTATTATCCCATCCCTAACCCACCTCTTCAACCTATCACTAACTTCTGGTACCTTCCCTTCTACTTTCATTCATGCCACAATCACACCTATCCTTAAAAAGCCAACCCTCGACCCAAATGCTATGTCCAGCTATCGCCCAATATTGCTGCTCCCATTTGCTTCCAAACTCCTGGAGCAGGACGTCCACGCTGAACTTTCCTCCCACCTCTCATCTACCTTGCTCTTTGACAGTCTACAATCTGGTTTCCGCCCCCATCACTCCACTGAGACAGCCCTGACCAAAATTACTAACGACCTACTTACAGCCAAAGTTAACGGACAATACTCTATACTCCTGCTTCTAGACCTGTCTGTTATGATTTGGTAGCTGAGGAGAGCAGGCAAAAACGGAAATACACCAGAGAGGTTGGAATCTACTGGATTGCAGTACCCTGACTAACCACCACAACTAAAGTCAGCCGTGGAGCGTTCCTACGTTGGTCCTAGATCCTCGTCACAGCCTGAGAGGTTAACTACACCTAAAGATAGAAAGAGGAAAGCTATCTGCCCCGGAGCAGATCCCCAAAGAACATAGGAAGCCCCCAAACATGTAATAGCGGTTAGACAAGAGGAAATACAGACACAGACAGAAAATAGTATGAGCAAACGTTGGGGCCCAATCTGCCTAAACAGAAAAGGATAGGAAGGATACTCATTGCAATCCACAAAAACCCTAAAAAATGCCAACGCTACTAATTGCAAAATCACCTGAGATCACACGGCCTCCACCACCTAAATTAGTTCTCTGGTGTAACAAAACTAAGCCGCAGCCACTGAAAAAACTGGAAAAGGCAAATGAACAAATAACAGTGGCTCCAGAGGAACTGAGAGGAGCCCAAGCCCCCCCGGGGGGGGGGGGAACCTGGCTAACCTCACAGAAATGCAGAGAAATATGCAAATGGTAAGCACAAAAATAAAAAAACAGACAATATCTTATCTGAGAGCAGGAGAAGAGGCAAGACTCAGCAAGCTTCCAAGTGAACCAGGAAACAAAGTTGAGACAAGAACAATTGATCACCGGCAACCATGATGGGAGGGAACCTCCCTTATATCCAGCCCGTCTGTGATTCCTGATTGCCAATCCTCATTGAATGGTTCAGTACTGTTTGTAACCACCAGAGGAGCTTCTGCTCAGAATTCATTTCTAAAAATTCACAACACCTGTCCTCTGCTTTCAACACAGTTGACTACTGCTTCCTACTACAGATCCTCTCCTCCTTTGGCATCAAAGACCTTGCCCTATCCTGGATCTCCTCATACCTTTCCAACTGCACATTCAGCGTCTCCCACTTGCACACTACCTCCTCATCCCACCCTCTCTCTGTTGGAGTCCCTCAAGGCTCTGTTCTAAGACCCCTACTCTTCTCAATCTATACACTTGTCCTGGGGCAACTCATAAAGTCCCACGGATTCCAGTACCACATTTATGCTGATGACACTCAGATCTACCTCTCTGGCCCAGACGTCACCTCTCTGCTGTCCAGAATCTCAGAGTGTCTATCAGCCATATCCTCCTTATTCTCCTCTCGCTTCCTCAAACTCAATGTGGACAAATCTGAACTCATAATCTTTCCCCCATCTCACAGATCTTCCTTACCTGACCTATTTATCACAATTAACGACATCACACTTTCCGCTGCCTCGGAGTAAAGGGTATGCCACACTAAACGAGATCGCAAACGAGATCGCTAACGAGATCACTAAAACGTCACTATTTTGTGATCTCGTTAGCGACCTCGATGTGTGTGGCATGTAGCAACGATGTGGCCCCTGCTGTGATGTCGCTGATCGTTCACTAGAGTTCTGGACCGTTTTTTGATCGTTGGCGTCCCGCTGGTGAGCCTGAATCGCTGTGTTTGGCACCTTTTGCGAACGACGAGTGACCTCGTTTGTGACGCATATGACTGTTTTGCGTCACGGAGTGGATCGCAATATCTGTAAGTTCTCTTTTGCGTCACAGAGAGGATCGCAGAAGTTGCAAAGCAGGCTAGCAGGACACAGAGAGCAGGAGCGATGCTGGAAATTTCTATGAATCAGAAGCGCTCAGTACATGCTAATGACATCCTAACGACCGCCAAAGTCGTTAAAGAGATCACTGACCGCTGATGAGTCGTTTAAGAGATCTCCTGTTTGGCAGCTACTAGCGACCTAAAAGAGATCACACCAACGATTTCGTCGTTATCGTGATCGCTAACGAGATCGCTAAGTGTGGCAGTACCTTAAGGCTAAGTTCACACGTTGCGGAATTGCCGCGGAAATTTCCGCGGCAATCCCGCACTTCTCCCGCAGGAAATACGCACGTTTTTTGTATGCTGATTCCCGCCAGAATAATAGCGTTTTGCAAGCGTAATTAGCTTGCAGAATGCTAGCGTTTTCCTAGCGATCTGTAGCATCGCTTGGAAAACTGATTGACAGGTTGATCACACGAGTCACACATAGTGTTTCACACGTGTGACCAACTTTTTACTATTGATGCCGCCTATGCCGCATCAATAGTAAAAAGATCTAATGTAAAAATAATAAAAAAAAAAAAAAATAATGATATTCTCACCTTCCGGCGGCCCCCGCAGCCTTCCCGCCTCTCAGCGACGCTCCCGGCAACTCGCGGTCCCAAGGATGCATTGCGACAAATCACACCGATGACGTGCATCTCGCGAGACCGCTATGCCATCTGGGTGATTCTCGCAAAGGACTCTTGGGACCGGAAGTTGCCGGGAGCGTCGCTGAAGGCGGGAAGGCTGCGGGGGCCGCGGGAAGGCTGCGGGGGCCGCCGGAAGGTGAGAAATATCATTATTTTTTATTTTAATTATTGTTTTACCAGGGATATGGTACCCAGGGCCTGGAGGAGAGTCTCCTCTGCTCCAGACCCTGGGTACCATCCGCACATGAACCGCTTACATTGCGCATAGTGGGCATAGCCACATGCGGAAAGTAAGCGGTTCAATGCATTCCTATGGCGGCGGAATCACCGCGGTTACGCTAAATTAATGAACATGTTGCTTTTTTTTCCGCTAAGCGTTTTTTTCGCGGAAAAAAACGCAACATGTGTACAAAACATGCGGAATCAATTAAAACGTATAGAATGCTTAATGCTTGCGTTTTGTTCGCGGTTTAACCGCGGAAAATAGCGGAAAAACCGCGAAAAAACGCAATTATTCCTGATCGTGTGCACGTAGCCTAACTCTTGACTCTGCCCTGTCCTTCAAATCGCACATCCAAGCTCTTTCTACCTCCTGCCGCCTCCAGCTCAAAAATATTTCCAGAATCCGTCCTTTCCTCAACCCTCAATCTACTAAAATGCTTGTGCATGCCCTCATCATCTCCCACTTCGACTACTGCAACATCCTTTTCTGTGGCCTCACACCCTTGCACCTCTCCAGTCCATCCTTAACTCTGCTGCTCGACTAATTCATATCTCTCCTCGGTGCTCCTCAGCTTCTCTCCTCTGCAAATCTCTTCACTGGCTCCCATTCCCTCAGCTTATCCAGTTCAAATTACTAATACTGACCTACAAGGCCATCTATAACCTGTCTCCTCCATATGTCTCTGAACTAATCTCCCGATATCTTCCCTCACGTAATCTCCGTCCTCCCAAGACCTCCTTCTCTAGTCCACACTTATTCGCTCCTCACCCAACCGCCTCCAAGACTTCTTCCGAATATCCCCCATCTTCTGGAATTCTTTGCCCCAACACGTCCGACTATCAACCACATTCGGATCCTTCAGACGGAACCTGAAAACCCATCTCTTCAGGAAAGCCTACAGCCTGCAATGACCCCGCTACCTCCTCACTACTAGTACCGGAGCTACCGCCTCAACCAACACCAGAATTTGCTGCAACCCCCTAACCTACCGTCTCCTTCCTCACCATCCTGTAGAATGTAAGCCTGAAAGGACAGGGTCCTCTCCCCTCTGATACAGTCTATCATTGTTAGTTTCTTTACTGTAAGTGATATTTATAATTTATATGTAACCCCGTCTCATGTACAGCACCATGGAATCAATGATGCTATATAAATAAATAATAAAATCTCTACTGAAGACGCAGCACTGTGCCCTGCTATGATCTCGCCTTTCTTGATGACATATTGCAGACAGTTCTTTTAAATTATGATTAGTAACTCTGTCTTAAGAATAGGATGTTATGTCTGCAATATATTATGTCTGGGTGGTGTATTGAGGTAAACTCTGTGACACTAGGAAGCAAAATGCTGCATTATCCATCTGGACGCCTGCCTGGCATGTATATGATTAGTACGTATATGATAGGATATTACAGCATAAAATAGGGAAGTGCTAGTATGTAAATGTACAGTAAATATTGCTGATGGAGAAAAACATCCTTTTGTTCGTGGCAGGAAATATATATTTGAGGTTTAATGACAAATCATGCAATTTAGTAAAAAAAAAAAAAGGAGAAACATTCACTTCCATTTGAGCAGGTTCCCTTTAAATGACTGTTTAAGCAGATCTGTTTGCTGAATATGATGTCCTGTGTTCACGTCCTTTCCCCAGAAGAGGAACTTCGATGGTGGACCTTGGGAATGGCGAGTATTTAGAGGTGACTGTATATATTTTTTTAATGTTATACCCCATTGGGCCTGATCTTAAAATATAAAAAGTGTGGCCAACTCCTTTAAATTGTCCATAAACATTAAGGCTATGTGCACACGTATCAGAATTACCGCGGGAAATACGCAGATCCGCCAGAAAAGGTGAAAAACGGATGCAAACGGATCCGTTTTTTGACGGATCTGCCATGAAGTTTTCAACCCGGAAAATGCAGGTACGCATGTCTGGCATGGAGGAGAGAGAGAATGTGGCTCTGCGGAGTGGGCGGGGCTCTACACTCAGCTTTATATTTATAGATATAATCATTACAATTTGTTATAACTAACCGTAGTTAGTTACTATTCCCGGGCAGTGCCAGGCTCTTCAGCTAGTATATGATAAGCTTAATAGATCAGGAATAAATCATTTGTGTGTCTCTATCTGTGCATCATCTACAGCAGGCTGCTTCTCTCATACACAGACACAGTGAAAACAGGAAATACAGTCACATGCTCTCCCTGTGTGAGCCTCTGGGAGTTTTTTTTGTTTTAACTTTATAAACAGCGTACAAATCTAGCAACTAAACACTCATAGACAGGAGTGGAGTTGTTGCACCAAACATATTCCAACACTGAGGTAAGAAGAGGCTGCTCACAATGTTGTCCACCCTATATATCTGATCTAATACTGGACATACTAGGAATTATGAGATTAGGAGAGGCTGTTCACACTGCTGTCCATCCTGTATCTGATCTAGTACTGGAGATACCAGGGTTGCAGAGGTAAGAAGAGGTTGCTCACACTGTTGTCCACCCCGTCTATCGGACCTAATACTGGAGATACCAAGGATGCTAAATAAGAAGGGGCTGCTCACACTGCTGTCCACTGTCTGATCTTATACTGGAGACACCCAGGTGCTTAGGTAAGAAGAGGATCCTCATACTGTTGTCCATCCTGTCTATCTGATCTAATACTAGAGATACCAGGGATGCTGATGTAAGAGGCTGCTCACACTGCTGTCAATCCTTTTATCTGATCTAATACTGAAGATACCAAAGATGCTGAGGTAATAAGAGGCTGCTCACACTGCTGTCCACCCTGTGTTTCTGATCTAATAATGGAGATACCAGGTTTTTTTTTTTTTTTTTTATGTGAATAAGTTTGAAAAGGTGTTAAATCATCTGTGAGAAAAAGATCACTGACATGTCACAAGAGCAGAATTCAGAGTCACACACATCACATGTCCATCATGTGGAGACACGGGACAGGTGTAGGCTGCTCTCATTGAGTAAGGAGCCTTGTACAGGGAAAAATGCTCCCCGCCTCTCTCCACAGGGAGAAGGCATTTTTGTTTCAACCATCCCCTCTCAAGAGTCACAGGGGGGACACCCTCTCCTTTTTCTTCTCTCAGTCCCTTTCTCTTTCTTCTTCAGACTTTTCTCCTCTTTCCTCGCTGCCATCCCTCTCATTCCTTCTTTTCCCTCCATCACATCTCTGACACATCCATTTTCTTCATCTTCCTCTTCTTCTATCTCCTCTCCAACTCTCAAATCTTGTTCTTCATCTTCTTCTACTTCTCCCCCTCTATCTTTCTTCTCTCTCTCTCCTCCATCTTTCTCTCTTTTCCCCCTTTCACTCTTCTCTCCCTCCCCTCCTCTTTCTCTCGCTCCTCCCTCACACCTCCCTTCTCTTCCTCTTTTTTCTACTTCGTCATCAACTGTGTCAACGCCCAATCCAAGCAATGTGGTGTCCCTGTATTCAGTGTTTCCAGAACAGGGCACTTTGTCTATCCCAAGCACAGTACAAACATTGCCAGTCATTATATCAGGAGAAGAAAGTACAGATCTCCCTACACAAAACGCTACATATAGCCCCCAGACACAACAGTCCACTGCTAGGGCTTCACAGGGGAGTGGTATAGCTACAGGGCTGCTAGCATGGAACCATGACACTGATCCACCGCAGCCTCAGCAAGGAAGTGGGAAATCCCCATGCAGCAAGACAACTTTAAAGCCCAAATCTCACCCAGTGTATGCACCAAGTACACCATGTCACTTCTTATCTGATGAAGATGAAGATGCAACGTCACACATGCTGCCCAATACTAGGGAAGAAAACACACAAGCACCAATAGAGCAGGGACAGGTAGAGGCACCATCCTATGAGCCCTTCATCCCAAGCCAGGTGATCAGTATGCTGCCAGACCCAGGGATACACCCCATGCCATTTTGCCAAAAAATGCAGCAGATCCAGCGAACGTATGCAGCAGCCTGGACTGATCTCTGGACCGTAATGGAAATAAAAGCAGTTGATGCATTCTGGCCAATTATGAGAGAACACTTCAAGCTTCCAACAGAGTTAGATGAGTATGCCTGGGAGACAGGACCAAAGCTAATTGAGCAACTCAGAGAATGGGCCAAAAGCAGACTGACAGGACAAACTCTCAGCCTACATGTCACGAGTCAAGACAAGACAGAGTCTGTGGAGAAGTTCCATGACAGAGTAATGCAAGTGTTTCAAGATTTGGGCCTCATTACCCATGATCAGACACACAGACGGATGTTGGCACAGGCTTTTGTGCATGGACTGAGAGAACCAATCAGGAAACCACTGGTAGCAGCCAGGCCTGAGTACACGTCAATAGCAATGGACACCCTTCTCACAGTCGCAAAAGGGATAGAATCCCAGCCAGGAGTGCGCAAAACAGCTCCCCTGATGGTGGTCTCAGAGCCAGATGGCCAACCACGTTTTAAAGACAGAAGAAATGTCAAGTGTTACAAATGTGGCAAGCTTGGCCATTACCGGAACCACTGCAGAGAACCCCTACGACCCACCACTTTGTCTAGAGAAGCAAGCCAAGGAAGAAACACAGAAAGCAGTGAAGAACCCCGTCCATAGGACAAGAGCACACCAAGTCCACAAGGAACCCCACCAGTGGGACCAATATCCTGAGAGTGGATGGCGTAGTCATATCTTTTCTTGTGGAACTCCGCAACCTCACCTACCTATCAGAATCTTCTGCTTCCTGCATGGGAATTGATGGTCAAGTCAGATATTTCCAGATTATGAAGCCCCTGAGCGTGTGGACTCAGCCAGAACACTCCATCATGTCCCAGTTTGTTGTGTAAAAAACCTGCACCCTCAACCTATTGGGAGTGGACCTACTGCAGAAGCTGAAAGCGACCAGAGTGTTCCAGGAAGATGGGACCATGACACTTTTTTCACCCCTGACCCAAGAAGAAACAGGAACCTCAAACAACCACACTGCAGACCTATCACAGGAGGTGCTGGACATAGTACCAGAAAAAAACCACTCCATCACCCAGGGTCAAGATGTCTCTGACCAACTGAAGGTCTAAGTGAGCTCGCCTAAGAAGACGGCCTGAGAACTTTGACATTGGCCAGGATATTCAACTCAAGAAGGACTCTACTCGCTTCATGGAATGGCAACACCTCATCCAGCTCTAACGCCAGAGGTTCATCTTTTGCAAGCACCAGGAGGTGCCCCCTGCAATCAACCAGTTCACCCAGGCCCTAGACCGGAAAAAGGCCACTCAGCTCTTCAAACTTGTGCACAAATACTGACCTGAGACCAAGCTGGAGAAAAAGAAACTACTGATGGCCCGTGCTGAGAAAAAAAGCAGCCGTTTAAGGAGACGTCCCAACAAGAAGACCCCCTGTGACCAGAACAGGTGCTAACACAGTAACTGTCTTGGTGGAGAACAAGAAAGCCAGCTGGTCGTCATCTCTCATGATGTGGATCCTAGTAGACGGCTTGTTTTCCCGCCAGCTCTGCACCAGCAGATGGGAGTCCCCTGCCACATACTGAAGGACAAGGCCAAACTGGGCTGCCTCGCCCATCGGAATCAATCCCAGCTTTCCACAGTGAAGAAAAAGACTGTAAACCCCACTGAGTTCAGAATGGTGCAAGGCCTGGAGGCCGCGAAAGAGGCTACGGTATTTGAAACCCCAACAGTGCTGAACCATCACACTCTGCTCTCAAGAGTACCAGTCACCGCAACGGTATTCACGGTGATCAACCTGGCCAGTACCTTCTTCAGTGTTTCCCCTCCACCTGGAGGCCTGCTTTCATGCACCAGTGCAGTGCATATGGACAATGTTGCCTCAAGGTGCTCAAAACAAGTCCTTTAAGTTTCACCAAGACAATGTCCTCCATCCTCGTCAACTGGATTGCAGAATATGCAAGAGTCACTCTTCTACAACACGTGGATGACCTTCTCTTTTGTGTGGTTGACATTGACACCTGCACAGTCTATTCCTTGTCTCTCCTACTCTACCTGGAAGAACAGCAACGCAAGGTCTGGAAGAACAAAGTCCAGTGATGCCAGAAGCAAGTTACATCCCTGGGACACTGTATTGCCCACAAGACGAAACACATGTCAAAAGACCGGAAGACCACTGTGGAGAAGATGGCTCCCCCAACAACTCCAAGAATGCTGCAGGCCTTCCCTGGTCTAGTGTCGTATTGCAGAATCTGGATCCCTGATGCCTCAGTCCTAATGCAGCCTCTGTGCGCTTGCATCAACACAACCCCGCTCCTTCTATCAGACGCAGCCTTCAACCCATTCAGGAGATAGGAAGAACTCCACAGTCTCAGCGCCAATACCAGGCCTACCTGACTATGAAAAGTCTTTCCGTCTACCTGATGGAAGAAAGAAGGTCATGCTACTGGAGTCCTGGCACGGATTCACGGGGGAAAACAGAGACTTTTAGGCTGCCTCTCAGCCCGCTTGGATCCAGTTGCAAGAAGAGCACCCTCCTGCCTGATGGCAGTATCTGCAGCACACACCCTCCTGGACAAGGTTGCTGAAATCACTCTTGGACAGCCACTGGAAACTCTCACTCCACATGACATCTTGGCAATCTTCAATCAAGCTCAACCAACAGTAATCTCTCCACCGCCAGGCATCTTTGTGGCGCCTCTATTGCCTTTGTCTCATAATGTCACCGTCTCCAGACCTACAGTCCTCAGCCCGGCCACTCTACTCCCACTCCCAAGGGGGATACTTGGATGGCTCCAGAAGAAGTTTCAACACAGGAAGTGCAGTGACCAGCAATCAAGAAATCCTGTGGTCCAGAAGTCTGTCACCTAGCCTGTCAGCCCAGGAAGCAGAATTGATAGCGCTGACGAAGGCCTGCCAGATGGCAGAAGGCAAGACTGCAAACATCTACACGGACTACAGGTACTCGCATGGCATAGCACACGACTTTGGACCCATCTGGGCTACAAGGGACTTCATCACAGCAAACGGGACAACCGTGAAGCATCATGGAGCCTTCAGGGACCTACTGGGTATACTCCAACTTCCAAAATGGTGGCAATTTGAAAAATCAAAGTGCATGGAAAACTGAAAACAGAAGAGGCATGAGGCAATAACATGGCGGACATGGCAGCCAAAGAAGCAGCCAAAGGAAGACAACATGGAGAAGTGGGAGAGGTCGTAGAGCCGGACGGCTACTACATGATGACTGAAGACAAGAAACCTGACAAAAAGACGTCCTGGGATCTGCTCAAGAAGTTACAAGACCAAGCTCCAAAAGGAAAAGAGCTGAATGCGAAAAAAGCAACACGTGAAGAAGGAAGGCTATCAATAATAGACTTCAAACTCTGCCTACCACAAAGTATGCACCCTATGGTGGTCCAATGGGTACATGGACCCACATCCACATATCAAAGACACAGATGAATGATCTGATTGGTGCTTACTGTTTCGCTTCAGGGATCTCCACCCTAACAGCCAAATTCACCAGCAGCTGTCTGACCTGCGGCAAAGGCAAGCCTGGACGTATGGAAGAAAGACCCCCTCACCTCATCTGGAAAGACCACTTTACCAGCTTCAAAGGATCCAGATAGACCACATCCAGATATCGCCAAGTGAAGGATTCAAATACGCCATTGTGGTCAAAAGAAGTATTTTCAAGATGAACAGAAGCCTTCCAAGTCAGCAAAGACTACTGCAACGAAGCTACTTTCGGAAAATAGTGTGCAGATACGGGGTTCCAGAAATGATAGAAAGTGATCAGGGACCCGCATTCACAGCAAATCTGACACACAAGACCGATTAGCAGTAGGGTCAGATTTAGGCCTACACACTCCTTACCACTCCTAGAGCAGCAGGAAGGTAGAAAAAACTGAACGAAACACTTAAGAATAGAATGCTGAAAAATTGCCCAAGAGACACGCAAACCATGGCATGACACACTCCTAATTGCACTGTTTAGCGTAAGGCACACTCCCAGAGACCCAGAAAAAGCTGTTTCGTGCCTGCATCTTCTGCTAACAGATAAGACATTTTCTTCTTTTAGTTTTTTGGTGCCTGCATTTTGTCCTGCACTTCTGTGGGGGTCTGCCGGGTCCCCTTCGGGGGGCTTATGCTCCTCTCAGTTTAGTTCAGCCACTGTTTGTTCATTTGCCTTTTCCAGTTTTTTCAGTGGTTGCTGTTTAGTTTTTGTTACACCAGAGAACTAATTTAGGTGGTAGAGGTCGTGTGATCTCAGGTGTTTTTGTAATTAGTAGAGTTGGTATTTTTCAGGTTTTTTTTGGGTTGCAGTAAGTGCCTTTCCTATACTTTTCTATCTAGACAGATTGGGCCCCAGCGTTTGCTCATTCTATTTTCTGTCTGTGTCTGTATTTCCTCTTGTCTAACCGCCATTACATGTTTGGGGGCTTCCTATGTTCTTTGGGGATCTGCTCCGGGGCAGATAGCTTTCCTTTTTCTATCTTTAGGTGTAGTTAGCTTCTCAGGCTGTGACGAGGCGTCTAGGACCAACGTAGGAACGCTCCACGGCTGCCTTTAGTTGTGGTGGTTAGTCAGGGTACTGCAATCCCATAGATTCCAACCTCTCTGGTGTATTACTTTTTTTGCCTGCTCTCCTCAGCTACCAAATCATAACACTTATGTAATTGAATTGGTCAAAAACTAATGTCCATTCTCGAGTTTTTCTCCTCACTGCCAGATTTGATGATCCTGTCCAAGAGCCCCAGATGAAATCAACCTCTGTGTAACTAGAGGGAAAGCCTGTTTGAATCCACGTATCGCATTGCAAGGAAGCTCCCATACCAGGAGAGACACCTAAGCCATGAAGGATGTCGTGGATGCTCTGACTGACCAGACAGATGACCAGATGACCTACCTGATGAGTTCAAGGCCAGAGACCAAGTTAAAGCAGGATTTGAGTCACTATTGCCACTAGTAACTATAAACAAAAATGTTGATTGGATAAATTACATCTATTATAACCAGCAGAGATTTGTTAACTTCACCATAGATGCTGTAAAAGGTTTGGCAGCACAGTTAGGCCCCACTTCCATTATGGCATTCCAGAATAGAATGGCTTTGGATATGATTCTAGCTGAGAAAGGAGGTGTTTACAAAATGATCAAAGACACCTGTTGCACCTACATCCCAGACAACACTGGCCCAAATGGTAAAGTCACAATGGCAATACAGAAACTTAATGAGTTATCAGAGGAACTGAAACAGAACTCAGGTGTCACTGACCCATGGGATCGATACTTTGGGTGGATGAGTGGGTGGCAGAAAATGTTGGCACAGGTTGGGACAGCCATTATGGAGGTTCTCATTTTTGCATTAATTACTGGTTGCTGTGTAATTCCTTGTATCCGCAGGATAATGGAAAAAACTGTTCAGGAGACAACCAATTTGATGCCACTCACCATCTTGGACCTCGCACCAGTCCGGATAGAACTGCCTGGCTTGACCAGATCTCCGAACTACCTCCAGACTGAGAATACACATCCTTGATGAAACATCATATCAAATAAAGAGACTATGATTGCAAACACATAAACCCCCGACAGGGACAGTCCTCCTGACCGCCCATTTGCGAAAAGTCTGTATTCGGTGGGGGAGGCATGTACTAGGGGTGTCTCAACTCACCGGCAGCACAAAAGAGTTGCAGCGCTTTGGGCCAGGAGCAGGTTTTTAGGGCAAGTGGTATCTAAGGGGGGACTGTCATGGAAATATATATGTATTCCATATATTCAAAGTATATTCACATATATGTATTCACAGTTCACAGTTAGATAGATCTCACTTGCTAAAAAACCTTGTGCTCACATATTTCTAGGCCAGATATAATCAGTCGTTTTAAAGAAATCTGGCCTCCATAAGACCTTCGTAAAGGAACAAATGCATGAAGTACAAAATGTCCTATTAGATATCTGTTGTTTACATTATAGTTATGCAAGGCAACTAGGTCACAAGAATATAAACAATAATTCTGCAACTTCAGCTCTTTTAATCATGATTATCATAATTATCATATTTACACTAGAACAGCCAATAATCTAGCAGCTTTTAATTGTATGTTAATTGACTAACCAGCCCCTTTTTGTAAACGTATAAAACCTTGAATGAATAATAAATGTATGTCTTTGACGAACTGTTATACTGACACTTTCGTGTGGACAGTCCTCATTTCGTTCTGAGCGCTCAAAAAGACATTATATAGAGATTTGGACATGGCCAGCAGCAAACACAGGATATTTTTATCCTAATTAAATTTCCATATCATGATGAAGTAAGAAGAAACTGTTCACACTGCTGTCCACCATGTTTCTGATCAAATACTGAAGATACCAGGGTGACTAACTAAAAAAAGGCTGATAACACTGCTGTCCACCCTGTCTATCTGATCTAATTCTGTAGGTACCAGTGGTGTTGAGGTAATAATAATAATAATCTTTATATAGCGCTAACATATTCCGCAGCGCTTTACAGTTTGCACACATTATCGTCGCTGTCCCCGATGGGGCTCACAATCTAGATTCTCTATCAGTATGTTTTTTGGTGTGGGAGGAAACCGGAGTACCCGGAGGAAACCCACGCAAACACGGGAGAACATACAAACTCCTTGCAGATGTTGTCCTTGGTGGGATTCAAACCCATCCACTGAGCCACCGTGCTGCCCAGGTAAGAAGAGACTGTTCACATTGCTGTTAACCCTTTCTGAATGCTGTGACCTGGCGATAGCATGTCAGTACATGGTATATGTTATTTACAGGTCACAGCAGCGGCGCTTTCTACTGCACATGATCACGGCCACCCGTCCTAGTAACATTTTAGTACCGGCTGCTGTCAGTGTAACAAGACAGTGACGATTTTATTGTACTACACTGTCTAACTAGTGTGATTTACTAATTAATGGTATTTAGGAATTCATTTATAATTACATTTCTCTTATTTCTGTCAATAGACATCATAATTAGATCACAGGATAACAATGACTAGCAAATATAACAATAAGGCAATGTGGCGTGGACTCCAAAGGTTGAGGCCAGACAATAAGAAATGTAATAAATGCAACACAATAACCCGATAATCGTTTGAGGGCCTTTCAACCAACAATTAAGATGAAAGTGGAGGAAAAAGGTGTTTCCAGACACCACAGCAGGGAATATCTGTAACTGGTGGAAAGAGAACTAAGTTGCAAAGATACAATCCAACCCGCCTGATTAATGTTTCCTCTATCATGTACTGCACGTATTTCAAGTACCTATGGGTAGCATAACTGCAGGGTCATGCCTATGAGGGGCACATAGATTGGAGTTGCATCCAGCTGCGGTGCCTAATTGAGCCCAAACCCTCCTCTGCTACATAAGACGGACGTTTTATAATTGGCGCATGGTTAGTAGACCTCTGCATAGGGGCCCACCATCTACGTGTTACCGATAAAGGATACCGTGGGTGTTGTGACACATGACGATTTCTTTACTTTTCGTTAAGAGATTGGATCCCACTATGATGTTGCTTTTCAGTTGCATAAAAATGGGAAACAACCAAAAAATTCCCATTGGCCAGAAAGCGATGAATGACTTGTGGATGTCGCTGTGTTGGTATACACAGAAGCCTTCTGATTCACAGGAAAACAGTTTGACGTATTTACTTGGGCAACAAGGGCTTCAATAGCAACTTTGTCAGTGAAATAACGGGATTTTTCACCTCTACCCCTCCTTAAGTCGTCTGTGGTCAGGAAGCTGAAGAAATGAGCCATCGCCTTCTCATATATCTTTAACCAGTTGTGCAATGTTCCGAGGCAATCACGGTGACCTGACGCTGACAGTCCCTTCTGCCGAACGGGTCCCAAACTCTCTTATTGGGTGTTGTTTGCAATTCAGAAAAGTAAACCTTCAGAACATAATTTTATATTCATTTTGTGTGGGAGGTAAGGTCAGATTTCACTGTGTTTCCATAGCAGCTAGTCTGAAAAACCCACGTGAGCTCTTAATTTCTGCTGCGACAGCATTGAAATAGAGATGCATTTATAATAGCGCTGCAATGATATTTCTTGTCTCATGCATTGTTTGCTTTAATTATGTAATCGAACCCACGTACAGTATGAGATTGGCCACGTGCGGATGACTCTACATTGGTATGATTTTCCGTATGTCCATTTTTGACATCCATAAGAGGCCAAACACAATGTCCTATACTGTAATTGCAATTTTTTAATTAAACGGGTTGTCCCACTACTTGGAAAACCCCTTCTCAATTGCTATATTTTCCCATATAAAATAAAAGCAGCCTGTACCGTCCTCTGATACCGGCACCATTTCAGGGACTTTGGCGCAGAGTCTCCCGGACTCGGTGACATTGTTATTTCTTGTGAGCCCTGCAGCCAATCAGCGTTTGCTTCACTCTCACTTGTTTCAGACAAAATTGACACCCAGAAGAAGTGAGAGCTGCTGTCTGACTTCCACCGTATGTCAGCTACAGTGGCATGAAAAGTTTGGGCACCCCTGGTCAAAACTACTGTTATTGTGAGCAGTTAAGCAAGTTGAAGATTAAATGATCTCTAAAAGGCCTAAAGTTAAAGATGACACATTTCCTTTGTATTTTAGGCTAAATATACACATACACCATATTTTGTGGTTTGTAAGATGCATCGGATTATAAGACGCACCCCAAATTATGAGAAGAAAAATAGGAAAAAAACTTTTTTTTTATAAAATGGTGGTGCTTCTTACAATCCATGCGTCTTATTTCTTACCGGGGGTGGTGGCTGTGGTGAAGTGGGGTCTCAGGGTCGCTGCTGGAGGAGGGAAGAGTGGAGCGTTGCTGCAGGGTCAGCGCTGAGATCTCATCTCCTGAGATCTTGGTGCAGAGATCTCCATCTGAGCTTGCGCCATTTTCCTGGAGTCCACCGCATAGGAAACCATGGAACTGCGGGGGCTCTGGCCTTTCACAAAATGTCGGCAGAGCCCCCGCAGCAGCACCGAATACCTGCAGCACCGAGCACCCACAGCAGCACCAGACATCCGCAGCGGCACTGGACACCCGGAGCACCGAACACCCGCAGCGGCGTGCCGCACATCCGAACATCCCCTCATCCCAGCCTGCGGTCTGCAGCAATGCTCCACTCTTTCCTCTTCCTGCCGTGACCCTGGGACCCTGCTCCACCGCGGCCTGTAAGGTATATCCGCATTATAAGACGTACCCACATTTTCCCCCCAAATTTGTGGGAAGAAAAGGGCGTCTTATAATCCAAAAAATACAGTATATACAGTATATATATATATGTTAGTAATTTTTTACATTTTAGGTATATGGCTTGTTCACTATCATTGTTAGGAAACGCCAGGTGATGCAAGGTTCCCAGCTTTATCAAAAGCTATCCTCCTCTAACCTTGTGCCAAAAAACAACAGCCATGAGTTCTTCTAAGCAGCTGCCTAGCACTCTGAAAATGAAGATGGTAGAGGCCCACAAAGAAGGAGAAGGCTACAAAAAGATAGCAAAGTACTGCAGTGCGCAGGTGCGGGGAAAGGTCAGAGAGGCCCAGCGCCTGCGCACTGAAGGAATTTGCTCTGCCCTCAACAGGGCAGATACTGTAAGTACGCCTGTGCAGGGGCGCGATGCCGGGGAACCTGTGAAGCAAGCAGGAGGGTGGCATCGCAAGAAGATGGGAGGCGCTGGACCCGGACCCGCGACACCCATCAGACTGGACCACCCTGCAGGTGAGTGTAATGAAACTTATTTTTCTCATCTTTCAGGTCGGATAGGGGGCTTATCTACAGCATTACAGAATGCTGTATATCAACACTGAAAGGCAGTGGCCGTATCTTATATAGGCCAAACCTGGTGACAGGTTCCCTTTAAACGGAAAAGTCATCTGGAAGACCAAATGTCTTCTCTGTATGATTCCCAAGAGACGGAGAGTTGGTTCCTGTAAAGGTATGTTGTTCACCTTGAGTTTTTGTTCTGTTCAGGAATTTTCGGAGAAGAAACTCTCCAAGTGTGTGTTCACACTTGATCCGATTTGTCAGGACTTGTGTTGCACACACTTGAATGTGGATGGAGTAGAAGAGGTGCCGAATTCATTAAGAATCGTGTACCACTTAATGAATTTGGCGTCTCTTTTGAGTGGCATGTGCCTTCATGTGCCAAGCCAGAAATGCTACTCCGCTGCCACTTTTCATGAATTTAACCCGTCCCACCCCAGCTACTTCACTCCTCTGCCAATTTCGGGTTAGGTGATCCAAAGTGGCATGAAAACGCCAAAAGTCATAGATTTTTTGTGAAACTTCGCATACCAAAAAAATGATGTGTACAAGAGCCTGCTGGATTATTGGGAGCAAGCAATGCTAAGAAAATTAATTTCCCAATAAGACCAGTGTAAACAGGATGCCAATCACCCAAATATTGAGAATAAATGTCATAGATTTAATTATTATTATAGGCTTACTTAAAAATCATTGTTATCGGCGGCACATCAACTTCAGTAAACAGGAACTGCCGAGAACAATAATAGTCTTTGCGCACAGAGTCCAGGGATTTATGATGTCCTGGCTACTGGAAGGAAATGGAACTTTATTCCTCCGATATGCAGTCATAGAGGCGCCGGCATGGCTTCAGTCATTGCTCGATACATTGTGATTGGCGGCTGTAACCAGGCCTCGGCACTGACTGACAGCCAGCTGTGCAGTGCATTGATAAAAAGCTGGCTGTCAGTCAGTGCTGAGCTGTGGTAACAGCTGCCACTCACTATGTACTGAGCGGTGACTGAAGCCGCGCCGCCAGCACGTCCTTGGCTGAATGCCGGAGGCTGCTGGGAGGAATAAAGTTCCATTTCCTCCCTGTACCCCGTCTTTCAGTACAGCAGCCGTGTAGCTTTGGAACGCTATTAATCTTGCAGAATAAAATAATATCTGCGGGATAATAGCGTTTTGGGACAGATTCCCTGTAACACTTCAATCTTTAAAAGCTTTATTACTTTGCAGCATTTTTTTCACAACTGACTTAATTATTTGCACAATACTGTATTTTTTTCGGAGCTTTTATTTCCATAATGCTAAATAAAACTTGAGTAAAGATAGTTAATTGCAAACCTCTGAACGTCATGCATTTATCGCACATTACATAGATTAGCCGATACATTTTCATACATGTTACCTCATGTTCAAGGATGTCTCTGCACCTAGAGGCTGGAGTGGAATTGGGATTTATTCTTAAGACTTAATTGTTAAATTATAGTTCAATCTATTTTTATTGAAGTTATAATTAACAACTGATGTTTCAACATTCATCAAAATCAAATTCAGGTTGCACAACAGGTACAATCAAAAAAATGTATGTATATTAACCAGTATAAGAAATAGTATGCAAAGGAAGTCTCCTCCCAATACAGATTTTTCAAAATCAGTTAAAGGTCTGATCCAGGTCTCATGGCTGGTAAATGAATAAAAATTAAAAAGATTAAGGTTTGCACCATAACTTACCAAGAATGATTACTAGTCTAGAGCATAGGAATTGCATTGCTGCCATAAAAAATGGGAGAAAAAAAATTGAATTAAGCGCTATATAGTGTATATATGAAATATGTATCTGCAAAAATTGCTATGAAAAAAGAAAGGCTCTTAGCGCATAGATTGGCCAATATATGTATGCCCAATTACCACGTCAAGGTGTCCTTCGTAAATTGGGTCCCTGTCCTGTAATGTCACCTCACAGCCTACAATTTATGGGGCAGGAATGGACCAGCTAATCAGCTTAAAATCAGCAGCAATGCAATTCCTATGCTCTAGAGTAATCATTCTTGGTAAGTTATGGTGCAAACCTTAATCTTTTTGATTTATATGCTTTCTTTGGTTGGCGCCTATTCACACTAGCTTAGATGTGCTGGTCCTTCTTTTTGTCTATTGGTAAATGAATAATATTGGCTATGGATACGGCGGTACTCCATCCAAGCCTGACCAGATGAATGCCCTGGTGTGATAAGACTCTCTAAGGGTTTTAAGCCACCTGAGGAGACGACCTGTCTCATCTGGGCAATGGATTATCTAGTGTGCCTAAGAAACGGAAACCACCATCATCCTGAGGATTACAGAGTATAGGAGAAAGCGGACCTGGAGCAGATGATATTTTATATTTATTAATTATTCTGTCCTGGATATTTAAAAGAACATGATACAGGGGTGATAGGGGATCTAATAGTATGTCCGCCCCAAAGTAGTTTAGCAAGTGGGATGGGATTTAACCGTGTATGACATGGGCGTACCCACCGTGGGGCAGAGGGGGGCAAGTGCCCCCCCCTAGAAGCAGGGGCACAGTCCGGCACACAATGAAAGAGAGCAGAGAGAGCAGCACAATGTCGGCTCCCTCTGCCACAGATTGTAGTGCCTGTCTGTGTGCGCAGTGCACGGAGCTGCTGTCTCACCAGAGCCTCTTCCTTCCTGGCTGCAAGCAGCTGTAGTTTCACTTTCTGCTGTGCAGGCTCTGGTTGTCTCAGCCACACTGGGTCCTAGTGCCCTCTGTGTGCAGACACCGGACACTTCCTGCTCCTGCCTCAGTCACTGCCTGCAGCTTCATGGTAAGAGGGGATGGAATTTATTAAATTCATTCTGCTCAGGCATGTCATGGTCACTGTGGGGGAATGTGAGAGGATGGGGGTACAGTGGGGGAGGGGTACAGGGCACTGGGGTGAATGTAAGAGGATGGGGGTATTGTGGGGGCTAGGGCACTGGGGGTTAATGTGAGAGGATGGGGGTATTGTGGGGGAGGGGCACAGGGCACTGGGGTGAATGTAAGAGTATGGAGTATTGTGGGGGCTAGGGCACTGGGGGGTTAATGTGAGAGGATGGGGTATTGTGGGGCTAGGGCACTGGGGGGTTAATGTGAGGATGGGGGTATTGTGGGGGCTGAAGTGGGGTAGGGGCAACAGGGCACTGGTTGGTGAATGTGAGAGGATGGGAATATTGTGGGGGCTGGCGCACAGGGGTTGATGTGAGAGGATGGGGTATTGTGAGGGAGGGTGGACAGGTCACTGGGGTTGAATGTAAGAGGATGGGGGTATTGTGGGGCTAGGGCACTGGGGGTTTACTGTGAGAGGATGGGGTATTGTGGGGACTGAAGTGGGGAGGGGAAACAGAGCACTGAGGGGTGCATGTGAGAGAATGGGGGTATTGTGGGGTCAGTGGGACAGAACACTAAGGGGTGCATGTGAGATGATGGGCTGTTGGGGTGTGGGTGGGGGACAGGGGAGGTAGGGGGCTTTTTTTTTACTTGTGAGCTCCTTAATACTTTAATAATAGATTAATATTTCAGTATTATTATAACAAGGGCATAGACAGACGGCCGTATAACTCATGCGAGGATCGCACTGCAATCCTCGGACTTGCTGGTACCGCTCCTGACATGAGCTCGACTGCCATGTATAATATATGGTATATACAGCATAGTGTCGCATACACTGCTGTATTATACAATATACAACAGTTCTAATGCTCCATACCTAATATACAGGATAATGTACAGTGTATATGATGTAACCTGTATAAAATGCGACATTGGCTTGCCCCCCCTAGTTTTGATCCTGGGTACGCCCATGGTGTATGATAATCTAGGTTTAGATGCCCCCCTGATAAATTTAGAAGAAATTGCTTTAATCTTCCGAAAAAAGGCTTTGGGTAAATTATAAGGAATAGTCTGGAACTGATAAAGAATTCTAGGTAAAGTGTCCATCTTCAGAATATTGATTCGGCCAAACCAGGAGACCGAGAGCCTGGACCATGGTGATCGATCTTCCTCCTAATTGTTAAATTATAAAAAGAAACCTAAATTCCAATAGAATAAAAACCTTTTTTTTTAGAAATTAAATATAAAATTATGGAAAGAACACAAACAAAAAAAAGGGCAAATCAATAGTAAATGTGACAGAAAGGGAAAAAACAACCCAAAATAAATAAAAAACACTAAAAAACTAATCAATGATAAATTGCCCCCTAACTTTGTGTCAAGGACACCGCACTGCACATGCTCACTAAGCCAGTGCACGTGTCCTAAGTAAACCAACTGTGCCCCCTGTAAGGTTTCACTCACTCGGCTGCTTCAGAGGTAAATCAGGACGCACTTTTCTTATCCAAAGTTCATCAGGTTTATTACATCATAAACCTCAAAGCAACATATAGTACAAGTCTTCAGTAAAGCTTCTTAAGATCTCTACAAACACAGATACAGGAAGGCTTCTCCATTCCTACACAGAGACCTCTCTGTAATGTCCCGCCTGGATACACATGGAAGTCTGTCCACACTGGCAGACTCCCACACACTCTCTTAGGTGCCAAACAAACTCCATTACATAGGCGTAACCCCGCCCATAGGTGAGGTCAGGATCACATGGTTAGGTCACCTGATCATGACTTCATCACAGGTCCTTCAGACACACACAAACCATGCTTCCATGCATATCTGGAGGAGCATACACAGTGCCCCCTAGCTGCATCAGGGGTCACTACACCACATACCTCCCGCCTCTGTTCAAACTTGTGGGGTTGAACACTTGTTACCCGACTAGAGATCCTTCTCGGTCGTCTCTGCCAGTCAAACCGTCTGGCTAAGTCGGGCCCTCTGTCAGACCACCCGCCTCCCCAGCGGCCAGTACGGCGTCGCAATTCCCCTGCACCCATACGTCCTGTCTGGTCTGAGTCCTTTTCAGCTCGTCCACCACAGGTTCTCCTGCTTAGGTCACTCATCACTAAGCTAACTGAGGCATCACTATTTCTACCTCTTCCATCAGGCGTTCTTCGTCTCTCAACACTACGGATTGAAGGTGGTGGCCATCTTCTTTCCATTTCCTGCAGCTCTCTGTTGACCTGCTCCCTCTCCAGTCGTAGCTGCTCTACTTCTCTCAAGTATGGCACACGATACTCCAGGAGCATCCGGATATTCCCAAGGCTCTCCCTGGATCCGACAACGAAGAATGGAACCATCCCATCTTCACCCCTGACCTGGACTTCGTCATCAGCCGGAATCCTGACTCTCGTCACACCGGACTTATTCACCATCTCCTGCATCACTTTCCCAAGTCTTCCGATGACTTGCTTCACCAGACCTCTGGGCACTTGAATGATGTCTTCCACCAATCCAAGCCGACTTTGAGCCTTTCTTGCTTGCTCCAAACGTCGAGCAGCTTCTTTATTTCTCCACATGATTATCTGTTTCGTTCGGAGGCATTGTAGATGCATGTCTCTCAGGACAGCCACTCGCTTCAGGGTGACTTCCTTAGTCGACAGTATGACTAACTGTTTCATCTCTGGCACCCAGTTCACACTACATGCTTCTACCGCCTTTCTAAAGGCCTCATGCACTTCCTCACTGGCACACACTTCTCGCAGGTCTTTGGGTATCTCTATTACACACTTGAAACCCGACCCGTCACCTTCTTGGACAGACTGTTGGACCTCCTCGTCCTGAGCATTGGTACAGTTTTCCAAGACATCGCTCTCCCTTGTGTGTCCATCTGCATGGCACTTCCCTTGCTGGATTTCTTCTCCCATAGATTTCTGGAGCTGGGCACTAGTCTCCTCCTCTATCTTGAGCTCTCGGAGAACTCTATCTTGCTCTTCTGCCAAGCAGCGACACTCCTGCTGATGTTTCTCTTGTTCCTCTCTGAGCACCTCCGTCTCTTTCCATAGAGCCTTGTTCATACTCTTACACGCTGACAGATGATCTCTGAGCTTAGAGACTTCCTTCTCCAGCTCCTCCACTTTGTGCTCAATCATTTGCCTCAGGACCCTTTCTCGCTCCACTGTCTCTTTCACTGTTTCTTTAAACAGCTCTCTCTCATGGTCCTGCTCTCTTTTTGCCAGCACATGTCGCACCATCACCTCTTTAATTACATTTTCGGCTGAGCACTCTTGCCCACGCACACTCTGCCTCTCCAGAGTTCCGCCCGTTCCTGCATCCGCAGTTTCCACTGTCTCACGACTCCCGGTAACTTCAACGAGCTCCAACTTACTGCACTCACTTTCCCTTGCGGTCGAGTCACAGTCTACATAGGAGTCACTCCCCCTCCCCCTGTCATCCTGGAACAGCACGTCCCCACTTAGACAGGTCTCTGCCCCCTTTTCTGGAGCTATACCGTTTCTCACGGTCACACGTCTTGTCATGTCCAAGTCCCCGAGTTGGTCTGACCCACACTTTCTTCTGGTCACCTGGAGCTCGGGACTATCGCTATTAGGTGTTACCTTCTTTTTACACATCACACGACAAGGAACCACTACAGCCACCTGCTGTGATGGGGCTCCCTCCTCTGAACAACAACACACTTTATCAATTTCCCATGCCTTTTCAAATAACGTGAAGTCCCGCTTCCTCTCATAGGGGTACACTAAGTTCGGTGGTATACCAGCATAACACCCTTTTGGAATCTCCACCCACTTTTGGGCCACCATCCCCTTTTGGGTTGCCACCCCCTTTTGGGACTCCGCCCCCTTTCGGGCCACCATCCCACTTTGGGTTACCGCACCCTTTTGGGCCACCATCCCAATTTGGGTTACCGCCCCCTTTTGGGCCACCATCCTAATTTGTGTTACCGCCCCCTTTTGGGACTCCGCCCCCTTTTGGGCAACTTTACTGATTTGGGCTACCACCCCCTTTTGAGACTCCACCCCCTTTCGGGCCACAATCCCAATTTTTTTTTTGGGGGTTGCCGCCCCCTTTTGGGACTCCACCCCCTTTTGGGTAACCATTCCTGTTTTGGGTTTCTGCCCCCCTTTTGGGACTCCTCCCCTTTTAGGGACACCACCCATCACTGGGGAACACACCACGGCTCTTACAGGCCCCAGTCCACACAGTACCCTTAGACAGTGTCTTTTACTTAGGGCGTGTACTGGCCCTTTAAGAGATTGTGTGCCTCGGTTCACACTGTCCTTTTTACCACACCAGCTACTGCCACCGCTTCAGTTGCAGCCACTAACAACCAGCACCTCCAGATGCTACTCCTAAGCTGCTGTGGCTGTTACTGCAGCTCCGGCTGTTGCAGAACTTCTTGCTGCAACAGTCACTGTAGCTCCTGCTACCACAAGTCTCTGCACGCTGCGCTGTCTTGCCGCTTGTCACCTTCGTGACCCCACGAGTCACAGCCAGCCGCTTGTCACCTTCATGACTCCTCTGAGCCACAGCAAACACCTCACACGTGTTCCAGAAAAAAAAAACAGTTTCTCACTGACCCGTCAGCACAACACAGACTCCTGTCTGTTACACTCTCAGCCAGAGAGATTTTCCGGACACCTCCTCTCTCATAGAGGTGTGTAGCCCTGGTACACAATACCAGGAGGATGAGTGGAGAGGTAAAGGTTAAGTGTTCTTCATGTCATCATGTACCTTCAAACACGCCCAGTAGGGGTGTGGAAGAGAGAGATTTAGTTAGTCAGTGTCCGGACTTCAGAGTGAGAAGTCTGTGTTTTCCTGTCCTTGGACAGAGGAGAGTGTGTCCAGACTTAGGAGAGACAAGACGTCTTAGGGACTCTGCTCTATCTTCAGCTTAAAATTGTGGAGTCTAGTATAGGTACTTTAACGTACCCGAGCCTAGTCAAAGCTGTGCCCACTGGAAACAGGCTGAAATATCTCCTGAGAACTGAGCAAGTCGAAGGGCAAAAGTGGAAGAAAGCAAGGAAGTGCTATAGGTGAAGAATACCTGCACAAATCTACCGGTTACTGGGGACCGAAGAATCATCTTTGTTTCAAGCAAGGTGATAAGATAGCCAGAAATCTACCGGACCCTAGGTCGCGGCGGATAAGCCCATACAGTCAGTACGTAACTGGGGTCAGAGGAAGTGAGGACCGTGAGTCAGTGCACGACAATATAGGAAATCATCTTTCTCACCAAAAAGGCTCCAACCACAACACTGATCGGGCAGAACAGCTAAAGATAAGCTGGAATTATAGAGAGGACTACGCTTCATGCTGGTCGTACTCAGCTTCATTGGAGTTAAAGGAGGCCCCTAACTTGCTTAACCGTTTGCCTCAAAGCTCATCCTCCATCAACCCCATCAGCCTCCCTGGGACCTGCTTTACCATTCTGCAAGTAAAGGTATGGAAAGACTTTGACTGTGTGAGACTGAGTTATTACTGCATGCCTGCACAATCCCTACCTAACTACCGACCTGAGGGAAAAGTCCCACCTGTAGGGGACCCGACATCTAGCTGCCTCACCATCCCCTCAGAGGTCTACAGCAGCGCTGGTACTAATTACCAGAACACTACAGGTGGCGTCACGAACTGTACATAAATCAACCCCCCTGTAAATATATCCCCAACAACATACGCCAGACCGCCAGGGCCACAGACCGAGCCACAGCTACCTGTGACAAAATCCCCATAGACTTCTACGGGCTCGGCTCTGAGTACCCCATTGCCCTGGTAACCCACAATTGTGGTGGCGGGTCGACACAAAAACTTGGCGTCACGAACAGGATACGAAACTCGCAGAATTGCGAGCCCTGCGTGCCTATGTAACTGTTTGAGTGAAAAAGACTGTTGCTGTTGTTTGGCGCCAAATACCGCCATATTTGCCGCCAGATTCGCGCCTAAAGCGTTGGAGAAGAAGGAGGGCGTACCTGAAAGAGCGCGCAAAGTCTTGGACACGCCCCCGGCTCTGACTCATCGGAAGGTCCTGCGACAGGAAGTGAACGCTCTGACATCAGAGCGCCTGCGACGAAGGTCCTATTCCCACAGCGGTGCCTGTGAAGAAGCAGCGTCTGAAACCGGTAGGCTCCGTTTAACCAAGGGGGCGCTAAGATGTCACAACAACAGGCTGACAGTGCGGCCCCGGCCGGAGGGCTTAATCCCGCACCGTCTGGTATTGTAGCGCCAGATGGAGGCGCAGGCCCAGCACCTAGTCCGGTAGTCCCGATCATGCCACTAACGCTTCCATATATGCCTGGGGCGAAATGGCTTCCCCAGTACAGCGGTGAGCCAGGCACATTATCAGGCTTCAAGCGGAAGTTAAGCAGCCTATTGGAAATGTACTCCATGCCTGAGAAACAAAAAGCTGCTGTGTTAATAGGGCAGTTAACTGGCGCTGCTGAGAGGGAAGTGGAGACTTGGGATACCGTTGATCTGGAGTCGGTACCTGCGATTTTCCTTAAACTAAATGCCATATTTGAAGACCGCACAGAAACGGATCTCCGGATGGCCTTCTATCACTGTTCACAACAGCCAGGTGACAGCATCCGGGACTATGCTTGCCGATTGCAAGGAGCCCTGAAAGCACTCAAGCAAGTTAACAATTTAAATGCTCTCCATGAGAATAAAATGTTGAAAGAACAGTTTATACAGGGATTGAGATCCCCAGAGGAACGCAGAACTGTAAATTGGTGGTCCTTAGATCATCCGGATGCTACCTTTGATGCCCTAAAGGACATGGCAATAAAAGGGCTGCGGCCCCTGGGCAAACCCGAGGTGGCCACCCAACATCATCAGGGTGAAGTCACTCCGGAACCGGCAGTAACCCCCTGTTCCCCGCTAGTGGCTGAAGCCAAAGCGCAGGTGACATCTCCTAGTGAATTGGACTGTCTGCGCTCAGAGGTGCGCCAGCTGACTAAAAATCTGGCTGCTGTTATGAGTGCCCTGCAACTGCGGAAAGAAGAGGAAGGAAAAATCTTGCTAGCGGACTGCCCAGAAGACGTCCCGTGGATGCACCGGAGAAGAAAGAAGACGTCGCCCCCCCGGAGGAGGACAACGCCACCCCCAGGAGCAACCTCTGATCAACACCCTTCTCGTCGAGAGATCGTCTGTTTTCGCTGCAACCGAAAAGGTCATTTGTCTCCACAGTGTCCTTTAAACGGGCAGAACCTGGGTCCAAGGGCCAACACCCAGGAGAATACCCGCCAGGCCCCCTAGACTGGAACCGCAGGTATGTGGGCGGGCGACCCTACCTGTCCATTATTTTAGATGGGATTGCTGTTCCAGCATTGCTAGACACTGGGTCTCAAGTCACCCTCATACCTGATGCCCTATATACCAAGTACTGGTCAATGGACGATCTTAAACCCCCGAGCCTTGACTTTACCGTGTATGCTTCTAATGGTCTTCCTGTAGAAGTACTTGGAACAAAATGTGTAGATGTAAAGGTGGGAAGAGAGGAGTTGAAAGACCAGGGACTTCTGGTAGTGAAGACTGTAAATGAGGAGAATGGTCTAAATATAATATTGGGTACTAATGTTATTGGTAATTGTTTGGAAGAAGTAGTGTTCTTGCTCCAACAGCTCGCTGAGATTGCCCGACCAAGGCAGAGAGGAGTCATCCAAAGAGAGATCCGGGCCCTGGTGTGTCAGCAACAAGCGAAGCTTACCGACGGCGAAATTGGTAATGTACGGGTCACTGACTCGAATCCTATTGTGATACCCCCAATGAGTGAAATGATCATTTGGTGCAGGGCAGCCATAGGTCTGAGGGGACAGAATTACCAAGCTGTAGTAGAACCCCACCATTCAGAACATAGACCTACACTTATGACTGCTAGAGGAGTAGTAGAAGTGGTGAATGGGAGAGTACCTGTACGGCTTCTCAATTGGGGAGATGATGAGGTAAATTTACCCCGTTATGCAACCATTGCTAAACTTCATGCTGTCGACAATAATTCCATTCTCCCGGCTGAGTCCTTAGACTCCTGTCAAATAGAGGAGGACAATGACCCAGCAACTCAGGTGGCGGAATGGTGTCAGCAGCTCCATGTTGGGACGGACACCACTCCCGCTCACCAGAAGCAAGGGGTATTACGGGTGGTGCACGAGTACGCCCAAGTGTTTAGCAAAAACCCACTTGATTTTGGGACAATTAAGGGAGTACAACATCATATCCCTACAGGCAGTCATCCTCCATCAAAGAGCGGTATAGGCCCATACCTCCAGCTCATTATCAGAAGGCTAAAGAAATGTTGAATGATATGAAGAAAGCTGGGGTGATAAGGGATAGTTGTAGTCCCTGGGCAGCCCCTCTAGTTCTGGTTAAAAAGAAAGATGGTAGTATGAGAATGTGTGTGGATTACAGGCAGGTGAACCGCATAACACACAAGATGCATACCCGCTACCACGCATAGAGGAATCATTAGCTGCTCTGAAAACGGCTAACTACTTTTCACCCTTGATCTGACTAGTGGTTACTGGCAAGTGGCTGTGGCTGAGGAGGATCGTGAGAAAACGGCTTTCACCACCCCAATGGGGCTCTGTGAGTTTGACAGAATGCCGTTTGGACTCAGTAGTGCCCCAGGAACATTTCAGAGAGTGATGGAAAACTGTCTGGGACATCTCAATTTGAAACCGTGCTGCTGCTACCTAGACGACGTTATCGTGTATTCCAAGACATATGAGGACCATCTGAAGCACCTGGCAGAAGTGTTTGAGTCCCTGTCCAGGTACGGGATGAAGTTGAAACCCTCGAAATGCCATCTACTCAGCAGAAGGTACAAATACTTGGGGCACATCGTCAGTTCGGAAGGAGTAGCGCCGGACCCAGAGAAAGTCACTGCCATCCAGAAGTGGCCGGAGCCGAAAAACCTTAAGGAAGTGCGACAGTTCCTGGGACTAACGGGTTACTACAGGAGATTCGTGAAAGATTACACGAAGAAGGCAGCTCCTTTACAGGACCTCCTGGTAGGACAATCCTTAAAGAGCAGAAACCCTCCCTTTAACTGGGGGAAAGAACAGGCTGAAGCATTCCAAAAGATGAAAGAGATCCTTACAGGTGATGAGATCTTAACCTATCCTGATTACAGTCAACCGTTCCTGTTGTACACCGACGCCAGTAATGAAGGGTTGGGAGCCGTTCTCAGTCAGAAGCAGAATGGACAAGAAAAAGTCATCGCATATGCTAGCAGAAAACTCAGGCCAACTGAAAGGAATCCGGAAAATTATAGCAGCTTCAAGCTAGAGTTTCTGGCGCTGGTCTGGGCCATTACCGAAAGATTTAAGCACTATCTGGCCTCCAATAAGTTCACGGCGTACACAGACAACAACCCATTAACGCACCTGGAAACCGCCAAGCTGGGTGCCATGGAGCAGCGATGGATGGCTCGGTTGTCCAATTACCAGTTTACTATCAAGTACCGGGCAGGTCGAAAGAATGCTAATGCTGATGCGTTGTCCCGTATGCCGCATGACTCAGATACGGAAGAAGAATCGGACGACCTGGAAGAAATTGAGCTACCCGCGTTCCATCGAAATGGGGTAGTCCACGAGCATCAAGTCCACAGAAAGCAAAATGGTGCACATTAAATCCTTTACCCCATCACAGCTGGAAAGAACTCAGGACAGTGATCCAGTGGTCAGCCACATCAAGGAGTTGTTAAAGCAAGAAGGCTCCTCCTTGGAAAAGGATGCACCTATGCCCGCCAAGCTCCTGTGGAACGAGAGAAGCAGGTTGTTCCTGTACCGTGAGAAGTTGTGCAGAAGATACGTCAACCCCAGAACCCATGAAATGGTCTGGCAAATCGTGGTCCCAAAGACAGACGTCCCAATGGTGTTGGAAGCATACCACGATCAAGCAGGACACTTTGGCTGGAGGAAGCTGGAGACCCTGTTGAGATGCCGGTTCTATTGGGTAGGGATGCGCAGCTCCGTCGAGAGGTGGTGTCGGAACTGTGGACCCTGTGGTCTCAGAAGAAAGGACTACGGAAGTCAAAAGGCCCCCCTGCAACCTATCCGGACGACTCGTCCCCTGGAGATTGTGGCCCTGGACCACGTCAAACTGTCACCGAGTAGATCTGGATACTCATACGCCTTGACCATGGTGGACCATTACTCCAGATTTCTGGTAGTCGTTCCAGTGAAAGACCAGACCGCAGTGACGGCAGCGAAGACCTTTCAAGCAAGCTTCTGCAGACCGCATGGGTATCCCGAGCAAGTCTTAACCGATCAGGGACCTGCTTTTGAAGCCGACTTATTCAAGGAATTCTGTCATATGTACGGGTGCAAGAAAATAAGAACAACACCATATCACCCTCAAACCAACGGTCTTTGTGAAAAGATGAACCATATTGTCCTTGACTTGTTGAGATCCATACCGTTGGAAGACAGGAATCGATGGCCGGATTTACTACCTGATTTGGTTGATTTGTATAATCATATACCTGTAAGCTCAACTAACTGCACTCCAGCCTATCTTATGAGAGCAAGGCCTGGAAAACTACCAATGGACCTAGAACTTGGAGTGGTAGAACCGGAGGCAGACGATGCTGTTGAAAACTGGGACGTCAATCGGCAAGAGCAATACAGAAGAGTACAAATCTGTGTAGAGGAAAGTCTTAATAAGGCACGGGAGAAACAGGAAGATGTTTACAACCGAAATGCTCCTGCCAAGCCTTTGATGCCTGGAGAGGTAGTATTAAAAAGAAAGAGGAAAATGCATAAACTGGATAATCAGGGGAGCAAGAACCCTACGTCATACAAGATTCTAAGTACGACAACGGAAAAGTTTGTGTCGTCAGTAAAGACGGAGGAAAAACAATAACCACTGTGTCTAGAGACCATTTGAAACTATGTCCGAACCCTTGAAACGTTGCGACAAGAACCCTGTCTTCAATCAAAGAGAGAAAAAGGAAGAGGTTATACACACAGATCTGGGAGATTTTTCCTGCGGATTGGCCCCGACTGGGAGATGCTGTGATAATTCCAGTGTTGCAGTTTTATAAGCCACAAGAGGACGTTCTATCTCCAGTTGTGCCTGTAGTGCCAGTTGAAACCCGCTCAGGAGTTACCCCTTCCAGCAACACCTCAACCTGTAGAACCTCAAGATGGATCATCTGAAGCAGCGCCCCATACTATGGGAATCCCCTGGTGAAGCTGACTCACACCGCCCAGCCATCAGTACGCTTTGCCAGATCCATGGAAAGATTAAGGCAGTTCTATGGTTTACCGTTTCATAGTGCAGACAGATCGCAAATTGATTTACCTGAAACTACACCACGTAGGTCAGAGAGAATCACAAAAGGGAAATTACCCATTAGATATCAGCAATAGTTATGACGAATTGATGTAAAATATATTGTGAAAAGTCTATATATATAAATGTGTTTTTCCCTATTATGTCTTCGTTCACAATGGACTCAGAGGCTGAGGACTGAGCCAGCCCAAAAACTGTATCCTGTAAATAGTTGCACTAAAGTGCCTTCTTAATGGTTTCACATGAAACCTTGACTCACCTCTGAACCAAAAACCCGTGTGTGTGGCACTGAGTGAGGTCTGCATTTGGATGTCCTGCAGCCCACCCAGGACCCACGTGAAGGTTTGGTGCGGGTCCTTCACAAGTATCTTGTAAATTTATTTATTGAATATTACTTGTATTTTTCTATCAAGTTTGTAACTTTCAAAGTATTCTTACCTCCCGGATGGGAAGATGTTATTGTTCCAAATGTTATTGCATAAACAAAATTTTTCTGTCTTTTGTATTCCACAGCCCGGGAGTGCTGTCGTTTACCATGGGGGAATGTGTAGCCCTGGTACACAATACCAGGAGGATGAGTGGAAGAGGTAAAGGTTAAGTGTTCTTCATGTCATCATGTCCCTTCAAACACGCCCAGTAGGGGTGGGAAGAGAGAGATTTAGTTAGTCAGTGTCCGGACTTCAGAGTGAGAAGTCTGTTTTTTTCCTGTCCTTGGACAGAGGAGAGTGTGTCCAGACTTAGGAGAGACAAGACGTCTTAGGGACTCTGCTCTATCTTTCAGCTTAAAATTGTGGAGTCTAGTATAGGTACTTTAACGTACCCGAGCCTAGTCAAAAGCTGTGCCCACTGGAAACAGGCTGAAATATCTCCTGAGAACTGAGCAAGTCGAAGGGCAAAAGTGGAAGAAAGAAGGAAGTGCTATAGGGAAGAAAACCTGCACAATCTACCGGTTACTGGGGACGAAGAATCATCTTTGTTTCAAGCAAGGTGATAAGATAGCCAGAAATCTACCGGACCCTAGGTCGCGGCGGATAAGCCCATACAGTCAGTACGTAACTGGGTCAGAGGAAGTGAGGACCGTGAGTCGTGCACGACAATATAGGAAATCATCTTTTCCCCCAAAAAGGCTCCAACCACAACCCCTGATCGGGCAGAACAGCTAAAGATAAGCTGGAATTATAGAGAGGCTACGCTTCATGCTGGTCGTACTCAGCTTCATTGGAGTTAAAGGAGGCCCCTAACTTGCTTAACCGTTTGCCTCAAAGCTCATCCTCCATCAACCCCATCAGCCTCCCTGGGACCTGCTTTACCATTCTGCAAGTAAAGGTATGGAAAGACTTTGACTGTGTGAGACCCGAGTTATTACTGCATGCCTGCACAATCCCTACCTAACTACCGACCTGAGGGAAAAGTCCCACCTGTAGGGGACCCGACATCTAGCTGCCTCACCATCCCCTCAGAGGTCTACCCGCAGCGCTGGTACTAATTACCAGAACACTACAGGTGGCGTCACGAACTGTACATAAATCAACCCCCCTGTAAATATATCCCCAACAACTACGCCCGACCGCCAGGGCCACAGACCGAGCCACAGCTACCTGTGACAAAATCCCCATAGACTTCTTCCGGGCTCGGCTCTGAGTACCCCATTGCCCTGGTAAACCCACAATTGTGGTGGCGGGTCGACACAAGGCATCCCACAAAGGAAAAAACAGTTCTCACTGACCCGTCAGTACACCACAGAGTCCTGTCTGTTACCTGTTGATCACGCAGGTTTCCGGATACCTCCTTTTCATAGAGGCATCCCACAAAGACAAAACAATCTCTCACTGCCCCGTCAGTACACCACAGACTCCTGTCTGTTACCTGTTGAATCACTCAGGTTTCCGGATACCTCCTTTTCATAGAGGCATCCCACAAAGAAAAACAATCTCTCACGACCCGTCAGACACCACAGACTCCTGTCTGTACCTGTTGATCACTCAGTTTCCGGATACCTCCTTTTCATAGAGGCATCCCACAAAGACAAAACAATCTCTCACTGACCCGTCAGTACACCACAGACTCCTGTCTGTTACCTGTTGGCCACGCAGGTTTCCGGACACCTCCTCTTAGAGGCATCCAACAAAGGAAAAAAAAAACAGTCTTTCACTAATTCTTCTCACTGATCCCGACCAGCATAACACGGTTGTCAAACCGTCACTGTTGGCGTCAGCCACACAGGTT
>JARQOD010000010.1:89673066-89819990 GCA_033576555.1 Oophaga sylvatica
ATGACCCGGAGGTTGTCATGACAACCCCGGGTCATCAAGGCAGACATCGGCCCCTGCAAATACAGTGCAGGGTGCCGATCTGAGGCAGAGGGAGCTCCCGACCCTCTGCCTCCCCCCCTGAGCTCTGCGATCGCTGGATCGCAGCAGTCAGGGGGTTAACAGCCAGGGGCGGTGGGGGCTCCGCTCCTGGCTGTCAGTGCAGGAAGCCTGGCCACTGCAGCGCCGGCTCCTGCACTGATCGCGCTGGAGAAGCTGAAATTTCAGCTTCTCCTGCACGATCGCTGCTGTGTTTGGTCAGTCAGATTGACTGACCAATCACAGCGCTGTGAGTGTGGGGACAGACGGCAAAGGTCCCGCACCGCTTGCCGTGCCTGTCAGCTGTCTGTGACAGCTGTCGGCACTGATCTACCACTGCGTATTTACACGCAGTGGTAGATCAAAGGCATGACGTGCAGAGTCCGTCCTGGTGCCGGAACTGGCACCTTGCCATGACGGACTCTGCACGTCAGTGGACATTAAGGGGTTAAAATCACCATATTTATGTAAACAAATGTTACTCAGGTTAGGGGGCCCACTCAGAGGTGTTTCGCCCCCCCTAGGCTGAACCCTTAGCTACGTCTGTGATATTCACATTGGGTTTGGATTATATAGTGCAAATAAACAATTGCCAAAAGTGCACACTGTGCAAAAAAATATAATAATAATAGAAAATGCAAAATATTTGAAAAATATATAATGAAATCACATACGTGCAGAAAAAGGCAAAGTTTATGAGCTCAGAAAATATAAAAAATAAATGAAAAAAATATGTGACATTAGAACAAATAAGTGTAATATACTATGTGCAATTATTCACTAGTCGCTAAACATGATAATAACGAGGAGAAATAGGAGTCAATGATGAAGATAATTTATCATAAAATGGTAAATATTTATTATATAAACAATACAAATGTAGCACAATAAATCGTACAAAAAGACAATAGAAACACACATTTAGGACAAGTGCATGTACAGGGAGAATGCGCTCCTGATAATGTGAGAAAAAATCACTTGTGGTAAAGATGGAAAAGCGAGATGTAGCCCAAAAAGAGTCATGTAAAAAACTCCCCACAGTAGGGGAAAAGGTAAGGTGCTATAGCTACACTCATATATACCACAGGACGCCAAGCATGCTTCATGAAGTAAAAAATCACTGTTGTATAAGGCCAGCAAAGGACTATGCAGCGCTGCCCAAATTAACAAAGAACCATGCTCACCGGTAAGTAAAGGGTAACACAGGAGGGCAGTCACCCTGCTCAAAGATGCCACCCCGACGCACGTTTCGTGGCTAACCTGCCACTTTTCAAGGGGATGATAGCATTGTGCACCAAGGACCTTCAAATACCTCCCCTTCCCTGGTCACATGGTCAGGATTGACCAATGGAGGATGGTATATTGGCGCATGCGCCGCTGGAGCCGGACAAGCCCCCAGTGACGGCGGCGTCATGCCTCCAGATGCGCGCACAGGCCAAAAGCCCAGGCGCGCCCCGGACACAAAGAGACGCCCCCCCACAGGGGTAGTCGCCCAGGCCACAACGGGGCATGCGCACTCCCAAACTCCATTATAGTGGTTGGTAATAAAAGTACATACATTAATATGGGGCTAAATTGCATACAATAACGATATATACAGAGACACACAGCAGGGCTTTCCATATTATCCAAAACAAATACAAATATAAGTATAAGTTATCAGCATATGGCAATAGTATGTGCAGAATATACGGAGGTTAACGCATCAGGAAACCATATATGGTATGGCTGTGTTCTCTTTTTTTCCCCAAAGGAATCCAAGACGGAGGTAGAAGGCCAGATGACGAATCAAGGTATTAAGTATAGATGTAAACATAACTGTAGAAACATATAATTAAAACAAAATTAAAATCAAGAAGACATCAAAAAGAACCAGAGGGGGTGTCAAAAGGAAAAGAAGTAAATTATAAAAAAGAGGCAAAACTTAAAGACTCATTAAGGCCATTGGGCACCATTGTGTCCAGCTGGACGATCCAACGGGCCTCCATTTGAGCCAGGATTTTTTTATAATCCCCATCTCTAACTCCGAGGTGTAAAATGTCGATTCCGCGGACCTTAAAAGAGGTAGCGTCACAGTTATGATGGTATTTAAAGTGACGAGGAATTGTCTTTAGGTTCGAGGGATCGGAAATGGCCCTCGCTGCGCCAATGTCCCTTACGTGTTCCCTAATACGTATTCTTAATTCTCTGGTGGTCAAGCCGACATATATCCTCGGGCAGCCGCATGTGGCATAGTAAATAATATTTGAGCTGCCGCAGGATATACGCCGGCGAATATCAAACGTTTTGTCACCACCAGAGGAAGAGAAAGTTGAGGCACGCAGGGCATTGGCGCAAGCGAGGCAATGGCCGCACGGAAAAAAGCCTACGGTAGGACCACGAGTACCAAAGACATTTGTGGGAGGTGGGAGATAGTGACTCCGGACGAGAATATCTCTCAGGTTTTTTGACGGTCTTGATGTTATGGATGGGTAGTCACCCAGCGAGCGAGACAGAGCGGGTTTCGGTTTTTAGAACATCCCAGTGTCTAGCTAGGATCTGTCGAATGCCAGACCATTCATGATTGAAGGTGGTAATAAATCTTATTGGTCCTTCTTCACACCCTTGGCTGTCTACACGAGCAGTATTGAGGAGGCAGTCACGTGGAGTCCTCCTTGCTCGATCGTATCCCTTTTTAATGCATCTATTGCTGTAACCTCGCGCCCTGAAGCGGTTTTTAAGGTCCTTGGCTTGTGCCTCAAAGGCATCGTCGGTAGAGCAGATGCGTCTCATTCGAAGGAACTGTCCGACCGGGACGGCCCTAATAGTGGCAGGATGATGAGCTGACTTAGCATGAATTAATGCATTTACGGAGGTGGGCTTCCTAAACACGTCCGTCTGGAAGCGGCGACTAGCGTCAACCCCAGAGAGACGTCCAGAAACTCCACCCTCGTGCGGCTATACTTGTAGGTTAAATGGATATTAAGAGAATTCTGATTCAGCTCCATCATGAAATCCTCGAGCTGCTGCACCGTCCCGTCCCACAACATCAGAATATCGTCAATATATCTAAACCAGTACAGCACATGGGAGGCGGCCTGTGCGCCCACATCGCCAAACAAGGATCTCTCCCAAGAACCCAGAAAGAGATTGGCGTAAGCGGGCGCACAGGCTGCGCCCATGGCTGTACCACGCCTCTGTAAGTAAAAGGTGTCTTTGAAGACGAAGAAGTTGTGAGTCAGGACATAGTGGAGCAGCTCGAGGATTAGCTCACACATAGGGCCGTCCAGGTCGGAGGATCCAAGAAGAGACGGACAGCAGCCAAGCCATGGGAATGATCGATGCAAGTGTACAAGGACTCCACGTCGGCTGTCACCAAAATAGTAGAGTCATCCACAAGGATGCCGTCGACCCGTGCCAGAACGTCCTTAGTGTCACGGACAAAAGAAGGCAGTGTCTCCACAATGGGTTTAAGGTAGAAATCAATGAATTTACAAACCATATCACATGGGCCACCAATGCCCGACACAATAGGGCGCCCCGGTGGGTCGAGGGCATCCTTGTGGATTTTTGGAAGTAAATAAAAGGTAGGGGTTTTAGGATTTTTTATCAGTAAGCCCTCATAGATTTTTTTAGTAATGATATTAGACTCATACGCTCCATGTAGGATGTCCTGGAGTTCCAACGAGAAGGAGGAAAGAGGACTATGCATCAGCTTAGTATACGTGTTGGAGTCCCTAAGTTGACGAAATACCTCTCGTTCATATTTGTCACATGGCCAGATCACGATATTCCCCCCTTGTCAGCAGGTTTAAAAACCACATCAGGGAGAGATTGTAATTGTGACAATGCCTGACGTTGTTCATGTGTCATGTTGTCAAATCTACGTCTTGTAGATAGATTTTTTAGATCTTCCGTCACCAATTTTGTAAATACATCAATAGCCGGACATAATGACAAGGGGGGGAATCTCGCCGATCTGGGTAACAATGATGTAGGGAACCTACTTGTTGTGGATGCTGACTGTTCCTCAAGTAGTTCCTCAAGGTTGTGTAAAGCCTCCCTCTCGTTGTCACTCCAGGGCTCCGACATCTGGCCCGACTATGCAATTTCTTTAGTAGGAGTTTACGAGAGAATAGATGGAGATCCTTCAATACTGTAAAAAAGTTAAATGCATTAGTCGGTGAAAAGGTTAAACCTCTACTCAGAACCTCTAATTGTGTGACAGACAGAGTGTGGTGTGATAAGTTCACTACCTGTAGTCTGCTCTGTGACGCAAGCTGGGTGGGTCCCCCTCCATTATTTGTAGTTTTAGTTGCCTGCGCGTCACCATCTTTTTTCCGCCAATCGGTACACTACCCTGGTCACTGATGTGAGATTTTTTAGAAATAGATTCTTTGTTAATGGATTGATTGGATCGCACTGAGGCAGATCTAGACCTTGAGTAAGATGAATTCCTATATCTAGGACGTGATCTATCAGTAGGATTACGCCACCTGTATACTCTTGAAAGTAACTTATCCTGAGTATCCCGTTTACATTTCTTAGATTTAGTAGATTGGATTTCAAGGGCCCATTTTTGTAGATCCGCATCTATGGAGTCATTGAATTTTTTTAGATTTTCACTAGACATCTCACGTCGTAGTGTGACCTGAACGGAATCAATCTCGGACTCAAGTGTTTCTAATGTATTTTGATTCATTTCTTTTAATAGCTTCATAAAGCCAATGGAGCAGGTATTAGTTAACTCCTCCCAACGATTTTTAATAGAATCATCCTGAATAGGAAATGACGGGAACACCTGAATTCGAAGGCCTCTAGGTATTAGATTGCTTTTAATGTATTTGTCTAGGAACTCGTGGTTCCACCAGACCTTAGTCCGGTTTTTTGAGAAGATCCTTAAAAAGAAAAATAGCCTCTTGCAATTCCTTCTGAGACCCCTCATTGGATCCCTCTGCACCGTCCTGAAGTGTTTCATTGATCTGAGCTCGCCATGTGGCATCTCGTGCTCGAAAATCCATAATCAGACTGAGAAAAGCTGTGAACAACACAGAAACAATCAATTTGATCATATACAGCTGCATGGGTATAACATAGGGGATGTGGGTCACACAACAAATGTGTGAGACCAAAAATCACCACTCACAAAAACATGATAATAACGAGGAGAAATAGGAGTCAATGGTGAAGATAATTTATCATAAAATGGTAAATATTTATTATATAAACAATACAAATGTAGCACAATAAATCGTACAAAAAGACAATAGAAACACACATTTAGGACAAGTGCATGTACAGGGAGAATGCGCTCCTGATAATGTAAGAAAAAATCACTTGTGGTAAAGATGGAAAAGCGAGATGTAGCCCAAAAAGAGTCATGTAAAAAACTCCCCACAGTAGGGGAAAAGGTAAGGTGCTATAGCTACACTCATATATACCACAGGACGCCAAGCATGCTTCATGAAGTAAAAAATCACTGTTGTATAAGGCCAGCAAAGGACTATGCAGCGCTGCCCAAATTAACAAAGAACCATGCTCACCGGTAAGTAAAGGGTAACACAGGAGGGCAGTCACCCCGCTCAAAGATGCCACCCCGACGCACGTTTCGTGGCTAACCTGCCACTTTTTCAAGGGGATGATAGCATTGTGCACCAAGGACCTTCAAATACCTCCCCTTCCCTGGTCACATGGTTAGGATTGACCAATGGAGGATGGTATATCGGCGCATGCGCCGCTGGAGCCGGACAAGCCCCAGTGACGGCGGCGTCATGCCTCCAGATGCGCGCACAGGCCAAAAGCCCAGGCGCGCCCCGGACACAAAGAGACGCCCCACCACAGGGGTAGTCGCCCAGGCCACAACGGGGCATGCGCACTCCCAAACTCCATTATAGTGGTTGGTAATAAAAGTACATACATTAATATGGGGCTAAATTGCGTACAATAATGATATATACAGAGACACACAGCAGAGCTTTCCATATTATTCAAAACAAATACAAATATAAGTATAAGTTATCAGCATATGGCAATAGTATGTGCAGAATATACGGAGGTTAACGCATCAGGAAACCATATATGGTATGGCTGTGTTCTCTTTTTTTCTTTTTTTCCCCAAAGGAATCCAAGACGGAGGTAGAAGGCCAGATGACGAATCAAGGTATTAAGTATAGATGTAAACATAACTGTAGAAACATATAATTAAAAACAAAATTAAAATCAAGAAGATATCAAAAAGAACCAGAGGGGGTGTCAAAAGGAAAATAAGTAAATTATAAAAAAGAGGCAAAACTTAAAGACTCATTAACCCCTTCACCCCAAGGGTGGTTTGCACGTTAATGACCGGGCCAATTTTTACAATTCTGACCACTGTCTCTTTATGAGGTTATAACTCTGGAACGCTTCAACGGATCTTCGCGATTCTGAGATTGTTTTCTCGTGACATATTGTACTTCACGTTAGAAGTAAAATTTCTTCGATATAACTTGCGTTTATTTTTGAAAAAACGCAAATATGGCGAAAATGTTTAAAATTTTGCAATTTTCAAACTTTGAATTTTTATTCCCTTAAAACAGAGAAATATATCACACAAAATAGTTAAGAAATAACATTTCCCACATGTCTACTTTACATCAGCACAATTTTGGAACCAAAATTTTTTTTTGTTAGGAAATTATAAGGGTTAAAAGTTGACCAGCGATTTCTCATTTTTACAGCAAAATTTACAAAGCCATTTTTTTTAGGGACCACCTCACATTTGAAGTCACTTTGACGGGTCTATATGGCAGAAAATACCCAAAAGTGACACCATTCTAAAAACTGCACCCCTCAAGGTACTCAAAACCACATTCAAGAAATTTATTAACTCTTCAGGTGCTTCACAGTAACTAAAGCAACGTGGAAGGAAAAAATGAATATTTTACTTTTTAGCCACAAAAATTATCTTTTACAAACTTTTTTTTATTTTCACAAGGGTAAAAGGAGAAAATGGACAGATAAGGTTGTTATGCAATTTCTCCTGAGTACGCCAATACCCCATATATGGGGGAAAACCACTGTTTGGGTACACGGCAGAGCTCGTAAGGGAAGGAGCGACGTTTGACTTTTTCAAACTAAAATTGGCTGGAATTTAGATTGGATGCCATGTCGCGTTTGGAGAGCCCCTGATGCGCCTAAACAGTGGAAACCCCCCACAAGTGACACCATTTTGGAAACTAGACCCCCTAAGGTACTTATCTAGATCTGTTGTGAGCACTTTGAACCCTCAAGTGTTTCACAAAAGTTTATAAAGCCTGGGTGTGAAAAAAAAAAAATCAATTTTCCACAAAAATGATTTTTTAGTCCCAAATTTTTGAATTTTTCCAAGGAAATTGGACCCCAAAAGTTGTTGTCCAATTTGTCCTGAGTACGCTGATACCCCATATGTGGGGGGGGGAACTGTTTGGGCGCACGGCAGGGCTTGGAAAGGAAGTAGTAACGTTTTGGAATGCAGACGTTAATGGGGGTCATGTTCCGTTTGCAGTGCCCCAGATGAGCCTAAACAGTGGAAACCCCCCACAAGTGACCCCATTTTGGAAACTAGACCCCCTAAGGAACTTATCTAGATCTTTGGTGAGCACTTTGAACCCCCAAGTGCTTCACACAAGTTTATAATGCCCGGGCATGAAAATAAAAAATCCTATTTTTTTCCCACAAAAATTATCTTTTAGTCACTAATTTTTTATTTTCCCAAGGATAACAGGAGAAATTGGACCACATAAGTTGTTGTACAATTTGTCCTGAGTACGCTGATACCCCATATGTGGGGGGGAACCACTGTTTGGGCGCACGGCAGAGGTCGGAATGGAAGGAGCACCATTTGACTTTTTCCAACCAAAATTGGCTGGAATTGAGTTTGGATGCCATGTTGCATTTGGAGAGCCCCTGATGTGCCTAAACAGTGGAAACCCCCCACAAATGACCCCATTTGGGAAACTAGACCCCCTAAGGAACTTATCTAGATTTTGATGAGCAATTTGAACCCCCAAGTGCTTCACACAAGTTTATAACGTAGAGCCGTAAAATTTAAAAATCATATTTTTTCCGCAAAAATGATCTTTTCACCCCAATTTTTATTTTTCCAAGGGTAACAAGACTCCAAAAGTTATTGTGCAATTTGTCCTGAGTGCGCTGATACCCCATATGTGGGGATAAACCACTGTTTGGGTGCATGGCAGAGTTTGGAAGGGAAGGAGCGCCGTCTGACTTTTTCAACGCAGAATTGGCTGGACGCCATGTCGTGTTTGGAGAGCTCCTGATCTGCCTAAACAGTGGAAACCCCCATAAATGACACCATTTTGGAAACTAGACCCCTCAAGGAACTTATCTAGATGTGTGGTGAGAACTTTGAACCCCCAGGTGTTTCACTAAAGTTTATAACGTACAGCCGTAAAATAAAAAATCTTTTTTTTTTTTTTACAAAAATGATTTTTTCGCCCCCAATATTTTATTTTCACAAGGGTAACAGGAGAAATTGGACCCCAAAAGTTGTTGTCCAATTTGTCCTGAGTACGCTGATACCCAATATGTGGGAGAAAAACTACTGTATGGGCGCACGTCAGGGCTCGGAAGGGAAGTAGTGACGTTTTGGATTGCAGACTTTGATGGAATGGTCTGGGTGCGTCATGTCACATTTGGAGAGCCCCTGATGCGCCTAAACAGTGGAAACCCCCCACAAGTGACCCCATTTTGGAAAATAGACCCCACAAGGAACTTTTGAACCCCAAAGTGCTTCACAGAAGTTTATAACGCACAGCCGTAAAAATAAAAAATCCTTTTTTTTTTACAAAAATGATTTTTTCGCCCCCAATATTTTATTTTCACAAGGGTAACAGGAGAAATTGGACCCCAAAAGTTGTTGTCCAATTTGTCCTGAGTACGCTGATACCCAATATGTGGGAGAAAACTACTGTATGGGCGCACGTCAGGGCTCGGAAGGGAAGTAGTGACGTTTTGGATTGCAGACTTTGATGGAATGGTCTGGGTGCGTCATGTCGCATTTGGAGAGCCCCTGATGCGCCTAAACAGTGGAAACCCCCCACAAGTGACCCCATTTTGGAAAATAGACCCCACAAGGAACTTATCTAGATGTGTGGTGAGCACTTTGAACCCCGAAGTGCTTCACAGAAGTTTATAACGCACAGCCGTAAAAATAAAAAATCTTTTTTTTTTTTTGCAAACATGATTTTTTCGCCCCAATATTTTATTTTTACAAGGGTAACAGGAGAAATTGGACCCCAAAAGTTGTTGCCCAATTTGTCCTGAGTACGCTGATACCCAATATGTGGGAGAAAACTACTGTATGGGTACACGTTGGGGCTCGGAAGGGAAGTAGTGACATTTTGGATTGCAGACTTTGATGGAATGGTCTGGGGGCGTCATGTCGCATTTGGAGAGCCCCTGATGCGCCTAAACAGTGGAAATCCCCAACAAGTGACCCCATTTTGGAAAATAGACCCCACAAGGAACTTATCTAGGTGTGTGGTGAGCGCTATGAAGCCCCAAGTGCTTCACAGAAGTTTATAATGTACAGCCGTAAAAACAAAAAAATAATTTTTTTTGTACAAAAATGATATTTTCGCCCCCAGTTTTTTATTTTCCCAAGGGTAACAGAGAAATAGGACAAATTGCACAATAACTCTTGGGGTCCAGAGTACGCTGATACCCCATATGTGGGGATAAACTACTGTTTGGACGCATGGCAGAGCTCAGAAGTGAAGGAGCACCGTTTGACTTTTTCAACGCAAAATTGGCTGGAATTGAGATCAGACGCCATGTCACATTTGGAGAGCCCCTGATGTGCCTAAACAGCGGAAACCCCCCAATTCTAACTCCAACCCTAACCCCAACACACCCCTAACCCTAGTCCCAACCCTAACCTCAAACCTAACTCTAACATACCCCTAATCCCAACCCTAACCCTAATCCTAACTTTAGCGCCAACCCTAACCCTAACTTTAGCCGCAACCCTAACCCTAACCCTAATGGGAAAATGGAAATAAATACATTTTTTTAATTTTATTATTTTTCCCTAACTAAGGGGGTGATAAAGGGGGGTTTGATTTACTATTTATAGCGGGTTTTTATGATTGGCAGCTGTCACGCTAAAAGACGCTTTTTATTGCAAAAATAGTTTTTTGCATCGCCACATTTTGAGAGCTATAATTTTTGCATATTTTGGCCCACAGAGTCATGTGAGGTCTTATTTTTTGCGGTACGAGTTGACGTTTTTATTTGTACCATTTTTGAGCAGGTGACATTTTTTGATCGCTTTTTATTTCGATTTTTGGGAGGTTAGAATGAACAAAAATCAGCAATTCATGAATTTCTTTTGGGGGAGGCGTTTTTATTGTTCCGCGTGTGGTAAAATTGATAAAGCAGTTTTATTCTTCGGGTCAGTACGATTATGGCGATACCTCATTTATATCATTTTTTTATGTTTTGGCGCTTTTATAGGATAAAAATTTTATATAAAAAATAATTATTTTTGCATCGCTTTATTCTGCGAGCTATAACTTTTTTATTTTTTCGCTGATGATGCTGTTGGCGGCTCGTTTTTTGCGGGACAAGATGACGTTTTCAGCGGTACCATGTTTATTTATATCGGTCTTCTTGATCGCACGTTATTCCACTTTTTGTTCGGCGGTATGATGATAAAGCATTGATTTTTTGCTTCGTTTTTTTTTTTTTTTTAAGGGGTTCACTAAAGGGGTTAACTAGTGGGACAGTTTTATAGGGGGGGTCGTTACGGACGCGGCGATACCAAATATGTGTACTTTTATTGTTTTGTTTTTTTTATTTACAGGAAGAAATGAATTTATTGGGGAATATTTTTTTTTTTTATTTATTTTGGATTTTTTTTTATAACATGTTTATTTTTATTTTTTTAACTTTTTTACTTTGTCCCAGGGTGGGACATCACTGTATTTTATCAAATCGCTGGTGTGACAGTGTGCACAGCACACTGTCACACCAGCGATCGTTCAGGCAGTGCAGCAGGTCTCAGTGCTGCTCTCAGCGGCTTCTCAGTGCCTGCTCTCAGCAGGCACTGAGGAAGCCGCCTCCCTCCAGGACCCCGGCGCCATCTTGGATCCGGGTCCTGGGAGGGAGGAAGCCCTCAGAACAGCGCGATCACATCGCGCTGGTCTGAGGGTCTCAGGGGGGCGCGCAGGGAGCCCCCACCCTGCGCGATCCTCCCCTGTGCCCCCAGTACACCGCGATCATGTTTGATCGCGGTGTGCTAGGGGTTAATGTGCCGGGAGCGGTCCGTGACCGCTCCTGACACACAGTCACGGGTGTCAGCTGTGATAATCAGCTGACACCCGGCGGCGATTAGCTGCGCTCCCCTCAGGAGCGCAGCTGATCGCCTATGACGTACTATCCCGTCCATGGGCAGAATGGCACGGGTTTTATGGACGGGATAGTACGTTTAATGTCAGAGAGGGGTTAAGGCCATTGGGCACCATTGTGTCCAGCTGGACGATCCAACGGGCCTCCATTTGAGCCAGGATTTTTTTATAATCCCCACCTCTAACTCCAAGGTGTAAAATGTCGATTCCGCGGACCTTAAAAGAGGTAGCGTCACAGTTATGATGGTATTTTATGATAAATTATCTTCACCATTGACTCCTATTTCTCCTCGTTATTATCATGTTTTTGTGAGTGGTGATTTTTGGTCTCACACATTTGTTGTGTGACCCACATCCCCTATGTTATACCCATGCAGCTGTATATGATCAAAGATCTAGTCGCTAAACATGTGATGTGCAACACACCACCAAACCAAAGTAAGTAATAATCCAAATCAATTAAACCAAATAAGAACACATACAAATGAAAAGTGCAATGTGCATTGTGCTAAAGATGTGCCTTAGAAATGAAGAACAAAACCTCAGTATAAATATGCCAATGATATACCTGGAAGCCAAAAAATACTCTGGAGTGTGCCACAGATCCGTGCCCCTACGCACGTTTCGGAACTTTTCATCCCCTGACGAAGGAAACAAGTTCCGAAACGTGCATGGGGGCACACTCCAGAGTATTTTTTGGCTTCCAGGTATATCATTGGCATATTTATACTGAGGTTTTGTTCTTCATTTCTTTTTTTTGTTGAATATGTATTTATTAACACACATGTATAACACATATCAAGGGTATGAACAGTAACAAAACATGTCACATAATATAAGCCAAGCGTCATCATATCAGGTCATGTCCAATAAAACAGAGCACATATATATGAATGAAACAGCGTGATCGAGGATCACTACTAGTATTGCGTGAGATTTGGCACACAAATTGGGTTCCTGGACTAACGAACCCCAATAATATTCTACAAGAACAAGAACTAAGAACAAAATAAAACAAGAAGACACAGAAAATATAAGGGGAAATAAAGAAAAATAAGGGAATTAAATGAACCTAAATGAAAAATAAATAACTGGACAAAGAAAAAAGGAAGAAGGTTAAAGGTAAGGGGAAGGAAGAAGGGGAGGGGGGGCGCCCTCGGTCTCCGCCCACAGCACACCACGTGGCAGAGAATCTTACATACAAAAATAGCACTCCAATGAGTCACTTACACTATGTAGGTGAAGGGGTACGAAAGGCAATCCACGGGGACCAGATGGTCTGGAATTTATCCCGGGTATGGTTGATCCATGCCGACAGGTCCTCCATGTCCCTGATATGGTCCACAGCAACAGTCCACTCCTCCAGAGAAGGCGCCACAGTAGACAGCCAATGCTTAAGCACTAGAAGTTTGGCAGCCGTCAACATAAAGGTCGCCAGTTTGTGCTTAATGGGGTTATAACCCGTCGCCGGCACCCAAAAAAGGACTGAGTCCCTGGCTAAATCACAAGGCAGAAGGCAGATATCTTTGATTTTTTGTCGTATCGCATTCCAGAAGGGCACAATGAGGGGACAATCCCACCAGATGTGAGCATAAGTTCCTGAACCCGCCCCACATCTCCAGCAGATGTCAGAGGTCTGCAAGCCATGGCGAAATAGGAAGGACGGGGTTCGGTACCACCTGGCAAACAGTTTATAAGAATTCTCTTTAATGCGAACGCACCTAGAAAATCCCAGTGCGTGTCTTTTAATACACCTGGCGACTCGTAGGGACAATGGGTGCCCCAGTTCCCGTTCCCAGGCAGCAAGGTAAGTAGGCTCAGTATCAGAGCGAAGAGACATAAGCCATTTGTAAATGGTGGAGATCACGCCTTTGACAGGACTCTGTGCCAGCAACAGCCGCTCCAAGTTGGAGGCAGCCCGCAAGGGACGATGTTGCTCCATAAAGGTCTGACAGACATGATGTACATGTGCTAGCGATAAAAAGTTGGCGTGTGTAGGTCCGAGGATTGATGACAGGCCCTCCGCCGAAGGGACATTGCCTCCAGCAAAAAAGGAATTGAGGGGCGTTACCAGTTTGCTCCACAAACCCTGAAAAGTCCAAAAACCCTCATCCGAGCAGGTCAACAAAGGGAGTAAGCGTACAGGCATGAGCGGAGAGGGGAACTTACTCATAGTGTCATGATGTAGACAGTTCAGGCATGTGTGGAGCAAACCCTTCAGGAGAGGGGAGAAGCCGCGTGTACGAGGGATCTGAGTATGCACACCCCATAACTCAAGTGCCTCCCGAGGCGAAAGAAGAGCCGTTTCTAGGGAGGACAAGAAAGACCTTTTGTTCCAGCTGTTTATCTCCACCCAACGACGAAGATGGCAAGCAAAGTAATAGTTCTTCAGGTCGGGCATACCACTCCACCTGCATCTGTGGGTAGAGTCAAAGTCGAGAAAGCGATACGAGCCGGACGTTGGTTCCATAGGAACCGTGAGAACAGAACGTGTAAGGCACGAAAAAAGGAATTGGGAAGGAATATAGGAGCTGCCTGGAATAAGTAGAGGAATTTTGGGACTATATATGTGGACAGATAATTTTTTCGGCCCAACCAAGACATGAACGGTATTCGTAGACGCTGGAGCTGTGTCCTAACCGAGGAGAGTAGGCGTAGGTGGTTCAGAGCGTAGAGGCGAGAAATATCCCTCGAAATAAGAATGCCTAAATATTTACATGGTCTGTCTTCCAGGTGAACGGTGACATTCGTTGGAGGCGGGTTAGAGTGTCCCTGGGGAAGCCGATAGCAACGCGACCGAATTTATTATAATTGATTTGAAGTTTGAAAGAGTACCAAAATGGTGAAAAGATCCAGCACAGCGGGTATAGCAGTCTCCGGTTAGTGATACTAAGCATGATGTCATCACGTATGCGGACACGAGGCCTCGCTTTAGGCGTGGACGCTAGGGTTGAGATTCCGATACCAAAACCCAGTTCCGATACCTGAAATCCAATGTAAGTCTATGGAACAAAATATCGGAAGTATTTACTTCCGTATTTTGTTCCATAGACTTACATTGGATTTCAGGTATCGGAAGTACGGAATGCTCAACCCTAGTGGGACGCGCCTCGGATGTCTGGGTGTGTACAAAAAGCCTGTAACAAAGGTTCCAGGCACAGAGCGAACAGACTGGGGGACAAGGGGCAGCCCTGGCGGGTTCCATTGGATATAGAGAATGGAGCCGAAAAAGAATTGTTCACCTTGACCCTGGCAGTGGACGAGGTGTAAAGTGTAAAAATGGAGTCTATAAAGCGATCGGGAAAATTAAATAGGCGTAGGACCGACTTCATGTAAGACCAATCTATGCGGTCAAACGCCTTTTCGGCATCAGTACTTAACAACAACAAAGGCGTTTTTTGGGAAACTGCTCCATGGACTAGGTGTAAGATCTTTGTGGAGTTTTCCCTCCCCTCCCTACCCAGATAACAAACCATCTGATCGCTCTGCACCAGGAGGGGACCAAGCGAGACACCCGGTTCGCCAGGACCTTCGCCCAGAGCTTCAAATCACAGTTAAGAGATATTGGCCGATAACTACTACACTGTGCTGGATCTTTGTCTTCCTTATGGATTAAAGCTATATCCGCAGAAAGGGATTGGGGAGGAAAGGAGGAGCCAGTCATCAAGGTGTTAAAAAGTCGGGTGAGGTGTGGGAGAAGGGTAGCTTTAAACTTTTTGTAGTAAAGTATTGTCAGACCATCTGGGCCAGGAGATTTTCCCGATGGAGTAGACTTCAGAGCTTCCTCCACTTCCTCCACCGCAATTGGAGATAACAATTCCGCGTGATGGGAAGGTTTCAATTTAGGGAGGTTCAGGGAGGAGACAAAGTCCACAATAGCAGGATGGAGGTCTGCAGTGGGGGCAGATTCATACATGGGGTTATGTAAGTTATACAAGGCGGTGTAATATTGATGAAAATCTTGCGCGATTTGCGCCGTCTCGGTGTGTGCGGCACCCGAGGGGCATCTCGTCTCAGCGATGAATGTACGCGGAGACGTTTCTTTGACGTAGGTGGACATAATTGTTCTTCATTTCTAAGGCACATCTTTAGCACAATGCACATTGCACTTTTCATTTGTATGTGTTCTTATTTGGTTTAATTGATTTGGATTATTACTTACTTTGGTATGGTGGTGTGTTGCACATCACATGTTTAGCGACTAGTGAATAATTGCACATAGTATATTACATTGATTTGTTCTAATGTCACATATTTTTTTCATTTATTTTTTATATTTTCTGAGCACATAAACTTTGCCTTTTTCTGCACGTATGTGATTTCATTATATATTTTTCAAATATTTTGCGTTTTCTATTATTATTATATTTTTTTGCACAGTGTGCACTTTTGGCAATTGTTTATTTGCACTATATAATCCAAACCCCAATGTGAATATACATGTTTATTACCATCTGGTTATATTTATCAGCCTTTTACTACCCAGTCTACTCTGTTATATATTTAAATTGAGAGTGTGCCATTGTATATTTATACATTAGTATTTGTGATTATTTGTATTAATTTTCACATTAATTATGTTTATTTTTATATGTGGTGTTTGTATTTAGCCATGTATGAATAAAGGCTATTTTACTCCAATTTTATGTGTGTTATCATATTTAGACAACTTTAATTGTTTTAATTAGTTTATTTAATTTCATTTCCTTGTATTCCACCATTTTTTGCCATACCACTTTTTCCCAATTTCCTTTGTTCAGGTTGAAAACTAGTAATCCCCAGTCATGGATTACGGCATGGACAGAATGACGGTGAGGTGAGGGATATTGTTGTTTTTTTTTTATTTTAGTTTTATTACAGAAGACCATGGCTTCAGTGGAATTAGGCATTAGGTGAGTATAACTGTTATTTTTAAATAAAAAAGTAAAAGTGTGTTTTGTTTTTTATTTTAAATAAAAGACTTTATTGTGGCTGTGTCTTTATTTACAAAATAACTATAGGATTAGTAATGGAGAGGTGTCTTATAGACGCCTCTCCATTACTAAGCTGTGGGCTTGATGTCACCATACAATACAAAGGTGCCATCAACCCCACAAATATGAACCCCACTTGCCACCACTACAGAGCAAGTGGGGAGTTCCGAGCAAAGCACCAGAATTGGCGCATCTAATAGATGTGCTTTTTCTGAATGGCTGCGGGCTGCTATTTTTAAGCTGGGTGAGCCAAAATCCATGGCAACACTGGCAATTCATAAGTGCCACAGGTGAGCATATATAGCAGAGGAGAGTGACAAACACTGAACAGCTAAGACAATCCAGATAGGAAATAATAATAATAATAATCTGTAAGCTCCAAGAGCTTCAACTGAACAGATTAACTCTTGCGCTGCCAGAAAGAAAAATACCTGCACTGTTTAATAAGATGGTTAAGTACTTTTAACTAGTGCAGGAGTTTGTGAAACCGGACTCCGCAATCTTCTGGCCACTCTCTGTTGCGGTATCTCTGTGGCAAGTCTATGACGAAGGTGGTAGAACCCTCTCGTGGCTAAAAGTTTCTCAAACCAGCAGGGAGATACACAAGGGGGCCAATAAAACCTTCGGCTATCCACGGCCAACAACAAGGAGTCCTGGGCAAATGTGCAACCAGCACCATACAAATTTCAGCATCCGACTGTTTATTTCAGGAACAGCCTAACACACATTCTTCTTCTGGATAATCTGGAGGCGATCCCCTCCCCAAGTATCTGTCCTGGGTAGGGTTCATTCCCTGTAACCGGTTGGGTTCCGTCAGTGTAGAGGTTGACAAATGTCCGGCCATGATCTGAATGACAATCGATCCATGAGCCTGTGAAGGCACTCTACAGTATTCTGCAGCTGGGGCACCAGAATAGGTGACCTCAAAGGCCCTCTCCCACCCTCTTTCCACTTTCCACCATGGTCCGGCAAGGCCGCGTCCTTCACAGACCACATAGACAGCTTACCTCCAGCGTCGACTAACCATCTTCAGAAATCTGACCAGCAGGCCTGTTCTAAGGTCACGTAGCCCTTGCTGTGGACGCTCTGTATTTACCATTTTCCTCTCCACATACACATCATAGTTGGTTCCAAACTCCCGAATGACCCCATGGCCCCAATACTGGTTGTAGCTAATGGCTATAGCTCTGGACCCCTGATCTCGATAACACTTGGCCAGGGGACAAATCAGCACATCTCTGGTCAAGGCATCGCTCTGATTCCTCTCCTCCATCGACCATCTGAGACCTCTTAGGTCATTGACGAACCACCGGACCTTCACTCTTCTCCTCTCGGTCATCGGAAATCCCAGAAGTGTAGGCAGTGTCCTGCCTTTGGGCTCCATCTGACTGGTGGAGCTACCCTGCTCCTGGTCCCTGTCGTTTTCTGCAAGGAAACTAGCCAGCTTCAACGCCACTCACCACCGCAGCACAAGCTGCTCCGTTTGTAGTTACCTGTATCCTTATACTGTATACACAGCAATTAGTCTAACTGTTAAAGGTCATTGTATGACCTAAACGTCTTCTTTATTTTGGGTTGACTGCACACAATAAAATTATCTTCTTTCATCATTCACCCGAGTGCCAAGTTTTCTCCAAGATTTGAATGGGATAGGATCGTACTTGGGCCCCATCCACAGGAGTGCCGTGGACTATGATGGTTGTAATTATAATAGTCCAGTATTTCTCCGCACTACATTGCTGGAGTGCTGTTTCCATTTTTTGGATTTCTTGAAGAAGTTCGGTGTATGCACAGCATAGAAAAATATAGTCCAGATTCCAGATCTATTCTTTAGATCGGGGTCACACTTGCAGGACAGTAAATTATCTTAGGAGTACATTTGTTGGTACTATTCTCCCGCTAACTATCCTAAACTGACCATCAACTATATAGGCAATAGTCCAAACTTGAAATAATAAAAAGATGTTTAATAAGAACAAAATTAGATGATAATAAGAAAATTCAATGTAACAAAGTACATGGCAAAACCTTTCTTCAATGTCCTATAATTAGAGAGAATACACTTATACTATATCGACAGTGGGGAAAATAAGTATTTGATACACTGTCAATTTAGCAAGTTTTCCCACCTACAAACAATGGAGGGGTCTGTAATTTTTATCGTAGGAACACTTCAACTCTGAGTATCTAAAAACTTATTTTCACCACTGTATATCTTCTAATCTATATGCATATTTACCAGTAATCCTTCATGAGAGATAGAGATCCATTTCATCCTTCCATTTATACTAAACAAGATCGTGTCAAGATTTACATGCATTTTGAGGGTAAAGGGTATGCCACACTAAGCGATCACACTAGTGATCACGACAACGACGCAAGCTAACAAGATCGTTGGTGTGATCGCTTTAAGGTCGCTAGTAGCTTCCAAACAGGAAAATCTCATCAACAACGCATCAGTGATCAGCGATCTGTATAACGACTTTGGCGGTCGTTAGGATCTGTCACAGCATGTACTGAGCACAACCTTTTCCACGCCCATCAGCACAGATTGGTTTTCACTGTATATGTTTTATAATTATATATGTATGTTATAATTAATGTTTTGACCGCGTCATGAAAGACGACGTATAGCGCTCCCTTCCATTGTTCTTGAGCGCTTCTGATTCATAGGAATTTCCAGCATCGCTCCTGCTTCCTGCTAGCCTGCTTTGCAGCTACTGCGATCCAGTCTGTGCCGCTAAAGAAAACCTAGTCCCGCCTGCGCCGCTGACATATGCGTCACCAACGAGGCCGCTCGTCTTTCACAAAAGGTGCCAAACTCAGCGATTCAGGCTCACCAGCGGGACACCAATGATCAAAAAACGGTCCAGAACGTTCGTGAACGATCAGCGACATCACAGCAGGGGCCACATCGCTGCTACATGTCACACACAACGACGTCACTAAAGATGTCGCTGCTGCATCATAAAATCGCTGACGCTTGAGCGATCTCGCTAGCGATCTCGCTTAGTGTGACATACCCTTAAGTTCACACTAGGTGGTGTTTTTTGTTCTGCAGCAAAACCTGATCACTTGGCAGGAAAGAAGCTGCAGAAAAAAAAACATGTTTTCCACGCATTTTTTTTGCGGCGGTTTTGGCATGCTAGATTTGTCTCTTGTGCATGCTGATAAAGTTTAGTACTGAAAAAAAATGTCCTATTCCAAAGATGATATAGGAAAGATGTGTATCTTCGTACCGTGTTAGCCAGTAGATAGAAAAATATTTAGACTTGAGAGTCCTCAGTGGTTGATACCTTTTAATGGCTAACTGAAAAGATGGTAACAAATTGCAAGCTTTCGAGACTACGCAGGTCTCTTCATACCAGACCCCAATCAGAGGGTAATAAAACTTTCACTCCTTATCTATGAACTGTTCCAATATTTATGTTCATCCCTCGGCCATAATGACAGTTCTGCTTCACGTCACTTGTCTTATCTATTGCATTATTCCTGTGTCCTCTTGTGTATAATATGTGATTCTTCAGATGTTGTATTAGTCTTTGCCTGATGAAGAGACCCGAGTAGTCTCGAAAGCTTGCAATTTGTTACCATCTTTTCAGTTATCCATTAAAAGGTTTCAACCACTGAGGACTCTCAAGTCTAAATATTTTTCTATTCCAAAGAATGAGGTTTTGGCACAAAAAATGCTGCAAAAAATGATACCTGCGTTTTTGGTGCATTTTTTCAGCGTTTTTTCACTACCCCTTCAAGGCAATGTGTGAAAAACGCTGAAAGAAGTGACACGCTCGATGTCCAAAAAAATGCAAAGCACAAAATACTGATGACAAAATAACCAATCTGTGTGCATGAGATTTCTGAAATCTCATAGGCTTCGCTGGTACTGTAAATAGCTGCTGAAAATTAGCATACAAAAGCATCAAAAAACGCAGTAAAAACGCCCAGTGTGAACTTAGCCTTATTGTGTTTTCCCAGCTGCATTTTTTGTCTCTTTTTGGTATGTCATGCTTTAAATAAAATTACGGAAACTTGTTTTGGCAACTTCTTCTTACATCGCTTTAATAAAACTTTATTGATAAAGTCATGTGCGTTTTTAGTACATTCCCACTACAGAAACGCAATAAAAACATATATGAGTTTTTTATAACATCAGGACAGATTGATCCCGGCTAGTCAACCAGTGATGGCATATTTTCCCCTGGTCACGTGTGACTCGCATGTCACTGGTTGGTACATATCGGTATAATCTTCCATGATAGGTCCAATCTTTAAAAAACTAAACCAATCTTTTGCATCAGTTATAACCCCTTAAAGGTGTTTTCCCGAATTATACAGCTACACCCTTTATAGCATTATTATACAGCAGGCTACAAGGGACTGAATAATCAGATACTGTTATAATTATAACCCATGATATGATGCACAAAAGCCTCAGTGTGTCTACCACAGACTCCCACATGCAAGAGTTTAAGTGACAAAGTACCAGTTTTCTGGCACACTTAGTATGCCCTTTACTGACAGCATACTTCTCATCCAACTCACATTTGGTCCCTTTACAATATCCCCCCAACCACCACCGCCTCAGCAAATCAGCAATTTTATAAGTTGCCAATGCTCCCACTTCAGCTAAATGTGACGGACATTGGCATATAACCCTTCTGCCTGATTATCCGCTCTGCTGTCAGTCTGTTTCTCTATACATGGCACCAAGGGCACAATCAGGACGCAGCATGGTAATGTAGGCACGCCCCACCACTTTGACGGACAGCTCCACCTGCAGCACATCTGTGCAGGACCTATCAGTGATAGTTTTAGTCCATATATGACCTTCTTATGACATAATTGTGGAGCATTATCCCTTTGATCTCCATCATCATCTCCATAGGTATGTTTAGGTAAAGAGGGGGAACTGTTGCAGTCTATAAACTGCCCATGTTTCCTTATTGTTTCCTGTTACTTTTGGGGACTACATGATCACTAAGGACTTGTTTAGATGATAGTAGTGATATCATAAATATACCTTGTGCTGCGCTGTATACACTATCTTTTTGGTCTGCTGGAGAACAGATCATGGTGCCCTGTGGTTGCCACTGCATGTGTGATACTGTGACTGGTCAAAGCAATGAGTCTTCTTGATGACAGTTATGGAAACAGTAAAAAGGACTAGTAGTTCCAGGAACTGCCCGCTGCAGGATAGAAACAGTGTCATGACACTGATAATCTTTGCCACCATGCTGCCAGGAGGGGGCAGATGATAGCCCATATAAAGAGAGGTCAAGCGCCATTCTCGGAAACGTAAACCTAATATGTAGGGTCTGTGCCATCGTTAGGCTAGGTCCTAATCACATACCTACCAATTGTGAAAGACAAAAAAGAGATACACATACTACAGTGCCTCTCATCTCACAAAGTCATTTGTGTGTGCCCACACAGGAATAATGACCCCAGTGAAGCCCCTTAGCATTCCAAACCACTATAATGCCCCTTTCATGGCCACCATGCAGGATGACACGCTCATGATGCTCCACCAATACAGTATGTTTCACACATAGAAACAGTACATTGCCCCCCACATAGTATGATGCCCCAAAGAATTCCATCCCTCACACAGTATAATGCCCCAGCAGGAGCACAGTGCACACCCACAAAGTATCAAACTCTGCATAGAATAACACCTCTTGTCAGGACTCTGAACATTTTTTGACTATCTTTTGGGCATTCTTGCCCTCTTTCAAGATGGTGTCTTTTGTCTCATGTGCCCTGTTGTCTTCCTGCTTTGTAACTCCACCCCAGCCTTTAGTCTGTGCTAGAGTATTCTGCCTGTGTCCTGCTTATGGTCCTGGTGGCTTCCTGGTATACTGCCCGCTCCTGTGAACCCGTGTGGATATCCTGTTACTCTGCTTCCTGAGCTTCTGCTGCATACACCGGTCTCCAGTATTACTCCTGCTTCTAGCTGCTTGTGTTGCTCCCATCAGCATTTGTTGGACACATAAGCTGTTGCTGCTTTGCAATACCTGAGACTGCCTATCCAAGCCAGCCTGGATGAGTTAAAACATTATTTGAACTGGGTCATATGTATATACTTATCCATGTATGGACTAAACAAGGACTTACTTGTGTCAAGTATAACTGTGCCTCACAGACTGCTTTGTTTGATGCATTGCATAGATTGCATTTACCTCTGAAGTTTCCTACAGACTCTGCTAAGTTGCATTTAATATTTACATCGAGTGTTTATGGACTTGCGTTTTTCCCTGCACCTGTTTGAATCACTGTGTGATATAATATAGACTTTACCACCTATAAACTGTGTTTTGTAGTTGTCTTGTTCCACGCAAAGAGACTCCTGAGTTATCCATATAATTATTACACCTCTACAGGACTGTGTCCTGGTTGTAAAGAACAATGTTTGAGGGAAGGGAGACTGATGACCTGATATTCCAGCCAGGTCAAGAACCTTGGGGACTGTGCCCTTGGACTTAAAGGACTCCTTCTGTGTTGGCCTGCGGGCCTCTGTTGAATATGGACGTGGACGCTTGGTTCCAGGGTCCCAATCTAGTGGGATAGGGTTCATGCTGACCCGAAGAAACAGGAAAGAAAACATCTGCCTTCCGGAGAAGCAAAGAATTAATGTTTTTTTCTGCGGTGTTGCATTGGTGTCTTATAGGTTCTGGGATGGTAGAGGACAACCATCATTAAAGAAGGGAGGAATGTGAGGAGGTGGACTAGCTGCCATGTACCCCTTGAAGAATTCAATGCTACTGTGGTGTAGAATGTGAATAATGTTTTGTTCCTGATATGTTTCCTTGTTATAAGAATTGTAATTTCCCTGTAGGCAGCAGTAATAACTATCGGTCAAAAGATGTCACTGTCTAGAATGTACAGGTGCGTCCTTATAGTCCTCCATGACTATAAGGTCATGGATTTCTTTTCATGCACACCCTCCAATGTGGTGTACATGATGCAATGTACGAGGTGCCCTGGAGGTATCTATATTGGGGAAACCATGCAAAAACTACAAACAAGGATGAATCTACACAGACATACGATCAGGAATGAAATGGACACGCCTGTGGGAAAACATTTCTCTGGACCTGGACATTGTATGACAGACTTAAAAGTCTTAATATTAAAAGGTCATTTTAAGGATGACAGAGATAAAAATTTGGAATTCAAACTGATAAAGAAGTTCAAATCTTTCACACTAGGACTCAATTTCACACCTGGATTTATGACTCACTACATGAATACAATTCACACCTCCACCAGAGGGACTCCAGATAACTAAAGGGTATGCCACACTAAACAGCGTCGCTAACGAGATCGCTAAAAAACGTCACTATTTAGCGATCCCGTTAGCGACGTTGTTGTGTGCGGCATCTAGCGACGACGTGGCCCCTGCTGAGATCCTGCTGTAACCCTATTTTTATCGTCGGCGTCCCGCTGGTAAGTATATATCGCTGAGTGTGGCACCTTTTTTTTAGCGATTTAGCGGTATTTTGTACCGCTAAAGTCGTTAAGGAGATCGCTAACCGTGATAGCGTCCTTAACGACATCGCTAAATTAGGCAGCCACTAGCGACATTATAACAATCACGCTAGCGATCTCATTAGTATGCGACGTTAACGAGATCGCTAGCGGGATTGTTTAGTGTGGCAGTACCTTAAGAACATCATTCCCACTGCCTCTCCATTTGTAAGAAAATGCCTAACTTGATTTCCTTGGCTTATCTTTAGGAGGCATCACACCTCCCACCTCATGAACAAATGTCCTGCTGTACTTTCCCTTAAATGTTGTGCTTTTTTTTTCTTATTAATTTATTTGTAATCCTGCCTGAAGTACGAGCCTTTGTGCTCTGAAAGCCCACAAACAAATATTATGATTAGCGAATAAAGGTATCACTCCGAGAATACTTCTGTCATCACTGGGCAGAAAAGTAATCACATCGAGTTCTTCAATACAAAAAGTGAGACTCATATATAGAGTCATTACAAACAGAGTGATCAATTTCAAGTGTTTATTTCTGTTGACGTTGATGATTATGGCTTACAGCCAATGAAAACCCAAAAGTCAGTATCTCAGTAAATTAGAATAATTAACAAAAAACACCTGCAAATGCTTCCTAAGCATTTAAGAAGGTCCCTTAGTCTGTTTCAGTAGGCTCCACAATCATGGGGAAGACTGCTGACTTGACAGATGTCCAGAAGGCAGTCACTGACACACTCTACAAGGAGGGTAAGCCACAAAAAGGTCATTGCTAAAGAAGCTGGCTGTTCACAGAGTGCTGTATCCAAGCATATTAATGGAAAATTGAGCAGAAGGAAAAAGTGTGGTAGAAAAAGGTGCACAAGCTACCGGGATAACCGCTGCCTTGAAAGGATTGTTAAGAAAAGGCCATTCAAAAATTTGGGGGAGATTCACAAGGAGTGGACTGCTGCTGGAGTCATTGCTTCAAGAGCCACCACACACAGACGTATGGAGGACATGGGCTACAAGTGTCGCATTCCTTGTCTCAAGCCACTCATGACCAATAGACAACGCCAGAAGCGTCTTACCTGGGCCAAGGACAAAAAGAACTGGACTGCTGCTCAGTGGTTCAAGGTGTTGTTTTCAGATGAAAGTAAATTTTGCATTTCATTTGGAAATCAAGGCCCCAGAGTCTGGAGGAAGAGTGGAGAGGCCACAATCCAAGGTGATTGAGGTCTAGTGTGAAGTTTCCACAATCAGTGATGGTTTGGGGAGCCATGTCATCTGCTGCTATAGGTCCACTGTGTTTTATCAAGACCAAAGTCAGCGCAGCCGTCTATGAGGAAATTTTTATAACACTTCATGCTTCCCTCTGCTGACAAGCTTTTGGAGATGGAAATTTCATTCTCCAGCAGGACTTGGCCCCTGTCCACACTGCCAAAAGTACCAATACCTGGTTTAAAAACAACAGTATCACTGTGGTTGATTGGCCAGAAACTCACCTGACCTTAACCCCATAGAAAATCTATGGGATATTGTCAAGAGGAAGATGAGAGACACCAGACCCAACAATGCAGACGAGCTGAAGGATGCCATCAAAGTCACTTGGGCTTCCATAACCCCTCAGCAGTGCCACAGGCTGATCGCCTCCATGCCACTCCACATTGATGCAGTAATTGATGCAAAAAGAGCCCTGACCAAGTATTGAGTGCATTTACTGATCACTGGGTACTGAAGGTACTGTGCAGCGAGAAAGGGACCCTGGGACAAGGAATCACCCCGTTGCGGGTACTGAAACAGGGAGCCCGTTTCTATGAGCTGCCCTTGGGACTGATATAAGCAAGGACACAGGGTATCAGGGCATAGCGACACACGTGGACCCATATGACCCTACCCCTAAGGAAGATGCAGGCATTAAAGATCTCTCCTCATTCCTGTGCTATACCTGTTGTCAGAAACAAAGTGCAAACGGTAACTCTGAGAATGGAGCCGGTATACTGTGTGGGAAGTGATGAAGAATGCATAACTTGTTACTCCCTGTTCACTTGTTTGTGCATAAAAAGAATACTGTTTATGAGAGTTGGTCTGGCTTCTTAATTGAGACAGTTAAATGGGACGGTTCTGCACCCAGTGCATTAATGGGGACTGTGGAGATCTCAGATCGCCAATCATCGACGCTCATGCAACCCCACAGTACACAATTTCCTGTAGCGGGCCGGGGTGTCAAAGAAGCAACACTCGGATATGACTACCACCCCACACCCACAAAGTATGATGTCCCCTCATAGAATAACACCTCTACAATGTCCCCTACACAAACTCTGAGTATGATGCATCACACAGTGCCCCCACACAATATAATGCCACTACAGTGCCCCCACTGTATAATGACCCTTACTGCTCCTCACACATCATGATGCCCAAACAATATACCTTCACACAGCATGGCGCCCTCACAAGTAATATCGCCACAAAATATGATGTTATGAATGCATTAGTCTCTTAAACTATGAGTTCAGTATATTCTATGATAATTACTTCCAGCCAAATGTCACAATTGGATCTGTCATCATATATCACAATATAAACTGCATACATTGTTATCTCTTAAGCTACTTCAAATGAAAATGCTGTAGAATGACTGTATAATCGTTTGTGAAAGTTTTCAGTCGAAGACCTCATTCAGACATCCGTTAGTCACGTACATGTTTTATCCGTGATTTTCATAGATAGGACACATACGGTACCCATGTTCGTGTTTCATCTGAATCGCTGACCCAAATTAGCCATAAAATCGTATGGGTCCGAGAACATCAATGACAGCGCACGGATGGTATCAGTGTGCAATGAATTGAGCTAACTTTTGAAATTTGTTTTTTTATTTTTCCATATGTGAAAATAACTGATGAAACCCTGATGGAAAAACTGCTGAAAATTGGATCCAAAACACTGTTCGCTAGGCAATCCCTGCATGTGTTGTCACTATTGAACAGCCACATACAGTAGTATTAATCCCTTAACCCCCAAGGGTGGTTTGCACGCTAATGACTGGGCCAATTTTTACAATTCTGACCACTGTCTCTTTATGAGGCAATAACTCTGGAACGCTTCAAGAGATCTTAGCGATTCTGAGACTGTTTTCTCGTGATATATTGTACTTCATGATAGTGGTAAAATTTCTTCGATATAACTTGCGGTTATTTATGAAAAAAATGGAAATATGGCGAAAATTTGGAAAATTTTGCAATTTTCAAACTTTGAATTTTTATTCCCTTAACCCCTTAGTGACAGAGCCAATTTGCAGCTTAGTGACCGGGCCAATTTTTACAATTCTGACCACTGTCACTTTATGAGGTTATAACTCTGGAACGCTTTAACGAATCCCCTGATTCTGAGATTGTTTTTTCGTGACATACTGTTCTTCACGTTAGTGGTAATTTTTTTTTTATATCACTTGCGTTTATTTATGAAAAAAACTGAACTATGGTGAAAATTTTGAAAATTTAGCAATTTTCAAACTTTTAATTTTTATGCCCTTAAATCAGAGAGATATGTCACACAAATTTCTTAATAAATAACATTTCCCACATGTCTACTTTACATCAGCACAATTTTGGAAACAAATTTTTTTTTGTTACGAAGTTATAAGGGTTAAAAGTTGACCAACGATTTTTCATGTTTACAACACCATTTTTTTTTTAGGTACCACATCACATTTGAAGTCATTTTGAGGGTCTATATGATAGAAAATACCCAAAAGTGACGCCATTCTAAAAACTGCACCCCTCATCGTGCTCAAAACCACATTCAAGAAGTTTATTAACCCTTTACTTGCTTCACAGGAACTGAAGAAATGTGGAAGGAAAAAATTAACATTTAACTTTTTTTGAAAATTTTTTAATTCAGAACCAATTTTTTTTATTTTCACAAGTGTTAAAAGAGAAAATTAACCACAAAATTTGTTGTCCAATTTCTCCTGAATACGCTGATACCCCATATGTGGGGGTAAACCACTTTTTAGGCGCACGGCAGAGGTCGCAAGGGAAGAAGCGCCGTTTGACTTTTTCAACACAGAATTGGCTGGATGCCATGTCGCTTTTGGAGAGCCCCTGATGTGCCTAAACAGTAGAAACCCCCCACAAGTGACCCTATTTTGGAAACCAGACCCCCTAATGAACTTATCTAGATGTGTGGTGAGCACTTTGAACCTCCAAGTGCTTCACAGAAGTTTATAACGTAGAGCCGTGAAAATAAAAAAATCATTTTTTTCTTCAAAAATGTTTTTTTAGTCAGCTATTTTTTATTTTCCCAAGGGTAACAGGAGAAATTAGAACCCCAAAATTGGTGTGCAATTTGTCCTGAGTACGCTGATACCCCATATGTTGGGGTAAACCACTGTTTGGGCGCACGGCAGGGCTCGGAAGGGATTGAGCACCATTTGACTTTTTGAACGCCATGTCATGTTTGGAGAACCCCTGATGTGCCTAAATAGTGGAAACCCCTCAATTCTAGCTCCAACCCTAACCCCAACACACCCTAACCCTAATCCCAACCCTAATTGTAACCCTAAGGCTGGAATCACACACAGCGACTAAAAAAGCTGACCGTTTTAGTCGGTCGATAATCGGATTAAAATTTCATGAACATTGATGCGACTAGCATCCGATTTTTTGTAGTTGATGCGATTTAGTCGCATCTGACCGTAGTTGTCACATCCGATTTACATCCGACTTGCGAGAATTTCTCGCAGGCTTGCAAAAATGACATATAATGGATCCAAAAGAATAGTATTTAAATCACAATAGAAAGAATAGATATATACACATAGAAAACATATATATATATATATACACATGTCATTGTGACATGTGTATATATATATATATATTTATAGTTCCTAGACTTCTACATACTGTAATAGCCGCTAATTCAATTGCCGGCTTTAGTGAAATCCCAGAAGCCGACATGAAATGATACATTGTTTTGACACAGTTAACCATGTAATTTCAAGTATTTTGATATATGTTTTAAACTTACAATTACATAAGTATATTTGTGCAAAATTTCAGACATGTAGGGGTTAATTAAAGGTGTAAATTCGTTGTAAAAAAACCCATTTTTTAACAACGAATTTACACCTTTAATTAACCCCTACATGTCTGAAATTTTGCACAATATACTTATGTAATTGTAAGTTTAAAACATATATCAAAATACAGGAAATGACATGGTTAACTGTGTCAAAACAATGTATCATTTCATGTCGGCTTCTGGGATTTCACTAAAGCCGGCAATTGAATTAGCGGCTAGTACAGTATGTAGAAGTGTAAGAACTATAAATATATATATATATATTATATATGTCACAATGACATATATATATATATATGTGGATTCTATGTGTGGATATGTATTGATTCGATTCTTTATTAAACCTGTCAGTGTGATTTTACAGTATAGCCGGGGATGAAATGTCGGCTTTTCTAAAGGACACTGATGCGATTTATCGCAAGTCACACATGTGGTCCGTTTGTAATCAGATTTTTCATCGCTCCCATAGACTTGCATTGGCGATAGTCGACCCACAATCGGTGACAATCGCAGCATGCTGCGATTGCACACGGATGTTTAAAACGGACCACAAAAAATCGGATACTGGGAGCTGCTCCATAGATTAACATAGGTCCGACTGCAATGCGATTTTTCATCGCATTGCAGTCGTCCGATTTTGTCGCCAGTGTGACCCCAGCCTAACCCTAATTGTTAACCCTAACCCTAATTCTAACCCTAACCCTAATGGAAAAATGAAAATAAATATATTTTCTATATTTTATTATATGTCCCTAACTGAGGGGGTGATGAAGGGGGGTTTATTTACTATTTTTTTTATTTTGATCACTGTGATAGCGTTTATCACAGTGATCAAAATGTTCCTGCACAGAATGAATGAATCTGCCGGCCGGCCGATTCGGCGGGCACACTGCGCATGCGCCCGCCATTTTCTTTCCAGGGATAAGACCGGGAGCTGCAGGAACCCATCGGAGGACAGGGGGACACCGGGAGTTACCGGGGGGGCATCAGGGGACCCTATTTCTCTCCCCTCTGATGTGCGATCACATCAGAGGGGAGAGAAATTACATGCAGAATCGCTGTTTTTTTTTTGCTATCGCCGTTATAGGGTTAATAACGGCGATCGCAAAAGTGGGGGACCCGAATTATGTTCTCTGGTAGCTGAGACCCCGGAGAAAATCCGACTCGGTGGGCGCTCTGAGCATGCGCCCACCATTTTCTTTTACAGCAAGAAGACGAGTGGAGCTTGGGGAGCGCCGGAAGCCATGGGGGGGACACCGGGAGGCACGGGGGACTGATCGGGGTCCCAGGGACCCTATTTCTCTCCCCTCTGATGTGCGATCACATCAGAGGAGAAAAATTTAATGGAGAATCGCAGCTTTTTTTTTTTGCGGTCACAGTTATACGGTTAATAATGGCGATCGCAAAAGCGGGGTCGGTAAAAAGCGACCCGAATCATGTTCACTGAGGTCTCGGCTACCACCGGTAGCCGAGACCCCGGAGAAAATCCGACTCTGGGGGGCGCTATATACTTTTTCCACAGCGCCGTTAATTAGCAGCGCTGTGGTTTAAGTACCCTTAACTACCGCCGTTAAAAGGCGTATCGGCGGTCATTAAGGGGTTAAAACAGAGAAATATGTCACACAAAATAGTTACTGAATAACATTTCCCACATGGAATAACATTTCCCACATGTCTGCTTTACATCAGCACAATTTTGGAACCAAATTTTTTTTGTTATGAAGTTATAAGGGTTAAAAGTTGACCAGCGCTTTCTCATTTTTACAACAAATTATACAAAACCATTTTTTTTAGGGACCACCTCACATTTGAAGTCACTTTGAGGGGTCTATATGGCAGAAAATACCCAAAAGTGACACCATTCTAAAAACTGCGCCCCTCAAGGTACTCAAAACACATTCAAGAAGTTTATTAACCATTCAGGTGCTTCACAGGAGCTGAAGCAATCTAGAAGGAAAAAATGAACATATAACTTTTTAGTCACAAAAATTATCTTTTACAAACAAGTTTTTTATTTTAACAAGGGTAAAAGGAGAAAATGGACAGAAAAAGTTGTTGCGCAATTTCTCCTGAGTACGCCGATACCCCATATGTGGGAGAAAACCACTGTCTGGGCGCACGGCAGGGCTTGGAAGGGAAGGAGCGCCGTTTGACTTTTCCAAACCAAAATTGGCTGGAATTGAGATTGGACGCCATGTCGCGTTTGGAGAGTCCCTGATGTGCCTAAACAGTGGAAACCCCCCACAAGTGACACCATTTTGGAAACTAGACCCCCAAAGGAACTTATCTAGATCTGTGGTGAGCACTTTAAGCCCCCAAGTGTTTCATTAAAGTTTATAATGCCTGGGTTTGAAAAAAAAATTCCACAAAAATGATTTTTAGTACCCAATTTTTGATTTTTCCCAAGGAAATTGGACCCGAAAAGTTGTTGTCCAATTTGTCCTAGACCCCCTAAGGAACTTATCTAGATCTGTGGTGAGCACTTTAAACCCCCAAGTGCTTCACACAAGTTTATAATGCCCGAGCATGAAAATAAAAAAGCCTATTTTTTTCCCACAAAAATGATCTTTTAGTCATCAATTTTTTATTTTCCCAAGGGTAACGGAGAAATTGGATCCCAAACGTTGTTTTCCAATTTGTTCTGAGTACGCTGATACCCCATATGTGGGAGAAAACTACTGTGTGGGCGCACGTCGGGGCTCTGAATAGAAGTAGTGACGTTTAGTAATGCAGACTTTGATGGAATTGTCTGCAGGTGTTATGTCGCGTTTGGAGAGCCCCTGATGTGCCTAAACAATGGAAACCCCCCACAAGTAACCCCATTCTGGAACGTAGATCCCCAAAGGAACTTATCTAGATGTGTGGTGGGCACTTTGAACCCCTAAGTGCTTCACAGAAGTTTATAACGCCCAGGCGTGAAAATAAAAAATCATATTTTTTCCACAAACATGTTTAGTCCCGTTTTTTATTTTCCTAAGGGTAACAGGAGAAATTGGACCCCAAGAGTTATTGTGCAATTTTTCCTGAGTAAGCTGATACCCCATATGTGGGGGTAAACTACTGTTTGGGAGCATGGCAGAGCTCAGAAGGGAAGGAGCACCATTTGACTTTTTCAACGCCGAATTGGCTGGAATTGAGATCAGACGTCATGTCACGTTTGGAGAGCACCTGATGTGCCTAAACAGTGGAAACCCCCAATTCTAACTCCAACACTAACCTCAACACACCCCTAATCCTAACCATAACCCTAACCACAAACTTAACCCTAATACACCCCTAACCCTAATCCCAACCCTAACCCTAACTTTAGCCCCAACTTAACCCTAACTTTAGCCCCAATCCTAACCCTAATGGGAAAATGGAAATAAATACATTTTTTAAATTTTATTATTTTCCCCTAAGGGGGTGATAAAGGGGGGCTTGATTTACTATTTTTAGCGGGTTTTTATGATTGGCAGCTGTCACACGCTAAAAGACGCTTTTTATTGCAAAAAATAGTTTTTGCATCACATTTTGAGAGCTATAATTTTTCCATATTTTGGCCCACAGAGTCATGTGGGTCTTATTTTTTGCGGGACGAGTTGACGTTTTTATTGGTACCATTTTTGGGCACGTGACATTTTTTGATCGCTTTTTATTACGATTTTTGGGAGGCAGAATGAACAAAAACCAGCAATTCATGAATTTTTTTGGGGGAGGGCGTTTATACCGTTCTGCGTGTGGTAAAATTGATAAAGCAGTTTTATTCTTCGGGTTAGTACGATTACAGTGCTATCTAATTTATATCTTTTTTTATGTTTTGGTGCTTTTATACAATAAAAACGATTATATATAAAAAATAATTATTTTTGCATCGCTTTATTCTGCGAGCTATAACTTTTTTATTTTTTTGCTGATGATGCTGTATGGCGGCTTGTTTTTTTGCAGGACAAGATGAAGTTTTTAGTGGTACCATATTTATTATATCCGTTTTTTTTGATCGCGTGTTATTCCACTTTTTTATTCAGTGGTATGATGATAAATCATTGTTTTTTTGCTTTTTTTTAAGGGTTCACTAAAGGGGTTAACTAATGGGACAGGTTTATAGGGCGGGTTGTTACGGTCGCAGCGATACTAAATATGTGTACTTATATTGTTTTGTTTTTTTTATTTACATGAAGAAATGAATTTATTGGGGATTTTTTTTACACGTTAAATTTTTTTACTTTTTTACTTTGTCCCAGGGTGGGACATCACTGTATAAGGTCAGATCGCCGATCTGACACTGTGCACAGCACTCTATCAGATCGGCGATCTGACAGGCACTGCAGCAGGCTTTCTCAGCGCCTGCTGTTGTGAATACGCTGGAGGCGACTTCGGAGTTGGGGCTCCCTCCGGTGGTTGCTGAGGGTAATGAACCAATTGCTGAATGGCCTTCAGCTGAGACTGAATGGTCTGATATAAGTGACTTGAACTCCCATCAGCCTTGCCGGAAATCAATTGTTCTTCCAGGTCTTGCTTGGAGCTCAGCATGCATTCCTGCTTTGATTCAGATAAGTGATTTGCTGTTTTTTTTCCCCTGGTTGGATTTTCCTTGCTGGTTCTCTGCCTTACAGTGGACTTCAGCCTGGTCCCCTTTTGGGGGCTGGCGCTGCAATTGTGCTCAGTTTTTGTTTGCACTTTTGCTCTGTTCCTATGTCACTTTTTATTTGCTGAATTGCTGTGTGTTACACCAGAGATCTGATTTAGGTGGTAGAGATCATGTGATATCAGGTTTTTGTTAATCAGAAGTGTTGGTATTTTTCTCAGGGTTTTTTTGGGTTGCAGTCAGAATTCTTTCCTATACTTTTCTATCTAGACAGATTGGGCCCCAGCATTTGCTCATTCTATTTTCTGTCTGTGTTCGTATTTTCTTCTTGTCTAACCGCCATTACATGTTTGGGGGCTTCCTATTTTCTTTGGGGATTCTGCTACGGGGCAGATAGCTTTCATCTTTCTGCCTTTAGGTGTAGCTATCTCTCCGGCTGTGACGAGGCGTCTAGGATCACCGTAGGTACGCTCCACGGCTACTTCTAGTGTTGCGGTTAGTTTAGGGTCCTGCAATCCAATAGTTTCCAGCGTCTCTGGTGTATTGCTTCTTTGGCTATTTTTGCAATTTCTCCTCAGCTACCGAAATATAACAACCTGCTCTCAGCACGCACTGAGGAAGCCGCCTCCCTGCAGGACCTCGCGGCCGTCTTGGATCCGGGGTCCTGCAGGGAGGAGGGTCCTTCGGAACAGCGCGATCAGATCACACTGTTCTGAGGGTCTCAGGGAAGCATGCAGGGAGCCCCCTCCCTGCGCGATGCTTCCCTGTATCGCCGGAATACTGCAATCATCTTTGATCGCAGTGTGCCGGGAGCGGTCCATGACCGCTCCTGGCACGTAGTGCCGGGTGTCAGCTGTGATAATCAACTGACACCCGGCCGCGATCAGCTGCGATCCCCCCCGGAGCACAGCTGATTGCATATGACGTACTATTCTGTCCTTGGGAATTAAGTCCCAGGGCACATGGACGGGATAGTACGTCAGATGGAAGGGGTTAATAATAATCTTTATTTTTATACAGCGCTTTACAGTTTGCACACATTATCCTCACTGTCCCCAATGGGGCTCACAATCTAAGTTCCCTATCAGTATGTCTTTGGAATGTGGGAGGAAACTGGAGAACCTGGGAAACCCACGCAAACACAGGGAGAACATACAAACTCCTTGCAGATAGTGTCCTTGGTGGGATTTGAAACTAGGACCCCAGCTCTACATGGCCATGTGCTCTAGCATGCTGAAGATACTCTATTAGCACTGGAGCATGGCAGATAACACCTCATCTGAGCACGTTCGCTCATCACTACTTTCCTTTGACGCTGGAGAACATCCACTTTTGGACCAGGTAAAGCTCTTTGACCTTGGAAGACAGTCCAGTGACTACTCCGCGCACCACACCCCGCCAGCCACAGACTGTCTTCCCTGGAGGTCTCCTGGGATACTCACCTCTAATAACAGCATGGTCACATTGCATTATGTACTCGGAGGAAGGATAGACACACGACTGAAATGCAGATGATAAGTCTCAACTAGAGTTAAGCGATACTTTCCGATATCCTAAAGTATCGGAATCGGAATGGTATCGCCGATATCACTAAAATATCGGCGATACCCGATACCGATACCGGAAGTCCCATGTAAGTCTATGGGAACAAAATATCGCAACTAAAAAAACCCCATTCTTTCCTTGTAAACACTAAATATACACACATAGAATACATATATATATATACATGTCATTGTGACATATATATATACATATATGTATAGTTTATACACTTCTACATAGTAAAATATCCTCTCTGATTCAATTGCCGGTAAAGCCGGCTTCAGTGAAAAGACAGAAGCACCCGACATGAAATGACACTTGGTGTACATAGGGTTAACCATGTCTTTTCATGTCGTTTGCTATCTGATTTGCACAAACAATTAAATCAGACTATGTGTGCAAAATTTCACACCTGTAGGGGTTAATTAAAGGTGTAAATTCGTTGTAAAAAAAACGGACTTTTTTGCTACGAATTTACACCTTTAATTAACCCCTACAGGTGTGAAATTTTGCACACATAGACTGATTTAATTGTTTGTGCAAATTAGATAGCAAAGGACATGAAAAGACATGGTTAACCCTATGTACACCAAGTGTCATTTCATGTCGGGTTCTGCATTTTCACAAAAGCCGGCAATTGAATTAGCGGCTATTATACTATGTAGAAGTGTATGAACTACAAATATAAATATATATATAATATGTGTCACAAATTCAATGACATGTATATATATATATGAGGTGTAAAATTGCTGAAAAAAAATGCGTGGGCTCCCGCCCTATTTTAGCAACCAGACAGACAAAGCCAGTGAGTGGGGGCAGATAATAATAGCCCAGAGAGGGACCATTTTTTTTGGCCCCCCCCGGCTACTTAACATCTGCCCCCAGACACCCCAGAAAGGGCAAATCTCTAATTAGATTTGCCCTTTCTGGCACTTTGCCCGTCTATTCCCATTGCCCTGTAGCGGTGGCGAATGGGTTAATAAGGGGTTAAAATGACCTTGCAATTGAAAGGTCACTTTAAGCCAGGTTAATAATTGAGAGCTGTCAATTAGACAACTATCAATTATTAATCCTATTGTATGAAAGAAAAATCAAACACACACACTTTAATAAAAAAGAAGTTTAATGAAATAATCACACAGTTTTTGACCATATTTTATTTACCTGCTAAAACCATTTCCTGTAATAAAAATAAAATAATAAAGCAAAATTATTCTTACCAATCCGATGCACAGTCAGGTCCCACGGTGTAATCCTTCAGAAAGGGTTAATGTTTACTGCAGGGACCGCAGCTAATGCTGCAGCCTCACAGTAAACCCCAAATGAATGAGTTCCTCTCCTGCCTGACAGGAGAGTAAAGGCTGGGTGTCACATAACGATACACCAGCGATCCCGACAACGATATGCACTTGTCAGGATCGCTGGTGTATCGCTACATGATCGCTGCTGAGCTGCCAAACAGGCAGCGATCTGGGACAGCGACACTGCGGGTAACATCGCTTAAGGGCCCGTCTCACATAGCGATATCGCTACCGAGATCGCTGCTGAGTCACTAGTTTTGTGACGCAGCAGCGAGCTCACCAGCGATATCGCTGTGTGTGACATTCAGCGACGATCAGCCCCCCTGCCGGGTATCGCTGATCGTCGCAGAAATGTCAGGACCTTTTTTTGATCGCTGGTTTCCCTCTGACAGGCACGCATCGCTGCGTGTGACAGGCGGGAGACCAGCGATCCGCTGGTAACCAAGGTACACAGCGGGTTTCCAGGCACCGCGCAGCGCTTGGAAACCCGCTGTGTACCTTGGATACCAGCTCCCTGCATCAGGGCGCTGGTATCCAAGGTACACAGCGGGTTTCTAGGCACAGCCCCGCGCCTGGAAACCCGCTGTGTACCTTGGTTACCAGCGGATCGCTGGTCTCCCGCCTGTCACACGCAGCGATGCGTGCCTGTCAGCGGGAAACCAGCGATCAAAAAAAGGTCCTGACATTTCAGCGACGATCAGCGATACCCGGCAGGGGGGCTGATCGTCGCTGAATGTCACACACAGCGATATCGCTGGTGAGCTCGCTGCTGCGTCACAAAACTAGTGACTCAGCAGCGATCTCGGTAGCGATATTGCTATGTGAGATGGGCCCTTAAGTGGAAAGCTTAATTGATTGCTTTCCACTTTCACTTCAGGTCAGCCAGGGACACAATCAGTGACGTCAGAGGGAACTGATTAACAAAAATAGGGGTTCCCTTCGAAAAAAAAATGGCGTGGGGTCCCCCCTATTTTTGTTAACCAGCCAGATGAAGCAGACCGCTGAGGCCTGGATTTTCAGGCTGTTAAGGAGCCAAGATCCATGGACCTTGCCAGCCTGATAATACCAGGCCACAGCAGTCTGCATATCTTGGCTGATTAACAAAAATAGGGGATCCCCTCGAAAAAAATTGGCGTGGGGTCCCCCCTATTTTTGTTAACCAGCCAGATGAAGCAGACCGCTGAGGCCTGGATTTTCAGGCTGTTAAGGATCCAAGATCCATGGACCTTGCCAGCCTGATAATACCAGGCCACAGCAGTCTGCATATCTTGGCTGATTAACAAAAATAGGGATCCCCTCGAAAAAAATGGCATGGGGTCCCCCCTATTTTGTTAACCAGCCAGAAATGCAGACCGCTGAGGCCTGGTTTTAAGGCTGTAAGGACCAATGATCTGGCCCTCAAGCCTGATAATACCCAAGGCCACAGCAGTCATGCTTAGCTTTGCTGGGTTAACAAGAATAAGGGGTATCCCCTCGAAAAAAACGGCGTGGGGATCCCCCCTATTTTAGTTAACCAGCCAAGTAAAATGCAGACTGCTGCGGCCTGGTATTAAAAGACTGTCAAGGCCCATGGATTTTGGCCCTCAACAGCCTGATAATACCAGGCTACAGCAGCCCCACATTTGGCGCATCAAAAGATGTGCCAATTGTGGCACTTTAACCCGGCTCTTCCCACTGCCCTGTAGCGGTGGCAAGTGGGGTAATAAGGGGTTAATGTCACCATTGATTGCACGGTGACAATAGGGCCCGGTTAATAATGGAGAGGTGTCAATAAGACACCGATCCATTATTAATCCCAAAGTTATTAAATGTATAAAAAAAAGACAAAGCAAGAAAAAAGTCTTTTAATGAAATAAAAGAGACAACACAGTTTTCATTAATTTTATTATACACTCATTCCTGCGACGCCATCGATCTCCTGTAAAAAAAGAAAAAAAACAAACCAACAGTATACCACCTGTCCGACGCAGTCCATAAATACAGTCCCACGACGATCCAGCTCTGCTACATCGCAATGACAGGCAGAGCCTGTCATCGCAACGCAGCACAGCTGATTACCTGCTTCCCCGGCGGTGACGTCATCGGACTGACTGCTTTACGGCCGGGATTACCCAGCAGTCACTGCAGTTATCGCGAGAAACTGCATGTGACCGCCGGGGAGAAGATGATGGGGGCCATCAAGCAGTCCAGGACGTGACCAGCCGGAGATCTTCTGCCGGTAAGTGCCGCTGACTCCTCCTGACAGAACCCGACCGACGGACACAGACAGTGACAATCCCGATTCCGGTATCCGATAAGACGAAAATATCGGAACTCGGAATTCCGATACAGCTAATATCGGCCGATACCCGATATTTGCAGTATCGGAATGCTCAACCCTAGTCTCAACGCCATCGTACACTTCAGCTGAATGTGCATCAGAAGCTCAGCCTATTAAAGCTTGAGTCGGCGTCGTCGGACCCCACCACCTGCACAGGCCCGGTTGTGACTGTGACCGTACGCGCTACGATGAATAGTAAGCCACGGTCAGTATTCCACATCAGTATTTGTAAGCCAAAACCAGGAGTGGGTGATAAATACAGAAGTGGTGACGTGTTTCTATTATACTTTCCTCTAATTGTGAGGTAAAATACTGACTGTGTGCCCATGGTCCAATACTACTAGCCCGGCCATTGTGCCTGCTGCTCAGTGCTGCAGTCCGGTCAGTCCCTGTATAATCTCCCACAGACACCGCTATTACACGCCATGACCTGCGTGGAGCCGTGCTCTCGTCGAGCGCCCCCTTGGGACAGGCGCTGACTAGAACAAGTCCAGACGCCTGCGCACAACACCAGCGGAATGTTGAGTGACAGCGCTTTATCACCTGACTGGCACGCATTCTTCTTACGACCTTCTAGCTCCATCCTGCGCGACTCTATGGCTCCCTATAGCTCCTCCTACTGACGTCACGGTACCTCCGGCTACAGCCGTTAGGATTTGAACCATTTGAACGGTTTGAGCGGGAGAGCAGAGAGCGTCTGCCGCACCGGGGAGGCAGGGACACGGAAGGAAATACGTGTGTGACTCGGGACACCGGCCCGGGAGAGGTGAGAAACGGCGGCTTTGTCATCCCTACATGCGGCGGAAGATAAGCGTTTCATTGTGGTCAGAGCCGCTGTGCTCGGTCAGGTGGTATAGCGCTGCACGTCGTAGTGTCTGAGGTGAGGTACCGGGGTGCCGCACCGTGTGTCTGGGCACCGCCGCATGCGGCTGCGAGCAGTGCACACTGCGCGGTTCTGCACTAGTCGTCGTCTGGATGTAACGCAGTGCGCCTTTGCAGGGTCGCGCGTCCCCTTACCTCTTTCTTGGCCTCAGGTTTGGTTATTTTGTATGATTTACACTATGGATGGGACAAAACCCAATGTGACGGGAACTTATTCATGAACTCTGTCATTTATGTGGGGAGGGGCCGTACCGCAGCTGCTCGCACCATACACTGCTTTAAGGCCTCTTTCACACATCCGTTTTTTGACTTCAAGCACGATCCGGCGTGTTGTTAAAAAAAAAAACGGATCCGGTACCGGATGCGTTTTTTTACCATTGACTTTCATTAGCGCCGGATCGCGCCTGATGTCATTGCGTTGTATCCGTTTTTGTCCGGATCCGGCGGAAATGTACATTCCGGCGGCCGGACAAAACTGTGCATGCAACGTTTTTTTTGTTTGCCGGAGCCGCCTAATAGTGCCTGAAGCGGCGCATCAGGCGGCCGGAAACAATAGAAGTCAATGGGACCGGAGCAGTCTTTTGTGCAATCCGTCAAAAGTCTGATCCGGATTCTGGAAATCAGGGACTACTACTACTACTACTACATTTTCCACTGTCTCCGGACATCCAAAACCCTCTTTTTCCGGTTCAAAAGTCCAGGTCGGATCCAGCAAAAAAACGGATCCTTTGCATCAGTTTTTTCTTTTCAGCGCCGGATCCGTCCCTTCAGGTGTTCGACGGATTATGCCTGACACAAAAAAACAGATGTGTGAAAGAGGCCTTACATCAGCCATGGAGTGAAATGGATGATCTCTAACGCTTCAGTAGTCCCCGGCTGTCATGGCGCCCACCATCACCTCTCAGGGTGGGAGGGCCGCAGCTGTAAATGCACAAAGGCAACCAGACCATTTAAAGGGAATCTCGCCATGTTTTTGCTTCCTCATCTGACTGCACCATGATGTAAGGGCAGAGACCCTAATTCCAGTGATGCTACTTGGTGCACTTTTGATACAATCTCTGTTTTATCTGCAGTAGGCCTATTAGAAGAATTGTGAATGTTGAGCTCTCTATAATAACCCTTTGTGTACCCTGTGCATAGGCAGAAAGCTGCCAATCAGTGGTGGGCTTATACAGCGCTCTTGAGTATAGAGGACTACCTAGCAGCAGGATTATTAGTCTTCTTAAAATCCCTTTTAACACCAGATTATCAGAATTACAGCATACAGGTCAGTAAATGACGCATCGTTGGCATCAGGGCTCCTGTGTCTACATTATGCGGCTCTAGGGTTAGGTGGTAAAAGCCTGGTGACAGATTCCCTTTAAATGCTGTGGTCAGTGAGTAACGGTGACGCTGTTAAACAGCAGAGATCGCACTAGTTCCGACAATGTGGTTAGAAGCAGAGATGAGCGAATATGTTCGGAAAACAGTTGCCGAATTTTCCATATTCGTGCCGAATTTATGTTTGACAATAGTTTCCGAGCATGTTCGCTCATCTGTACTCCAATGGCGTTCGGCAAATACGGCAATCATAATCCGTACTGAATATTGAAATATTCGCTCATCTTTAGTTAGGAGCAAGAGCCGGTTGTGTAGGTGGTAGCTGCTGTATAAGGAGCAGCTGGAGTCGGCTCCTCCACATGCACACCCTGAATGTGATGTGCTATTATGTCAAAGTGCGAGAAGCTGGGTGTCTTCTGTCTGTCTTGGTAACAATGGTAAATTAGCTACCGTGATCTGGGGCTGCCATACATCCTGCTGATGTGTTCTGGTGGTACATCTGTCTTCCTCATATCTTGCATCGACTTGCCGTATGACTGTTAAAGCAGCACCCCATTGTTTTGTTTTTATTGCTTTACAGAATGCTGTAGATAAGCCCCTGATGGCTGTGGCCGTATCTTATATACGAAAAATGGGGTGACAGATTCCCTTTAAGGAAGTTGTCCACTGCTTGGACAACCCCTCCTCCTACCCCACGTCTGTCCCTGATAAAATGAAAAATCCTATACTCTCCTCCTGTGACGGTGCTGTACCAGCGGTGTCAGCACTCACTCTCGTGGATCCTATGCGGTTGTTTGACACATCAGGCTCACTTGTCACAACAAGCCCTGGGAGAGTGAATACCAACACTGCTGGAACGGCACAAGTATGGGAGGTGAGTATAGGTATTTTTTTTTTATATATTTTATCGGGGACCCAACCTTTAGATCAAGAAGGGGTTGATCTAATAGTGGACAACCCCTTTTTAAAGGTTTTTTTTTTTTCCATCCCATAAACCTAATCGCTTATCCATAGGAAAGTGGTTATTGCCATCCCTATAATCACTTGTCACCTTTTGTTACTGAAGCAGTAGAAACAATTACTCTACGATACTGGCAAAAAAAAGTGTAGTACCCATCTATATCCTGTAGACACTTGATGTAGTGGTGGTCATACATGGAAAGTTCTTGGTATGACTAGTTGGACACCCACTGATCAGATATGTATCACCGATCACGTAGATAACCGATAAGTTTTGATTATAGTAAAACCCCTCTTAAAGAGGTTGTTCATTACTAGAACAACACCTCGATCTGAATGTTTGGCGCCAATAAAATTAAAAAACACTTGTACTCGCCTCCTGTTCCAGCGAGGTTGGCAACGGCATTCCTGGGACTCTTGTGCGGTTATTATGACACGTGAACCTTGTGCCCGATCAGCACTGGCATCACTGTCTGTCCTCAGACAAATTGAGAATCAAGAGGAAGTTGGAGAGCAGCCGCAGGCCTGGCTTCCTGTTGATCGATTTGTCTGAAGGCGGGCCAGTGACACCAGCGCTGATTGGACACAGGGCTCTCGTGCCATAAGAGCCTCACAAGAACCCCAGGACCGTGAGTGCTGCAACGGGAGGGGAGTTTTTTAGTGTTATCAGTGCCAAATGTTTAGATCGCGAAGGGCTTGTCCTAGTAATGGACAACCCCTTTTTAAATATCAGAAAATCATTGAGTATGATATACATGTCTATGGTGGACTTTCATTTTTGTGTTGTCTGTGCTGATTGTTTACATCATTTGAGATGGGTAAAGCTACACAAGTGACTATTGGAGTGTAAGATTATTTTCTATTACCTACTATTTTACAAACATCCTGAAATTAGCCCATAGTTACCTATGTACGTTTCATGTGTCCCTATATATGTTTCACTATACTTGCGCCACCTTGTGCGAACAGAAGGGAACTGCATACTCGGGTTGATAAGCATTTGATGAGTAATTTGTGATGCTAAGCACTGACGTTACTAAAAGTATGGATCTTTGCCTGATAATAAGGGGCACTTGCAAACCTGGGGCATCATGGCCTCTTCAAACGTAGATTGAATGGAGAGCAAACCTCCCACCGATCTAATATCAGCCTAACTTTAAGTACAGTAACTGTCAGCACCGAATAACTATTCAAATTAAGTCTCAGTGCTTCACATCAGGACCAATCATTTTTTAACTACACCTTGATACCTTCTTGTTTTCGCTCAATCTCCATCTCCCTGCCTCTTTGACTGTTCTGGCATCATAGAGCCAGAAAAGGGTGGAGATAGCAGGAAGGTGTATATAATTGATGCACCGAACACCTGTACTTGGTGTGAACAGTCATTCTGATTAGGCAGTCCCTTTTAGTGATGGTTTTCTCTTCCCATTTTACATAATTTGAGGCATAACATTGGCCTGTAGGATGCTATAGGCATGGTTTAATACAGCTATATTCTTTTTATACAGGTGCCACCATGAGTGATCCGGAGAGCTTGTCACAGCTTCTGCAGGTTTGTGCCCGCAAAACAGAAGATTTTATTAATCATATAGAGATAAAGCACATGGTATGGCTCTTGGAAATAGAAGAGGCAGCAAAAAAGATGTTCAGCAGGTGAGTTCAACTGTGGAATCACAAATGACTCCAAGTGGTTTGTGAACCTTGTTTAGAGCAAATATTAGGGTGCCCATATACCTAGTGGTAGCATACAACCGTTTCCTTGTCAATTATTGTGTTTTTTCTATGCACATTTCACCATGTGAATGATTGTAGCATATAGCACAACACCACTTTGTGCACAGACATTGTAAACTGGCTTCTTTACAAGCCCATTAACCTGCCGCAGACTTATAGATGGTTGAGACACTGTGCCAATTAATTACTAATACAGTGTAGAAAAATATTTAGAATTGAGAGTCCTCAGTGGTTGATACCTTTTAATGGCTAACTGAAAAGATGGTAACAAATTGCAAGCTTTCGAGACTACTCGGGTCTCTTCATCAGGCAAAGACTAAAACAAAATCTGAAGAATCACATTTATACACAAAGCAGCACAGAAATAACGCAATAGATAAGGCAAATGATGTGAAGCAGAACTGTCAATATAATATACAGTGTAGAGATGATTTGCCTAGTTTACTCGAACAAAACTTCTATAATTCGTGAAATCTTGCATATTGATTACTTTTTGTTATATCGCAGCAATTGTCTGCATGATATACCGTACATTCTCCAATTTTCTCACTACTATAATTGAAAATGGGAAAACAAGTGCCTACATGTTTTCTAAATGTATGCCATTTCTGCCATCAGTAATTTCACTGCTGAGCCAGATCTAATGCCAAAGACGCCATCTCAGAAGAGACGTAGGAAGAAGAGAACGTCAATTGTGCCAGATGAAATTAGAGATCCTAGTGGTCGCAGGTAAGTGGAACGTCAGCAACGAAGTCTTGTGACTGAACTCGGGAAGGAGACTTACGTAATGAATCATTATAGTATAGATATCTATTTGCGTTTCATTTACAATTCTTTATTGTGTTTAATACTTTGCATCTTCAGGATATCCAGGAGAAGAAGCAGTGTCAGCTGGAGCACTTCGGTGCGCAGAATGTCTTCTCGCCATATTATTAAACAACTTGATACATCCATTAAGGAGGAGACTGAACAGCAGCCTAAGAGAATGACAAGAGCCCAGGCGCAAGCCAGCGTGATGTGTGTGCCAGTAGCTGAGAAACCACTAGAACAACTCTCATCAAATGTACCGAACGACCGATTTTTGCAAGTGCGTATTAGTGCAGAAGAACGTCGTAGTGCAGAGGTGCAGCTCTCGGAGTTAACAAAGTCAGTCTCTGCAGAGAAAAATCCTACCTTAGAAACTGTGGTCCCAACTTCATCTGCACCACTATTCCAATGGCTCCCCCAGCCGTTGCTGATGAGCCTTCAGTGCTTTCCACACCTGAGAAGAATGGTCGCACTGCAGCCAAATTAAAGATTGCTGACAGCTCTACACCTAAAACACAAATGGCTGTTACTGAGTCCATGGATCTCAAACTTGAATGTGCTCATCCTGTTTCACAAGCTGCCAAGGAGCTATCACTGGAACTGTCAAACTACAGTGTGACACCCACAGGGTCAAAATCTGACCGCCGGTCTGTCCGCCGCAGTATTGTTGGGCAGAAATCAACCAGCAGCCGAGCATCTCTGGCTAATCGGTACTCTCTTGCTAGCAAGCGCGAAACTATGACCAGAGCAGCTGTGCGCAAATCCATCCGCCGATCTGTTTCACAGAAAAAAGCTTTAGAGATGTCATCATCTAGCTATAAGAGCTGTAAGTGCCCATGTTCTGATACATTTACAGTTAATTACCCTGCAGACTGTTGGTTACATAATTTGTTTTGCTCTTCCAGACCAGAGTTCTATTGAAGTAATGGATGAAGAAGTCACTGTGAAACTTGGGTAGGAGCATTATTATCTTATCTCCTTCCATTTAATTAAAGTTGTATATTATTAACCATACCAGTTCTCTAGTGAAGACGCAACATGTACTGTCATGCAATGTGACACAATGGGCCTCTTTCAATACTGCATATGTGCCTTCCTCCCCCCCCCCCCCCCCCCCCCCCTTCTCTTCTTTTTTGGAACTGTCTCCTCACTTGAGTGACTTTATTCTCGTCAGGTTTTTGGTGGAATTTTTGCACCATTCAACGAAAGGTGCAACTTGTGCTATAAAGTTGCAGAACAGGTTATAGACAACAATAAACAAAATTCTTGAACCATTTTGTAAGATCTTGATAAAGAAAAAAAACTTCCAACAAAAACCACAGCGAAAAATATTATCTTTGTAATGTACTGTACTTCTATATTCTGCTGCCATGCTATGTTTCCAAGCACTGCCGTTTGGCTCTTATATTCTTTATATCTGAACATTTGAGGTATGTGCACATGAAGTCTTTTTAAGGTGAATTTCACTTGGAACCAGTCTGAAAAAGGGCTAAAAAATGCTATAAAGAATGAGCACAGGAATGTCAAAACGCGTTGCTGTGCTATGTTCCACCTTTTGTCACTACTTTTAACTGGTTCAGACTTTGATGCCAAGATGTAGTTAAAAGAAGTAGTATTTCCGTTGTTTGGGCTCCTTCCAGGTGACAAACGCCAATCGAGACACTTCAGGAGAAACACTGCCAGCATTTTAATTGTATTCGCCTTGGAAAACTCGGGTGCGCTTGCATCCAAAAGACTTCATGTGCACGTAGCCTTCCATTGAAAGGTTACTTGTCTGTAAATGCCAAGTGTAATGATAACCAGATGCTGAGTTCTATTAACACCTTGACATGGAGAAAAATTGCTGTGCATGGAGTGGCACTTGTGTAACTACCACAGTAATTAAGATTACACGTTTAGATACTGCCTAGTTAGCAGTGATTTAAAAAAAAAAAAAACAATATTTTGAAAACAAGTAATTAAAACTACAAACAATCGCTCTGGTTCAAGTATGTTACAAACATATTGTATTAGGGATATTATGGACGTTGTAGTTGAATTTACACTTTGCATACATTGCAATTTTTTTTTCCTGATTTTTCTTACATTTTAATGAATTCTCTTTCACAGACCAAAGACTGCTGAACCTGTTGAGGTAAGGAAAAAGCTATTGGTGTAGCAGCTATGTAGCATATGCTTGGGTGTTGGGTCCATGGCCCTACATGATATTTCTTATGCATATGTGACCTGAATCGACGTATATACCAGTACTGAGTAGTAGTGGTAATTAATAATTAAGGCACAAGTCATTAAAAAATTCTGTCGTAAGTGCTTTTTAAAAGAAGCAAAATGTTTGCATAGCTCGGATGTGTGCAAAAATGGCAAGACTATACTGAACACTAATATGTCCCTTTACTGACCTGAGATATAAGTGAGTAGCGTCTCTCGACAGGTGAAAATGCAGCAGCTGTACACTGCGGATGACATCCTGCTGCGTCAGTTGCGATTAATGTCACCGAACATGCCCGTTAATAGTGACTATGGCATCTAGATGGTTAACAGTGTGTCTTTAAGTTCCGCATCGGCATCCTGAGATCATGATTGTGTGGTCTTATGCTTGCCATAGCCATTTAGGGCCAAATAATGGCCTTAATCTGCCAGCTATAGTGACTAGTGATGAGCGAGTATACTCGTTGCTCGGATTTCCACAAGTATTTTTAAGTGCTCTGAGATCTAGTTTCTGTCCCCGCAGCTGCATGATGTCAATAAAACACCTATTCATTACTAATAGGTGCGCCTTTTCTGGGCAGCTGGGGCTGATGTTTTTAGGCTGGGGGCCGCCCATAATCATGGCCCCTTTCCAGTCTGAGAATAACAGCCCGCAGCTGTATAGTTTTGCCGAGTTGGTTGAAAACCTAAGGGGGACCCCACGTCGGGATTTTCATTGATTCTCCCTGCTCGCTGTTGCCGGCAGAGCAGTGAGAACAATGACAAGCAGCTTCAGCACCACAGGCAGTGGGACAGCGCTTACTGTAGCTGTCCGTGCCCTCCATGTGCACAGAGGACTGTGTGAACAGTTCTCCGTGTGCACGTATTCAGCATTTTTGCGGACCGTGCGCTCCCACGAAAACTGACATGTCTCCGTGTTTTCCACACGGTCCATGAAAACACGCTGACATGTGCAGAGACACATTGATTTAATGTGTCTATGTGTGTCAGTGTCTCCGGTACTTGAGGAAACTGTCACTACACGTACCGGAGCCACTGACTTGTAAAACCTGCCTTATAAAGCTATCCACAATTTTGGAACACTTATCACAATGTACATGATGAAGACATTTTATACTGTCGAAACGCGTTGTATTTGCTTTTTCTTGAGAAATAATAAAAACCTTTTTTGGATAATAAGAAGCCTTGGATCCTACACCTACGGGAGCGCAATAGCCTGGTAAAAAGTTTATTAGATTCCCTTTAAAGTGAATCTGAACATGATTCGGGTCGTTTTTTACCGACCTCGATGTTGCAATCGCTGATATTAACGGTATAACGGCGACCGCAAAAATAGTCCTTTTTCAGCTGCAGATGGAAGGAAGAGAGCCACAGTAATTCATTACTGATGGGTAGGCGGAGCCCCAGATCAGGATGACACCTCAGATCAAAAGCGTGTTGACTGGCTGGCTCCTCCAGCTCGGGCTCCTCCTACTCAGCTCCTCCAGTTAAGATTTGAGGTCTCAGAGGATGGTCGCTGCTGGAAGCAGCTCCTCGAAGATTTTATTATTTTTATCGGACAAGAGACTTGGACATGAGTCTGAAAGGTCTCAGGGGTCTCAGCGCTGCTGGACCCCACCTCTCCCTTGGCGGATCTGTATTTTACATAAATAGTCCCTGCAGAATCTTGCCGGCCCCGGGGGACGAGGTTAGCTTCCCTGGCGGGGACGCAAACCGCACACTGGGGTCACTGCGTTCCCTGCCCTGGGGGGGAGCATGGGCACAAGCGCCACAAATCCTGAGGGGTCCCTGTGGCGCTCAGCTGGTGAGTACTCCACAATATATTTTATATAAAATGTGTGAGTGCTTTAGCGACTGCTGTGACAGCGCTATTACATGTGTGTTAATGTACTATAAGCGCTGCGGTGGCAGCGCCATGACATGTGAATGTGGTGTTTCTGTACAACCGTTGTCCGCAGGCAGATGCCTGCAGGACAGGGGGGAGCAGGAGTGAGGAGTTTTGGCGCTCATTTTTTTGAGGGGGGAGCGTGGCTTCACAGTCTTTCATGCAGGAAGCGCCGATTGCGCTTTCTTCGGCTCCCTCAGCGCGGCGGCCATTAAAAAGGCTCCCGGGCTCCTCAGACTCCGCTCCTCCCGTCTCAGACACCGAACCAGCATGGGTGAGTGCGTTTTTTTCCTCACCCCACAGCGCAGATACATAGCGCTATTCTGCAGCTGGGTCTCATATAGAGACCTTGTTTTTTCTTACAGCCTGCGACATTAACCCCTCTTGAGGGTTTACTCGGCATACAGCTGGGGTAGCTCTATTTTAAGACTTAACCCTTCAGCATGCTGGTTTGCATTCACTTGAAAAAAAAAAAAACGCGTTTTTTCAGGTTTTCTGACATTTGACCTGCCATATACAGTGTGAGGCATGTCGGAACAGGGTTCGCGGACCATATTCCAGTTCCGCTTCGGCAGTCTGGTACGCAGTCCTCCACAGCGTCTAGCGCTGCGGTTGGAGGTCTCAGTGATGCAAAATTAGATGCTATCGCCAGTTCTATTAATGGCTTGTCTGACCTTTTGGGTCATTATGTGTCAGCTAGATCCTCTCAGGACAGGAAGCGACACAGGCCGTGTCCATCCTTCCCCCGTAGCGAATCAGATGTCTCTGATTTGGATTGTGGAGAGGGTTCTCCTTTAAGTTCAGAAGGGGAAATGTCCGATTCGGATAAGGAGGAACGGCGGGACTTTCGTCCCTTGTGAGACGTACAGAGGCATTTATTGAAGCCATGAGAGAGGTTTTGCAGTTACCGGAGGTGGTAACTAGTTTACCTGGTAAATCAGCACGAATGTACCAGGAGTATCGTACGTCACGATCAGCTTTGCCAGATCTAGATGATCTTAACAGTGCAGTAGAAAAGGAACGTCTGTGTCCGGATAAACGTTTTCACGGAACACGTTTCTTTCACGCACTTTATCCGTGTTCCACAGAGTCGAGAGATAATTGGACTCCCTCTCCTGAAGTGGATTTTTCCTTATCCCAGCTTAGTAAATCCTCACTGCTTCCTGTTAAAGGGAAGGCGAGTTTGCAGGATCCGCTGGACAGAAAAACGGAAATGGCGGCGAAATCAAATTATGAGGCCGCGGGTCATGGATTCAGAGCGGTACTAGGATCCATGTGTGCTTCTAAAGCTTCTATAAGCTGGTTGGCACAAGGCGTGGAAAAATGGATCTCCGTCACCTGAGATGGAGATTTTCGAATGGTTGGACACTGCAGTCCGATATATCTATGATGCATGGGTCTGACCTCACAGAGCTGATGGCAAAGGCAAAAGAAGCAACGTGATCTGGATATGGCGTCACTTCTGTCCAGGGCGCAGCTTCGGCGATCACAGTCAGAAGAGCACTGTGGCTCAGACAGTGGGCCGGGGATGCGGTCTCCAAACAAGGTTTGCTGGCCTTAGCTTATAAAGGTGGTCATCTTTTCCACAACGCAGAGCTATGGCTTCTGTGTCTGGCAGGACATATAGTGGTCGGCGGTCCTTTCGGGGCCGAGGTCGATTCGCTCAGTCCTCTTGGGGATCGGGTCGTTCCTCTTTCTCGGCAAAAAAGTCCTCCCAGAAATCTCGCACCCCCTGGAAGCAGAATTTCCGTCAAGACAAGCGGGAAACTGACAAGAAGCCCGCCAAGACGGACTGACGCCAGGAGTCCACTCGAGGATTCTCGAGTGGGGGGTCGCCTGCTTCAATTCAAGGAGACTTGGATTTCTGCGTTCCAGATTCATGGGTAACGAGGGTCGTGTCAGCAGGTTATTTCATAGATTCTCTTCTCGACCCCCAGACACCTTTTGCCAGTCTCGCATTCCGTCAGAACCCGAGCTTTTGGTCGCTCTGCAGCGAGAGGTCGAATTTCTTCTTCAGAAGGGTGTGGTAATACCGGTTCCGCCAGAAGACCGGGGAAAAAGATTTTATTCCAATCTGTTTGTGTTTCCCAAAAAGGAGGACAAATTTCGTCCGATTCTGGATCTCAAAAGATTGAATCGGCATGTCCACACCCGGAAATTCCGCATGGAGTCACTTCGCTCCGTTGTGGCAGCCTGTCGCAGAACGATTTTTTGGTATCAATCGACATCCGCGACGCTTATTTACATGTTCCCGTCGGAAGGACTCATCAACGTTTTCTTCGTTTTGCCATAAGTCGGGACCATTACCAGTTCGTGGCTCTGCCATTCGGCTTAGCCTCGGCGCCCAGAGTATTTACAAAGATTCTGGCGCCTCTCATGGCAATTCTTCGAAGACAAGGAATTACGATTCTTCCTTACCTGGACGATCTTTTGATCGTGGCATCCTCGGAGGAGGAAGCAGTGACAGCTCGCAATCTGTCTCTTCAGTTATGAAGGACTTCGTTGGCTGGTCAATTGGGAGAAGTCGTTTCTGGAACCGTCGCAAGCAATCCTCTTTTTGGGAATGCATTTCGACACGGTACGGGCAGTAGTCTCCTTACCTTCAGACAAACAGTCATGTCTTCTTCGACATGTACAGATCATGAAGTCTTCGACAACAATGTCCCTTCGGAAGTGTATGCGTCTTCTGGGTTTAATGGTGGCCTCCATGGAGGCAATTCCGTTTGCCCAGTTTCATTCCAGAGCTCTCCAAAGGTTCATCCTGGGTCATTGGAATCAGTCGCAATCGCTGGATTGCAGTGTCACCATCTCTCGCAGGGTGCGAGAGTCTCTAGGATGGTGGTTACGTCCAGGAGCTTTATCCCTGGGGAAATATTTCCTCCCTCCGAAATGGTCGGTCATAACCACCGATGCCAGCCTGACGGGCTGGGGGGGTGTTTGGAACGATTCCTGGATTCAGGGAGTATGGTCATCGGAAGAGGCTGTTCTACCGATCAATATCCTGGAATTGAGGGCGATTTTCCTTTGCCTCCAACACTGGACGGTCCCTTTGAGCGGTCTGCCAGTCCGAGTGCAGACAGACAACGCGACAGCGGTTGCGTATATCAATCACCAAGGCGGGACAAGGAGTCCCAGGCTCATGGGGAAGTGTCTCGGATCCTGATCTGGGCCGAGGCCAGGGTTCCATCCATTTCTGCAATCCACATTCCAGGGGTTCAGAATGTTACGGCGGACTTTCTCAGTCGCGAGAAGATGGATCCCGGAGAATGGAGTCTTCATCCGGAGATTTTTGCAATGCTGTGCTCCCATTGGGGAACTCCCCAAGTGGATTTGATGGCATCCAGGTCCAATGCCAAACTACCGATGTTCATGTCCAGGTTCAAGGACCGGAAGGCTGTGGAGGTGGATGCTCTGGTGGCTCCGTGGGACCAATTCGAGCTGATTTATGTGTTTCCACCGATATCTTTGCTTCCTCTGGTACTGCGTCGGATCAGACTGGAGAGAATCCCGGCTATGTTAATAGCACCAGATTGGCCAAGGAGGACGTGGTTTTCAACGCTAATGTCGCTGTTGGCGGCACCTCCATTTCCACTTCCTCTTCGACCGGACCTTTTAACTCAGGGGCCCGTTTGTCATCCGGACTTGAAGTGTCTGCGTTTGACGGCGTGGCTCTTGAGACCGAAATATTGACCCGTAGAGGTTTTTCAGCCGAGGTCATTGCTACTCTTCGAGCTGCCAGAAGTCCGGCTACTACTAGGATTTACCACAAAACTTGGGAAACCTTCTTTTCGTGGTGTTCGGGGTCTTTACGGGACCCGAGGAAATTTTCCATTCCCAATTTGCTGGCTTTTCTGCAGCATGGGTTAGACAAGGGTTTGGCAGTTAGCACCCTGAAAGGTCAGGTTTCTGCTCTGTCCTTATTATTCCGGAGAGTTATTGCCTCGCGTAGGGACGTGCTTTCCTTTTTCCGCGGTATAGCTCGTAAGTTTCCCCGCGGAAGGCGCCTGTGTCTCCTTGGCGGCTCAACCTTGTCTTGGAGGCTCTTCAGCATAAACCTTTTGAGCCTATGGATTCTGTTAGCCTTTCTTTACTTTCTTGGAAGGTGGCCTTCCTAGTAGCGGTCACCTCTTTGAGGAGAGTTTCTGAGTTGGCAGCTCTTTCTTGCTCGCCTCCTTTTCTGGAGTTTTTTCCGGATCGTGTGGTGCTTCGCACACGGGGTGATTTCCTACCTAAAGTGGTTTCACAATTTCATGTTAACCAGGATATTGTGTTGCCTTCACTCTGTCCGGATCCGAAGAACGCGAAAGAGCGAGCTTTACACACATTGGATTTAGTGCGGGCCTTGAAGTTTTATCTGTCTATTACTCAAGGTTTTCGTAAAACGGACTCCCTGTTTGTGGTTCCAGCAGGTCGTCGGCGTGGTCAACGAGCTTCCAAGGATTCTATAGCTCGTTGGATCCGGTCAGCTATTTTGGAAGCTTACCGTCTTGGGGTGAATCTTGTCCGATCAAAATTCGAGCCCATTCCACGAGAGCTGTGGCTTCATCGTGGGCTTTCCATCAAGGTGCCTCGGCAGTGCAGCTCTGCCGGGCGGCAACTTGGCGCTCTGTCCACACGTTTACAAAGTTTTATAAAGTGGACGTCAGTGTTTCCGCTGATGCAGCCCTCGGATGTAGGGTCCTGCAGGCAGCTGTAGTTTAAAGTTCTAGATGAACTTGTGTTTAGCGCTAGTTGCGCTTTTCTTTGTTAAGGTTGTTGGGTTTCTGCCTTTTGTTGGTTTTTTCCCACCCTTATTTTTGAACTGCTTTGGGACGTCCCATCAGTAATGAATTACTGTGGCTCTCTTCCTTCCATCTGCAGCTGAAACACGGATTTTGGTAAGAACTTATCTGTAAAATCCTTTTCAGCGAAGGAAGGAAGAGAGACACAGCACCCTCCCAAGGCAGAAGTGTGTTGATGTTTTCAGATGCAGCGCGACCCTTATCTGATTGCGTTATCTGGGCTGTGGTCAGCGCGCTAAGGCTCTGTTCCAGCATCGCCAGCTCATCACAGTAGTCAGGTTCAGTGAGTAGTCCCTGGAACTCTGTGGTTTTTGGCTTACTTTGCATGCATAACCTGTATTCTTGTGTTTTCTCTGAAGTTCCTTCAGAAGGGGTTATGTTTGCTCCGCTGGTGATCTTGGTTCTTCCCTAAAGCTTTGGTACAACTGAAGGAGCTGAGTAGGAGGAGCCCGAGCTGGAGGAGCCAGCCAGTCAACACGCTTTTGATCTGAGGTGTCATCCTGATCTGGGGCTCCGCCTACCCATCAGTAATGAATTACTGTGTCTCTCTTCCTTCCTTCGCTGAAAAGGATTTTACAGGTAAGTTCTTACCAAAATCCGTGTTTTTTTTTCTCTCCATTTAATTTCTCTCTCCTCTGATGTGATCGCACATCAGAGAGAGAAATAGGGTCTCCTGATTTTAACCCTTATAACATCCTAACAAATTGTTTCCAAAATTGTGCTGATGTAAAGTAGACATGTGGGAAATGTCATTTATTAACTATTTTGTGCGATATGACTCTGATTTAAGGGCATAAAAATTAAAAGTTTGAAAATGGCAACATTTTCAGAATTTTTGCCAAATTTCCGTTTTTTTCTTAAACGCAAGTCATATCAAAGAAATTTTACCACTAACATATGAAGTACAATATGTCACGAGAAAACAACCTCAGAATCAGTGGGATACGTTAAAGCGTTCCAGAGTTATAACCTCAGTCGTCAGAATTGTAAAAATTGGCTTGGTCATTAAGGTCAAAATTGGCTCTCACTAAGGGGTTAAAATGATGCCTGAAGTGAAGAAATCAGTCTTATGGTTGTTGTATAATCAGTGTTAGGCCGGGGTCACACATGCAAGAAACTGCATAGAAATACATGCAGCCGCACGCTCCGGTCCGAGTGACGGCGGCATTGCCGGGTGTTCATGCGAGAGACTTGCACGAGAATTGTGCGCGTTTCCCGCATGTGTGACCCTGGCCTTAGAAGTTTTCAGATAATTATATGCCCGTGCTCCGGTGTGGTACTGTAGGCAGTCTTATCTTCCTGCTCTAAGCCAGAGAAACCAATACTCAAGAAGTATATAAATAAAGGTGTGAACATGTAACCCTTAAAAAATGTTTATTAATCACATATAAAAATAACACCAAAAGAAAACCCAAATGCACAAAATTGTGATGGACTAACTGTATGTAAACGGTATGCTGTATTTTCCGGCGTATAAAACGACTGGGTGTATAAGACACCCAACTTTTCCATCTGAAGTATAGAATTTGGGATAAACTCGCCGTATAGGTCATGGGTCATCTTATACGCCGGTTGTCTTATATGGTGTGTGCGGAGCTCTGCGGTCGCCGCATATGGTGCGGGGAGCGGTCCTGATGACTAGGTGCCTCACCGGGAAGGAGTAAATGAATCAAGCTCGCCTTTGTATCCTGTTGCCTCCTTTTTCACCAGTCCGGGCCGCCCTTCTCTGCCTTTCAAATCTTGCGGGGATAGAAGTGAAGCCGCTCCTTCTCGTTCACCCGTCCTTCTCTGCCTTTCAAATCTCGGGAGGATGGAAGTGCAGCGGCACATGCGCGCCGGCACCGCTTCACTTCCATCCCGTGAGATTTGAAGGGCGGGCTGGACGGGTGAAAAAGGAGCGGCTTCACTTCCATCCTCCGGAGACTTGAGAGGCAGAGAAGGGCCGGCTGGACGTGTGAAAGAAAGAGTTAATAGGATACAAGGGCCGGCTTGATTCATTTACTCCTTCCCGGTGAGGCAACTCATCATCGGGACCGCTCCCCGCACCATATGTGGTGACCGCAGAGCTCCGCACACATCGCATAAGACACCCCGACTTTTGAGAAGATTTTCAGGGTTAAAAAGTCGTCTTATACGCCGGAAAATACGGTATTTTAAATTAATAAATTTCATGTATGATTTCTCAGATACATGTTATACTTTATGCAGTCAAACATATGTTCCAAAAGAGAGCCACTGTGTTTCCTCCTCACTACAGGTCGGAGATCCAAGGTCCGTGGATAGGCAGGGGGACAGAACGTGCTAGATGGTCTCAATTGGAAAAAGAAACCAAGGAAAGACCTGCCCAAAGGCCCGTCGAAAAGCTCAGTCTGTCTCTCTGTGGGCAGGTCTTTCCTTAGTTTCTCTGGCTTAAATCAGGAAAATAAGACTGCCTACAGTCCCGCCCCGGTGCACGGGCATTTCGTTAACTGAAAGCTTCTAACACGGATTATACAAGAACCACAAGATGTATTTCTTCATCCAAGGCATAATTTTTTTAATCGGTATATCAGCAGCAACATGACAGTATCTGTATTTCACTTAGCAAGATACTACGGACAGGCTCGCTTGAAAGGGGTTGTCCACTGCTAGGACTACGCCTTCTCATGTCCCATGTTTGGCCCCAATGCAATAAAACTCCTATATTCTCCTCCCATGCTGGCACTATTCCATTAATTTTGCGACTGGCTGAGCACCGGGCTCACATGTCATAACAGCTGCTAAAGAGCCCCTGGAACAGCTCTGGCACAGGTGAGTATAGGCCTTTTTCTTAATTTTATCAGGGCTAAATATAGGGAAGGAGAAGTGGTTGTCCTAGTAGAGGACATCCCCCTTTAATTCCTGAAAAGCACTTCAAGAGTTAATATACCACCTGACAGCAATTGGCAATATGTTGAGGGGTCTCTTTTTAAAATGTTATCACTTCACTTTTGAGCTTTCCTTTATATATGTTCCCCAAAGTCACTCCAAAACTGAATAGGTCCCAAAAAGAGGAAAAAAAAGCTTTGTAATTTTCCTTGAAAAATTGCTTTTTTTTTTTTTTTTTTTTTAATCCCTTAACAAAAAGAACATTTTACACATGGTGCTGGTGTGAAGCAGACATGAGGTAAATGTTTAACTTTTTCTTTTTTTCTTTTTTGTGGCATGACTATCTGGGTTAAAAGGGATAGGCATTAAAAGATTGAAACTTGCACATTTTTTTAAAACTTTTGGTCAAATTTCTGATGTTTTTCTAAGTAAACGCAAAATACATCACCCTAAATTTCCCATTAACATAAAATGTATCACGAAAAAGTCTCAATCACTGCGATATGTTGAAACGTTCCAGTGTTATTCCCACAATGTGCCAGATTTTAAAAATTTTGCCTGGTCACATGTGCTATAATCCTGAGCATTGTTTCAATTATTTTCCTGAATCTTTACCTTACCAAGTACAATAATGCTGCATATTTCTTGCTTTCCAGGCTCCTGAAAACCCTAGGCATTCTGGGCGAACAAGGGCTTTTAACAAGATTACCATTAGCAACCAGCCGGACACTGAGCCGGAACCGATGGTGACTGGACAGTCGTTCCCCTCGCGTACTGGTTAGTTATGTACATAACTACAATGGACAATAATGGTTCTAAATAACTTCCAGAGCAGGTTCACTCTGCAGTGTGTGCTTATATCTAAGCACTCAGTCATCCTGTTAGTACTGTAACGCTTTAAAATGTTTGTTGCGTGCAGAAGATGTCTTAATTATGTGATTCAACAAAACTTAAAAAAAATCAATGCAACATGTGCTACTTCAGAACAGATGTAGGCTCACTTGGCTGAGCATTCCTTTAATTAAGTTTGTGGCCTATTAAAGTATTATCAGAAATTACTTTAATTTTCATTTTGTTTATCCCATGAACCTATCACTGATTTTTAGAAGTAGTTATCCCAGCCCAGAGGACCCTTTATGAGAAACCTTAGTAACATATTTTATTCTATTATTTACAGAGACTGATCCTGATATGGATGATCAAACTATAAGGTAAAAATCAATGGCATTCTAGTAAAATGAGATGTTGAGTGTTTAAAAGCCGCTAAGGCAATAGTAAAGATGAATACATACATAAGGCGCAATGTGAGGATTCTCCGGTGTCCACGGCGATTACATGACTCCAGTATGCATACTTCTGGCCAGAATCCAGCTAGACTGTTTGTGGCCTCGCGCTATACTCTTGCATTAAGCGCCAGAAATTGTCTTGTATTCTGCCTGGGAGTATGCATATCGCATACCTGTATTTACGTGACCGCTGACACCAGAGAATCCTCACAGCATACTGTGTGAGGATTGACAAGTCTGCAGACTTGTCATTTTAGACCAGACAACCCATTTAAGCTAAGCTGTGCTAGCCTTTTAAAAGGAAAAAAAATTGGGAGTGGTTGAAAAAATTGTGAATTATTGTGCAAATATCTAATTTTGGAAGATCCCTCTTGAATTCTTCTGGAAGTTTTACTAGTTGGCCAAAAAAAACCTGGTATATTGTTATTTGATGGAGGGTAATAATTGTATATTCTTGTTACAGACGAAAGAGCTATAAACGTGCTGTGGATGAGCTGTCTGATGATGACCAATCTGTTGATGAGCCAGTGAATTCACCTCCGAGGAAGAAAACTCCTTCTCCCCCATGTCCTCCTAGCAAAGTGAGTTTCCCGACCATTAAAACTTGTTGGGTTGTAATGTAGACTTTGTAGTTGAAGAGGTTTTCCCCGTTCAGTATAATGGGGCTAATTTGATCCTTCAAGTAAAGAATATGATTGCAATATAGTCCACTTTTTGTGATCCATATACAGGTGCATCTTACGAAATTAGAATATCATCAAGTACCGTATTTTTCGGACTATAAGACGCACCTGACCATAAGACACACCCCAAATTTTCAGAAGGATAATAGGGGAAAAAAAGTGTCAAATGAGGGTCCGTCTTACAGTCCGAATTCAGCTTACCTGTGAAGGGATCAGCACAGGTGGATGATTGGTCACAGGGGTCATTTGGTCGGCCAGGATGGTGCGGTGGCAGGGATGCAGCTCTGTGGCTCCGGAGGGGCTGTGGGGAGGGCTCCTAGGTCTGTGCTTGCTCCGGGGCAGGGGGCTCTGTGCTTGTCCGGGGCAGGGTTTGTGCTTGCCGGGCAGGGGGCTCTGTGCTTGCTCCGGGGCAGGGGCTTGTGGCAGGGCTCTGGCTGCCGGGCAGGGGGCTCTGTGCTTGCTCCGGGGCAGGGGGCTCTGTGCTTGCTCCGGGGCAGGGGGCTCTGTGCTTGCTCCGGGGCAGGGGGCTCTTGTGCTCGTGCTCTGCGGGGCAGGGGGCTCTGTGCTTGCTCCGGGGCAGGGGCTCTGTGCTTGCTCCGGGGCAGGGGCTCTGTGCTTGCTCCGGGGGCAGGGGACTCTGTGCTTGCTCCGGGGGCAGGGGACTCTGTGCTTGCTCCGGGGGCAGGGGACTCTGTGCTTGCTCCGGGGGCAGGGGACTCTGTGCTTGCTCCGGGGGCAGGGGACTCTGTGCTTGCTCCGGGGGCGGGACTCTGTGCTGCGGGGGCAGGGGACTCTGTGCTTGCTCCGGGGGCAGGGGACTCTGTGCTTGCTCCGGGGCAGGGACTCGTGCTTGCTCCGGGGCAGGGGGCCCTGTGCTCCGCAGGAGGGGGCTTTGTGAACCTGGGCCAGGGGGCCCTGTGCTCCGCAGGAGGGGGCTTTGTGAACCTGGGGCAGGGGGCCCTGTGCTCCGCAGGAGGGGGCTTTGTGAACCTGGGGCAGGGGGCCCTGTGCTCCGCAGGAGGGGGCTTTGTGAACCTGGGGCAGGGGGCCCTGTGCTCCGCAGGAGGGGGCTTTGTGCCCCTGGGGCAGGGGGCTCTGTCCTCCGGGGTAGGGGCTTTGTGCTCTTGCCGAGATTTGCATCTGAGCATGCGTTGGCCCGGCGGCCATGTTCCCGGAGGCCACCACAGCATGGCATTAACGGAGGAGCGGGGGCCTCCGGGCTTTGACGAAATGCCGGCGGAGCCCCCACACACAGCACAGAGAGCCGCTGCCACTGCCCCGGAGCACAAAGCCCGCCACCACCACACAACAGAACCCCGCACCAGCCTGGGAAGGGAGGCTGCATCGGGACCCCCGCCGCTGCCACCAATGGTATTTGTAAGTGTATTGCAACCAGAAGACGCACCCCCATTTTTCCCAAAAATTTTGGGGGAAAAAAGTGCGTCTCATGGTCCGAAAAAATACGGTAGTTAATTTATTTCAGTTCTTCAATACAAAAAGTGAAATTCATATATAGTCATTAAAAACAGTGATCTCTTTCATGTGTTTATTTCGGTAAATGCTGATGATTATGGCTTACAGCCAGTGAAAACCCAAGTCATTGTCTCAGTAATTTAGAATACTTTATAACACCAGCTTAATAATAATAATTTTATTTCTACATTGCCAACATATTCCGCAGCACTTTACATTATAGAGGGGACTTGTACAGATAATAGACATTACAGCATAACAATAAACACAGATCAAAGTAGATACCAAGAGGAATGAGGGCCCTGCTCGCAAGCTTACAATCTATGAGGAAAAAGGGGAGACACGAAAGGTTGATGGTAACAATTGCTTTCATTGTTCGGACCAGCCATAGTGTAAAAAATGATTTCAGCTGCAGATGGAAGGAAGAGAGCCACAGTCATTACTAGTGGGTAGGCGGAGCCCAGATAGGATTGACACCTCAGATTAAAAAGAGTGTTGACCGGCCCCTCCAGCTCGGGCTCCTCCTACTCAGCTCTTCAGTTTACAATTTGAGGTCCAGAGGATGGTCACTGCTGGAAGCAGCTCCTCAGAAGATTTTATTATTTTTTATCGGACAAGAGACTTGGATCACCAAATGTGGTCTAGAGGTCTCAAGAGTCTCAGCGCTGCTGGACCCCAACCTCTCCCTTGGCGGATCTGTATTACCCTAATGGTGGTCCCTGCAGAACCTTGCCGGCCCGGGGGGGATGAGGATGGCTTCCCTGGCGGGGGCGCAAACCGCGCTGCAGGGGTCACTGCGTCCCCTGCCCTGGGGGGAAGCATGGGCATAGCGCCAGAAACCCCTGGGGGTCCCTGTGGCGCTTCGGCTGGTGAGTACCTCACATTTTTATTAATGTGTGTGTGTGAGTGTTTAAGCGACTGCTGCGGCAGCCGCTGTACATTACATGTCGGTGACTGTGTTTTTTGTCCGCAGGTGGATGCCTGCAGAACATAGGAGAGGAGTGCGCGCCTTTTTATTTGAATTTTCAGCTGCAGATGGAAGGAAGAGAGCCACAGTAATTCATTACTGATGGGTAGGCGGAGCCCCAGATCAGGATGACACCTCAGATCAAAAGCGTGTTGACTGGCTGGCTCCTCCAGCTCGGGCTCCTCCTACTCAGCTCCTCCAGTCTAAGATTTGAGGTCTCAGAGGATGGTCGCTGCTGGAAGCAGCTCCTCAGAAGATTTTATTATTTTTATCGGACAAGAGACTTGGACATGAGTCTGAAAGGTCTCAGGGGTCTCAGCGCTGCTGGACCCCACCTCTCCCTTGGCGGATCTGTATTTTACATAAATAGTCCCTGCAGAATCTTGCCGGCCCTGGGGGACGAGGTTAGCTTCCCTGGCGGGGACGCAAACCGCACACTGGGGTCACTGCGTTCCCCGCCCTGGGGGGGAGCATGGGCACAAGCGCCACAAATCCTGAGGGGTCCCTGTGGCGCTCAGCTGGTGAGTACTCCACAATATATATATATAAAATGTGTGAGTGCTTTAGCGACTGCTGTGACAGCGCTATTACATGTGTGTTAATGTACTATTAGCGCTGCGGTGGCAGCGCCATGATGTGTGATATGGTGTTTTCTGTACATCCTTTGTCCGCAGCAGATGCCTGCAGGACAGGGGGGGAGCAGGAGTGAGGAGTTTTGGCGCTCATATTTTTGAGCCGGGGGGGCGTGGCTTCACGCTTCCCGGCCTTTCATACAGGAAGCGCGCGATTGCGCTTCTCTTCCGGCTCCCTCAGCACGGCGGCCATTAAAAGGGCTCCCGGACTCCTCAGACTCCGCTCCTCCCGTCTCAGGCACCAAACCAGCTGGGTGAGTGGCGTTGTTTCCTCACCACACAGCGCAGATACATAGCGCTATTCTGCAGCTCGGTCTCACATAGAGACCTTGTTTTTTATTACAGCCTGCGACATTAACCCTCTTGAGGGTTTACTTGGCATACAGCTGGGGTAGCTCTATATTTAAGACTTAACCCTTCAGCGTGCTGTTTTGCGTTCACTAAAAAAAAAAAAAAAACTGCGTTTTTTCAGGTTTCTGACATTTGACCTGCTATATACAGTGTGAGGCATGTCGGAACAGGGTTCAGAAGGCGCGGACCATTTCCAGTTCCGCTTCGGTAATCTGGTACGCAGTCCTCCACAGCGTCTAGCGCTGTGGTTGGAGGTCACAGTGATGCAAAATTGGATGCTATCGCCAGTTCTATTAATGGCTTGTCTGACCTTTTGAGTCAATATGTGTCAGCTAGATCCTCTCAGGACAGAAAGCGACACAGACCGTTACCATCCTTCACCCGTAGCGAATCAGATGTCTCTGATTTAGATTGTGGAGAGGGTTCTCCTTTAAGTTCAGATGGGGAAATGTCCGATTCGGATAAGGAGGAACGGCGGGGGCTTTCGTCCCTTGTGAGACGTACAGAGGCATTTATTGAAGCCATGAGAGAGGTTTTGCAGTTACCGGAGGTGGTAACTAGTTTACCTGGTAAATCAGCACGAATGTACCAGGAGTATCTTACGTCACGATCAGCTTTGCCAGATCTAGATGATCTTAACAGTGCAGTAGAAAAGGAACGTCTGTGTCCGGATAAACGTTTTCACGGAACACGTTTCTTTGACGCACTTTATCCATGTTCCACAGAGTCGAGAGATAATTGGACTCCCTCTCCTGAAGTGGATTTTTCCTTATCCCAGCTTAGTAAATCCTCACTGCTTCCTGTTAAAGGGAAGGCGAGTTTGCAGGATCCACTGGACAGAAAAACGGAAATGGCGGCGAAATCAAATTATGAGGCCACGGGTCATGGATTCAGAGCGGTACTAGGATCCATGTGTGCTTCTAAAGCTTCTATAAGCTGGTTGGACCTTTTACACAAGGCGTGGAAAAATGGATCTCCATCATCTGAGATGGAGGAGATTTTCGAATGGTTGGACACTGCAGTCCGATATATCTATGATGCAGGTCTGGATACTGCGTCGCTTCTGTCCAGGGCGCAGGCTTCGGCGATCACAGTCAGAAGAGCGCTGTGGCTCAGGCAGTGGGCCGGGGATGCGGTCTCCAAACAAGGTTTGCTGGCCTTAGCTTATAAAGGTGGTCATCTTTTTGGGTCTGACCTCACAGAACTGATTACCAAGGCAAAGGCAAAAGAAGCGACGTTACCACAACGCAGAGCTATGGCTTCTGTGTCTGGCAGGACATATAGTGGTCGGCGGTCCTTTCGGGGCCGAGGTCGATTCGCTCAGTCCTCTTGGGGATCGGGTCGTTCCTCTTTCTCGGCAAAAAAGTCCTCCCAGAAATCTCGCATCCCCTGGAAGCAGAATTTCCGTCAAGACAAGCGGGAAACTGACAAGAAGCCCGCCAAGACGGACTGACGCCAGGAGTCCACTCGAGGACTCTCGAGTGGGGGGTCGCCTGCTCCAATTCAAGGAGACTTGGATTTCTCGCGTTCCAGATTCATGGGTAACGCGGGTCGTGTCAGCAGGTTATTTCATAGAATTCTCTTCTCGACCCCCAGACACCTTTTGCCAGTCTCGCATTCCGTCAGAACCCGAGCTTTTGGTCGCTCTGCAGCGAGAGGTCGAATTCCTTCTTCAGAAGGGTGTGGTAATACCGGTTCCGCCAGAAGACCGGGGAAAAGGATTTTATTCCAATCTGTTTGTGGTTCCCAAAAAGGAGGACAAATTTCGTCCGATTCTGGATCTCAAAAGATTGAATCGGCATGTCTACACCCGGAAATTCCGCATGGAGTCACTTCGCTCCGTTGTGGCAGCCCTGTCGCAGAGCGATTTTTTTGGTATCAATCGACATCCGCGACGCTTATTTACATGTTCCCGTCGGAAGGGCTCATCAACGTTTTCTTCGTTTTGCCATAGGTCGGGACCATTACCAGTTCGTGGCTCTGCCATTCGGCTTAGCCTCGGCGCCCAGAGTATTTACAAAGATTCTGGCGCCTCTCATGGCAATTCTTCGAAGACAAGGAATTACGATTCTTCCTTACCTGGACGATCTTTTGATCGTGGCATCCTCGGAGGAGGAAGCAGTGACAGCTCGCAATCTGTCTCTTCAGTTACTGAAGGACTTCGGTTGGCTGGTCAATTGGGAGAAGTCATTCCTGGAACCGTCGCAAGCTATCCTCTTTTTGGGAATGCATTTCGACACGGTACGGGCAGTAGTCTCCTTACCTTCAGACAAACAGTCATGTCTTCTTCGACATGTACAGATCATGAAGTCTTCGATAACAATGTCCCTTCGAAAGTGTATGCGTCTTCTGGGTTTAATGGTGGCGTCCATGGAGGCAATTCCATTTGCCCAGTTTCATTCCAGAGCTCTCCAAAGGTTCATCCTGAGTCATTGGAATCAGTCGCAATCGCTGGATTGCAGTGTCACCATCTCTCGCAGGGTGCGAGAGTCTCTAGGATGGTGGTTACGTCCAGGAGCTTTATCCCTGGGGAAATCTTTCCTCCCTCCGAAATGGTCGGTCATAACCACCGATGCCAGCCTGACGGGCTGGGGGGTGTTTGGAACGATTCCTGGATTCAGGGAGTATGGTCATCGGAAGAGGCTGTTCTACCGATCAATATCCTGGAATTGAGGGCGATTTTCCTTTGCCTCCAACACTGGACGGTCCCTTTGAGCGGTCTGCCAGTCCGAGTACAGACAGACAACGCGACAGCGGTTGCATATATCAATCACCAAGGCGGGACAAGGAGTCCCAGGCTCATGGCGGAAGTGTCTCGGATCCTGATCTGGGCCGAGGCCAGGGTTCCAGCCATTTCTGCAATCCACATTCCAGGGGTTCAGAATGTTACGGCGGATTTTCTCAGTCGCGAGAAGATGGATCCCGGAGAATGGAGTCTTCATCCGGAGATTTTTGCAATGCTGTGCTCCCGTTGGGGAACTCCCCAAGTGGATTTGATGGCATCCAGGTTCAATGCCAAACTACCGATGTTCATGTCCAGGTTCAAGGACCGGAAGGCTGTGGAGGTGGATGCTCTGGTGGCTCCGTGGGATCAATTCGAGCTGATTTATGTGTTTCCACCGATATCCTTGCTTCCTCTGGTACTGCGTCGGATCAGACTGGAGAGAATCCCGGCTATGTTAATAGCACCAGATTGGCCAAGGAGGACGTAGTTTTCAACGCTAATGTCGCTGTTGGCGGCACCTCCATTTCCACTTCCTCTTCGACCGGACCTTTTAACTCAGGGGCCCGTTTGTCATCCGGACTTGAAGTGTCTGCGTTTGACGGCGTGGCTCTTGAGACCGAAATGTTGACTCGTAGAGGTTTTTCAGCCGAGGTCATTGCTACTCTTCGAGCTGCCAGAAGTCCGGCCACTACTAGGATTTACCACAAAACTTGGGAAACCTTCTTTTCGTGGTGTTCGGGGTCTTCACGGAACCCGAGGAAATTTTCCATTCCCAATTTGCTGGCTTTTCTGCAGCATGGGTTAGACAAGGGTTTGGCAGTTAGCACCCTGAGAGGTCAGGTTTCTGCTCTGTCCTTATTATTCCGGAGAGCTATTGCCTCGCGTAGGGACGTGCTTTCCTTTTTCCGCGGTATAGCTCGTAAGTTTCCGCCGCGGAAGGCACCTGTGTCTCCTTGGCGGCTCAACCTTGTTTTGGAGGCTCTTCAGCATAAACCTTTTGAGCCTATGGACTCTGCTAGTCTTTCTTTCCTTTCTTGGAAGGTGGCCTTCCTAGTAGCGGTCACCTCTTTGAGAAGAGTTTCTGAGTTGGCAGCTCTTTCTTGCTCGCCTCCTTTTTTGGAGTTTTTTCCGGATCGTGTAGTGCTTCGCACACGGGGTGATTTTTTACCAAAAGTAGTGTCACAATTTCATGTTAACCAGGATATTGTGTTGCCTTCACTCTGTCCGGATCCGAAGAATGCGAAAGAGCGAGCTTTGCACACATTGGATTTAGTGCGGGCCTTGAAGTTTTATTTATCCATTACTCAAGGTTTTCGTAAGTCGGACTTCCTGTTTGTGGTTCCAGCAGGTCGTCGGCGTGGTCAACGAGCTTCCAAGGATTCTATAGCTCGTTGGATCCGGTCAGCTATTTTGGAAGCTTACCATCTTAGGGGTGAATCTTGCCCGATTAAGATTCGAGCCCATTCCACGAGAGCTGTGGCTTCATCGTGGGCTTTTCGTCAAGGGGCCTCGGCAGCTCAGCTCTGCCGGGCGGCGACTTGGCGCTCTGTCCACACGTTTACTAAGTTTTATAAAGTGGACGTCAGTGGTTCCTCTGATGCAGCCCTCGGACGTAGGGTCCTGCAGGCAGCTGTAGTTTAAAGTTCTAGATGAACTTGTGTTTAGCGCTGGTTGCGCTTTTTATTAAGGTTGTTGGGTTTCTGCCCTTTGTTGGTTTTTTCCCACCCTTATTTTTGAACTGCTTTGGGACGTCCCATCAGTAATGAATACTGTGGCTCTCTTCCTTCCATCTGCAGCTGAAAGACGGATTTTGGTAAGACCTTACCTGTAAAATCCTTTTCAGCGAAGGAAGGAAGAGAGACACAGCACCCTCCCAGGGCAGAAGTGTGTTGATGTTTTCAGATGCAGCGCGACTCTTATCTGATAGCGATTATCTGGGCTGAGGTCAGCGCGCTAAGGCTCTGTTCCAGCATCGCCAGCTCATCACAGTAGTCAGGTTCAGTGAGTAGTACCTGGAACTCTGTGGTTTGCCTTACTTTGCATGCATAACCTGTATTCTTGTGTTGTTTCTCTGAAGTTCCTTCAGAAGGGGTTATGTTGCTCCGCTGGTGATCTTGGTTCTACCCTAAAGCTTTGGTACGACTGAAGGAGCTGAGTAGGAGGAGCCCGAGCTGGAGGGGCCAGCCAGTCAACACGCTTTTGATCTGAGGTGTCATCCTGGTCTGGGGCTCCGCCTACCCATCAGTAATGAATACTGTGTCTCTCTTCCTTCCTTCGCTGAAAAGGATTTTACAGGTAAGGTCTTACCAAAATCCGTCTTTCGCGCCGCTCTGAGCGCGCGCTTTACTGCTGTCTCCATTTCCGGCTTCCCTCATGGAGCACACGGAGGCACAGCGCGGCGGCCATTAAAGAAGCAGGCTGAAAGCTTCTTCTGGCTCTTCTCCCTCCTCCCCTCCCGGCAAGATGTTACACTGTTACCAGCTGGGTGAGTCGCTTCTAGCCCGCAGGCAGAAGCTTAACCCCTTCACCCCCACAGCGTGGGCGCCTTCTGGGGCACTAATGAGTGACAGACTGCGCTGTCCTGCGGCTGTTATCGCATTAGGGACTCGCACACTCTTTTCAATAATAATAAAGAGTTTGTGGGGAGTCTGCGATTTTAATACTGCCACTATACGTTCCCACTAACGATCCTGATAACGACGCATACTAATGCGATCGTTTGTGTGATCATTTTTTAATGTCACTAGTAGCTGCCAATCTGGGCGATCTCATTAACATCGCATAAGCGGTTAGCGATCTCCTTAACAACTTTGGCGGTCATTGCGATATACAAAACAGCGCAATTTTTAGCGATCTTGTGGAACGTTTTTCTGTTAGTGTGGCATAAAAAGCTGTCCTGCAGCTGCTGCCTTATAAGAGGCACTTGGGGCTCGCACAACTTTTTCATTATCAAGGTTGTGGGGAGTCTGCTACTTTAACCCCTTCTTAGGCGGTTAACTATTAATGCTGGGGTAGCTCTCTCTTTAAGAGCTTTAACCCTTCAGCGATTGTTTTTTCTTTAAGAAACACACTGTTCTAGTTACTGACAGGTTTAACCTGCCATATACTGTGCAAGGACATGTCAGATGCGGACTATCTGACACGCAGACCCCGACAGCGTCATGCGCAGCGGTCTGAGGTTCCAGTGGTGTCAAAATGGAGGCCCTCGCTAGTTTCTATGATGGCCTGTCTGACCTTCTAGGTTATGGAGTGTCAGCTAGATCCTCTCAAGGAAGCGACACAAATCGGTGCCTTCCTTCTCGCGTAGCGAAGATGTCCGTTTCGGACAAGGAGGATCGGCAGGGACACTCTGCCTCTCTCATGGATCCGTACTATTGGAGCCATGAGGGCGTTACAGTTACCAGAGAGAGGTAACTAGGCGTCCTGGTAAGTCGGCCCGGATGTTTCAGGAGTCGCATAGGTCGCGACGGCTTTACAATCTGTATCCGTTTTGTACGGAGTTGATTGTTAATTGGATCTCCTGAAGTGAATGTCCCTTTATCCTGGTAAAGGAAGGCGAGTCGGCAGGACCTGCTGGACAGAAAAATGGAGATGGCAACAATATCCATCTGCGAGGCCGCGGGTCATGGATTCAGTATTAAGGATCTATGTGTACTTGTAAAGGTTCCCTGAGCCTTTTGGACCGTCTACGGACGGCGTGACAAGATGGATCCCTCTATCGAGATAGATGGGCTTTTCAAGTTGAAGGATTCTGCGTCACTGCTATCCAGGGCGCAATCCTCGGCAGTCACAGTCAGAAGAGCACTGTGGCTTAGACAGTGGAACGCGGTTTCCAAGCAGGTTTTGCTATCTTTAGCTTACAAAGTGGTCAGCTATTTGAATCTGACCTCACAGAGCTGATTTCTGAGGCAAAAGAAACAGCTTTACCGCAGCGCAGAGCTGTGACTTCTGCGTCTGGCAGGACTAGTGCCGGTAGTTGTCGGCGGTCCTTTCGGTCCAGGGGATGATCCGGTCAACCCTCTGGGGGTTTGGGTCGTTCCTCTCTTTTTTTTAAAAAAAAAAAAAGGGGGAATTTCTCAGAAATTCCGCATACCCTGGAAACAGAACTTCCATTAAGACAGAAGCTGGCAAAAAACCCGCTAAAGCGGTCTGACGTCTGGGTCTCACTCGAGCGCTCTCGAGTGGAGGGTCGTTTACTCCAATTCAAACCGACTTGGGTTTCCCGTGTGTCGGACGCCTGGGTAACACAGGTTGTGTTTGCAGGCTACTTCATAGAGTTTCTTTCTCGACCCCCGGACAGGTTTTGCCAATCTCGCATTCCGTCAGAGCCGAGCTATTTGCCGCTCTACTACGAGAGGTCGATTCCCTTCTGCAGAAGGGTGTGGTGATACCGGTTCCGCAGAGGACCGGGGAAGAGGATTCTTATTCCAACCTCTTTGTGGTCCCCAAAAAGGAGGACAAATTTCGCCCTATTTTGGATTTCAAAGATTGAATCGGCATGTTTACATCCCGAAAATTCCGCATGGAGTCGCTTCGCTCCGTTGTGGCAGCCCTGTCGCAGAACGTCTTTTTGGTCAATCGACATTCGCGACGTTTATTTGCATGTTCCCGTCGGAAGAGCTCACCGGCGCTTCCTTCGTTTTGCCATAGGTCAGGACCATTGCCAGTTTGTGGCTCTGCCATTCGGCTTGGCCTCGGCGCCCAGAGTTTTTACAAAAATTCTAGCGCCCCTCATGGCAATTCTTCGAAGACAGGGGGTTACGATTTCCCTACCTGGACGACCTTCTGATTGTGGCGTCCTCAAAGGAGGAGGCGGGGACGGCTCGCAATCTATCCCTTCAGCTCCTGGAGGATTTCGGGTGGCTGGTCAATTGGGAGAAGTCGTCTCTGGAAGTCAATCCTGCTTTTGGGAATGCATTTCGACACTGTACGGACGGTGGTGTCCCTTCCTCCAGACAAGCGGGCATGTCTCTTTCGACATGTACAGATTATGAGGTCTACGGCAGCAATGTCCTTTCGGAAGTGTATGCGCCTTCTGGGTTTGACGTCCATGGAGGCACTTCCGTTTGCCCAATTTCATTCCAGGGCCCTCCAAAGGCTCATTCTGAGTCGTTGGGATCGATCGCAAGCTTCTCTGAATTGCAGCGTCATCATCTCTCACAGGGTGCGAGAATCCCTAGGATGGTGGTTACGTCCAGGAGCGTTATTCCTGGGGAAATCTTTCCTCCCTCCGAGGTGGTCAGTCATAACCACCGATGCCAGCCTGACGGGCTGGGGGGGGTGTCTGGAACGATCTTTGGATCCAGGGAGTATGGTCATCGGAAGAGTCTGTTCTACCGATCAACATCCTGGAGTTGAGGGCAATTTTTCCTTTGCCTACAACACTGGACGGTCCCTTTAAGCGGTCTACCAGTCCGAGTGCAGACAGACAACGCGACGGCGTTGCGTATATCAACCACCAAGGCGGGACAAGGAGCTCCAGCCTCATGATGGAGGTGTCTCGGATCCTGCTATGGGCCGAGACCAAGGTTCCAGCCATCTCTGCGATCACATTCCAGGAGTCCAGAATACCACGGCGGACTTCCTCAGTCGCGAGAAGATGGATCCTGGAGAATGGAGTCTTCATCCGAAAATTTTTGCGCTGCTGTGCTTCCGTTGGGGAACTCCCCAAGTGGATTTGATGGCATCCAGGTTCAAATGCCAAACTACCGACCTTCATGTCCAGGTACAAGGACCCGAAGGCTGTGGCGGTGGTTGCTCTGGTGGCTCCGTGGGACCATTTCGAGCTAGTCTATGTGTTTCCGCCGATATCTTTACTTCCTCTGGTGCTGCGTCGGATCAGACTGGAAGAGAATTCCGGCTATGTTGATAGCCCCGGATTGGCCAAGGAGGACGTGGTTCTCGACACTGGTGTCGTTTTTGGCGGCACCGCCATTCCCACTTCCTCCTCGCCCGGACCTGTTAACCCAGGGGCCCGTTCGTCATCCGGACTTGGAAGTCTCTGCGTTTGACGGCGTGGCTCTTGAGACCGAAACCTTGACCCGTAGAGGTTTTTCAGCCGAAGTCATTGCCACTCTGCGAGCTGCCAGAGGTCCGGCTACTACTAAGATTTATCACAAGACTTGGTCTTTTCGTGGTTTCGGGTTCTTCAAGGAATCCGAGGATTTTTTTCCATTCCCAATTTGTTGGCTTTGCTACAGTACGGGCTGGACAAAAGGTTTGGCAGTTAGCACTCTGAAAGGTCAGGTTTCTGCCCTGTCTTTGCTATTTCGGAAGGCTATCGCCTCGCGTAGGGACGTACGTTCCTTTTTTCGCGGAGTAACCCGTCCGTTTCCACTGCGGAAGGCGCCTGTGTCTTCTTGGCGGCTCAACCTTGTCTTGGAGGCTCTTCAGCATATACCTTTTGAGCCTATGGGTTCTGCTAGCCTTTCTTTACTTTCTTGGAAGGTTACCTTCTTAGTGGCGGTAACCTCTTTAAGAAGGGTTTCTGAGTTGGCAGCTTTTTCCTGCTCGCCTCCTTTCCTGGAGTTTTACCCGGATCGAGTAGTGCTTCGCACACGGGGCGATTTTCTACCTAAGGTGGTGTCGCAATTTCATGTTAACCAGGATATTGTGTTGCCCTCGCTTTGCCCGGGCCCAGGGAATGCAAAGGAACGGAACTTGCACAAATTGGATTTAGTGCGGGTCTTGAAGTTCTATTTTGTCTATTACTCAAGGTTTTCGAAAGTCAGATTCCCTGTTTGTGATTACAGCAGGTCGTAGGCGTGATCAACGAGTTTTCAAGGACTCTATAGCTCGTTGGATTCGGTCGGCCATTTTGGAGGCTTACCGTCTTAATGGCGAACCTTGCCCGATTAAGATTCGAGCTCGCTCCACGAGGGCTGTGACTTCATCGTGGGCCTTTCATCAAGGGCTTCGGCAGCTCAGCTCTGCCGAGCGGCGACCTGGCGTTTCGTCCACACATTTACAAAGTTTTATAAGGTGGACGTCCGTGCTTCCGCTGATGCGGCCTTAGGACGTAGGGTCCTGCAGGCAGCGGTATTTTAAAGTTTTTAGTTAACTTGTATTTGGCGCCTGTGGCGCATTTATCTAGGTTGTTGGGTTTCTGCCTATTTTGGTTTTTTCCCACCCTAATTTTTGGACTGCTTTGGGACGTCCCACTAGTAATGACTGTGGCTCTCTTCCTTCCATCTGCAGCTGAAAGACGGATTTTGGTAAGAACTTACCTGTAAAATCCTTTTCAGCGAAGGAAGGAAGAGAGACACAGCTCCCTCCCATGGCAGAAGTGTGTTGTTGTATTTACAGATACAGCGTGACCCTTCTCTGATAGCGATTATCTGGACTGAGGTCGACGCGCTACGGCTCTGTTCCAGCATTGCCAGCTTATCGCAGTAGTCAGGTACAGTGAGTAGTACCTGTAACTGTGTGATTTTTTTTTGCCGAATGCATGCATAACCTGTACTCTTATGTTTTTTCTCTGAAGTCCTTCAGAAGGGGTTATGTTGCTTCGCTGGTGATATTGTTCTTCCTTAAGCTTGGGTACGACTGAAGAGCTGAGTAGGAGGAGCCCGAGCTGGAGGGGCCGGTCAACACTCTTTTTAATCTGAGGTGTCAATCCTATCTGGGCTCCGCCTACCCACTAGTAATGACTGTGTCTCTCTTCCTTCCTTCGCTGAAAAGGATTTTACAGGTAAGTTCTTACCAAAATCCGTCTTTTAACCCCCAAGCTTTTTTTCGGTTTTGCATTTGTTTTTCGCTCCCCTTCTTTCCAGAGCCATAACTTTATTTTTCCGTCAATATGGCCATGTGAGGGCTTATTTTTTGCGGGACGAGTTGTACTTTTGAACAACACCATTGGTTTTACCATGTACTATACTCGAAAATGGGAAGATGAGGAACACCAAACCCCACAATGCAGACGAGCAGAAGGCTGCTATCAAAGCAACCTGGGCTTCCATAACCCCTCAGCAGTGCCACAGGCTGATCGCCTCCATGCCGTATTGATGCAGTAATTGATGCAAAAGGAACCCCAACCAAGTATTGAGTGCATTTACTGAACATACATTTCAGTAGGCCAACATTTCGGAATTTATAATCGTTTTTTAAAGCTGGTGTTATAAAGTATTCTAATTTACTGAGATAATGACTTTTTTGGGTTTTCATTGGCTGTGAGCCATAATCAATAACATTAACAGAAATAAACATCTGAAATGGATCACACTGTAATGACTCTGAGTTTCAGCTTTTGTATTGAAAAACTGAAATAAATTAACTTTTTGATGATCTAATTTTGTGAGATGCACCTGTACTTCTCAATAGCGTCCACTTTACATATAAATATGGTTGCTGTGGTTAATGTCCATCCGCATCAATGTAAGGTAAGGGCAGTGCTGTTTCAAAACCAGGCTTGCTAAATGTTGGCGCTTCCACACATGTGCAAGCCAATGACTGAATTGCCTGTATAATCACTGAAAATCAACGAGAACTCTGGATATTGATATATAAGGCTGCATCACATCAGGTTATTGCAGACTGGAGATGATGCTGGGGAATTGTGGTTTGCATCAGCATGTTGCACAGCCCTCTCACCATTCTCCATATTAATATGGATGCACACGTTTTTGAGGGCAATATATAAAACGTATAGAAACTTTTTTAACCCCTTAGTGACCGGGCCAAATTTTTGGAACTCTGACCAGTGTCACCTTGCGTGGTAATTACTCTGAAACGCTTCAACATATCCCATTGATTTGGAGATTGATTTTTTTTTTGTGACACATTATACTTTATGATAATGGTAAATTTAGAGCAACATGTTTTGTTTATTAAAAAAATATATCAGAAATTTCACAAAAATTTAAAAAAAAAATAGCAATTTTCAAACTTTGAATGATTATCCCTTTAACCCAGATTGTCATCCCATAGCAAAACATTAATAAATAACATTTCCCTCATGTCTGCTTTAAGTCCGCACCATTTGTAAAATGTTATTTCATTTTGAAGAGGAAGCCACCACAGTTAACCATTTATGATGTAGTCAATATTAACAGCATCTAAAGGGTTAAACAGATATGGACGGTGCTGACACTGATTGTGGCTGATGCAGCAAGTTGTCAGCTATAGTGTACAGCCGACAGCTGCTGGACTATCACCTGTATGGCGATGCTAGTCTTATATCTCGGGTTAGTAAAAAGATGTATTGACTGTCATTAAGGGGTTAATAAAGGGTCCACCAATTTAGTGTTTTGTTTTTTTATAGAATATTTAAGGACTCTCTGAATCTTTTGAGTGTAATTTGAGTAATACAAAAGAAAACCCTCCTTTTACTTAATGTGTCTTGTGTTTTAGGTTATAAAACCACCTCCTCATATGAGGAGTTTCTTGCATACAGTCCAAAAAAATCAGCTGCTAATGATGACTCCAGGATCTATTGGGAAAAGTCTCATTGCAAAAACTTTTGTAAAGCGCAACACTCCTCTCAAAGTGGACGCCAAGGTATGTGAGATTTTACATCGGACCACCAAAAAATGTTCTTGTATAATACAACAAGAGGAGCCAGAACAAGATCCTGCCATGCTCGCACGGTGTGTTCAGGAGTCTTTGTGGCCCCTGAAATTGAGCTTTTCTGTAGGAAAATTGTGCTGTCAGTACTGTAATATTAGAAAAGGATAGAAGGCACATTAGCCCTTCAGTGTTATAATCTGTTAGCAGACTCGTGCTAGCCAGGGAATGGTGACAAGCGCACTCATTTCATGACATTGATTCTCAAGCAGTGATGTGTTTCAGTGAAAATGTGTGTCTGTCTCTGTGGCAAAATCACTGGAGCAGCAGCTACAGGGAGAAAATGAAGTGCTGCTCTGTCTGCAGCTTTCACTTTCTGTCACTGGGGAGGGGTGCAGGGAGCTGTAGTCACTGTATTAGGAGCGCGGCTGTGATCACTCCCTTCCACCCTAACAGTCGACTCTGCATTATAAGTGTACAGAGCACACTGTCAATCTGCCAGGGAGTGCTCACTTATATAGTAAGTGTCTGTGGGAGAGAGGAGTTGGAGCATGACACACTGAAACATATATCAAAAGCCGTTGCAAACGAATATAGCTGGTGGGTGCCATACCTGCTGGTGATTTCCGCCAAAGTGAAGAAGACGGAAAGGGCGTTTCCAGCATGTCAATCCAGGTTGAATAAATGTTTCTTTTGTTAGAACAGTTTAAAAATCAAATGGTAAAAGTGATAGAAACTCTCAGACGCGTTTCGGGGGCACCTCAGCACCCTTACTTACTGCTTACTGACATCGGCCGTAATAGTACGCCAATGTCAGTATCCCTGCCTTCGATGTGGTCTCTGGCGGTGAGCCCACATCAAAGCCGGGACATGTCAGCTGTTTTGAACAGCTGACATGTGCCCGCCATAGCTGTGGGTGGAATCGCGATCCACACGTGGCTATTAACCCCTTAAATGCCGCTGTCAAACACTGACGGCGGCATTTAAATGTCATTTCCGGCAGTCGTGCTGGAAATGCGCATGTCGGTGACCTGCGTCATGTGATCGCGGGTCACCGGTGTGTCGGCATGACAACCAGAGGTCTCCTTGAGACCGCTATGGTTGTTGGTGCCGGATTGCTGTCAGCGCCACCCAGTGATCAGCGCTCATAGCAAGTCTGCAATTCTACTACATAGAGGCAATCTGGGAAGGTGGGGGTGTTGTTGCTTTTAGGTAGTTGTCCCTGTTTTTGTTTGTGACATGGCAAATTTTCATATAACTTTTTTTTTTTTTTCCCATTTGCTATATCCAGACAGAAGTAAGTGCTTAAGTTCGTAAGGGTATCACTGGTGGTTAAGATTAGGTTTGTTTTAGGGTGAAGGGGGTGTGCTGATGACTCACAAGGCCTGGTGCAGGTGTTCTGACTTTATTTTGAGGAAAGTTTATGGTGTAAGTAATGACATCCCTCTTGCATATTCATAGGAAAAGGAGCGCCAACGCCTGGAAGCTCTCCGCAAGAAAGAGGAGGCTGAACTTCAGCGCAAGCAGAAAATCGAGGAGGGCAAGAAACGCAAACAGGAGGAACTCAAGCTGTGAGTCATTCTAAGCAGCCAATTTTTTAGTACACTTGTGTTTTCGGTATAATGTAGCCGCTGTGTGGCTAAAAAATTATTTTTAAATATATACTCTATAGGAGGCGAGAAGAGCGTCTGCGTAAGGTCCTGCAGGCTCGGGAGAGAGTGGAACAATTGGAGGAAGAGAAAAAGAAGAAAATAGAACAGAAATTTGCTCAAATAGATGAGAAGAGTGAAAAGGTAAAATCTTTTAAAGGGTTGTCCAACCTAATCTGCAAATCTTATAGAAAAGCCAACAGAAAAATGTTTCTACCTATTCATAAATGTACACATTTTTCTCCCTAATCTGAAATCTATTTATCTGTACATTGTTTTTAGTGCCTTACTTTGTTCTAACTTACAGGTGAGAGAGGACGTTTGGCTGAGGAGAAGGCCAAAAAGAAATTAACAGCTAAAAAACAAGAGGATGTAGAGAGTAGGAGGCGACAGGAGGAGGAAGTTCGGAAAAACAGAGCTAAACAGCTGGTGTGTATGATAGCGATCATTGATGAAAATAAATTTTTCTGATGATTATAATATTTGTAGCAGCAATTAGGCCAGGTTCACATCGCGTTATGGCAGTCCGTTTAACGGATGCGTTACAAAGCGGCATTAATGCGATGTAACACATCTGTTAGGCTGCTTTCACACATCCGTTTTTTTACTTCAGGCACGATCCGGCGTGTTAAAAAAACTGATCCGGTACCGGATGCGTTTTTTTTTTTTTTACCATTGACTTTCATTAGCGCCGGATCGCGCCTGATGTCATTGCGTTGTATCCGTTTTTGTCCGGACCGGCGGAAATGTACATTCCGGCGGCCGGACAAAACGGTGCATGTAACGTTTCTTTTGTTTGCCGGAGCCGCCTGATAGGGCCTGAAGCGGCGCATCAGGCGGCCGGAAATAATAAGTCTATGGAACCGGATCAGTCTTTTGTGCACACAGTGAAAGACTGATCCGGATTCTGGAAAACTACTACTACTACTACATTTTCCACTGTCTCCGGACATCCAAAACCCTCTTTTTCCGGGTTCAAAAGTTCAGGTCGGATCCAGCAAAAAAACTTATCCGTTGCATCAGTTTTTTCATTTCAGTGCCGGATGCGTCCCTTCAGGTGTTCGCCGGATTATACCTGACACATAAAAAGGATGTGTGAAAGAGGCCTTAACTCACCCATAGACTGCCATAACCTAGTGCATCGCTGTGCATATCAGAATCAGCATGCGTTAGCGATGTCCCGTTATGCTGTGACGGACCCTCGGACGCGGTCTACCATGTTCGAGGGTCTGTCACGGCTAGCGCAGATGCGTTAACGTGATTGCAGAAACGCGATAAAAAAAGACTAGTGTTAGCGGAGTCCGTTTAACACATCCGTTAAACAGCCTGCCATAACGCGATGTGAACCTGGCCTTAATCTGTAAACTACTTGTGTTGTAGGAGGAAGAACAGAAAAAAGGGAAGAGGAGGAACAGGAAAGGCAAAGAAAACTTGCAGAGGCCAAGAAACTTGCTGATATGCGACAAGCGGAACTGGAACGTGAAAAGGAGCAGGAGCGCCTCAGAGCTGAAAAGTGAGCCGCAGCTCTTCCACCTTACAGTTCCTGTCACAGCTGAGACTATCTTTACTCAGTAGCATAACGTTTTGTTTTTCTTTTGTACAGAGAAAGGGAACGCTTAGAAAGAGAGCGAGCACTTCAGCTACAGAGGGAACTAGAACGAGCCGCTCAGGAGAAGGAGCAACAGCGCAGAGAAGCAGAGGAACGCAAGAAGAAGTGTGCATACTATTGAGACAGTCTATTCCACTCTTTCCTCTAATGTCTCCAAATCTGAAGTAGTTGTTTTGATTAAAGGAGCACCAAGAACGGTTGGAGAAAGAGCACCAAGAAAGATTACGTAAAGAAATGGAGGCCAAAAAAGTTAAAGAGCTGGAGGCGCAGAGACTGCGCGAAGAGCAGGAGAGAATTGCAAAGGAGAAACAGGCAGTGGCCCCTCCGCTGAATGTCACTGTGGATTTATGGTATGGGTTGACTGTAATAGTGCAGTGACAGGTGAAACCTTCTGTCCTCTAATAAATGTCATGCGGCGAATCTTATTTAAATTACACTTTTATTTTATTGCATTTTATTAAAATTGAATGGTGCAAGTGGCTTAACATTCTTACTCAAATGGTTAAGTTTGCAAGGCTGGTAAAATGCTTTTTGATCTAAACTGAATCAAAAAGGGGACCCAAGTACATTCCCCCCCCCCACTTATGGACCTGGGTTGTCTCAAGTAATCCAATGTCTGTGGTGTTTGCCTCTGCCTCTAACAGGAGTGACTGGAGATAGCTCCAATTCCTGCTGGTTAACTATTTGAATAACCTTGTCAATCACTGGCAGCAGCACTTAAAGGGGGTATACTATGACACACTTTGCTGTTAAAAGCTCATGAACAGATACAAATGTTCAGAGTGAACAACTTAGGAAAAAGTGATTATTCCTGTTCTTTGGTTCGCTTGTGTCCCCTTCATGTGTAGTGAATAGTAGGAACTGTAGGAGGGATGGCAGGAAGACTCGTGTGACAGCAGCTGCCTCTCCTTCATTGGCTCAGCTGCCACATCATTGCCTTTCTAGTGATCTCCCCCACTGTAGTGGTCAAATAGTTCCCTACTACATTCCAGCTTCACAGTAATCCACGCTCCTTTCCCATGTCAGTCTGAGCCCAGATTCGGGACTCGTGACCCAAAGTGTACACATTTCAGGTCTTTTTACCACGTGGGGCAGATTTTAAAATCCACAGCATGTTGGTTGTGTTGGGGAACTCATGTGAAGCACCAGAAAGGTTAATAAACTTCTTGAATGTGGTTTTGAGCACCTTCAGGGGTGCGCTGTTTTAGAATGGTGTCAATTTTGGGTACTTTTTGTCATATAGGGCCGTCAAAGTCAATTCAAATATGATGTGGTCCCTTTTAAAAAAAAAAAAAAAAAATGTTGGAAAAAAAAATTGGTGGTCAACTTTTCACCTTTGTAACTTTAAAAATAATTGCTTAAAAGTTTGCTGATGTAAAGTAGACATGCGGGAAATGTTTAATTATTTTGTGTGACCTAAAGCTCTGGTTTAAGGTCATCAAAATGAAAGCTTAAATTGTGACAATTTAAATTTTTTTACCAAATTTCCTGTTGTGCACACGCAAGTCATATCAAACAAATTTTGCCACTATCGTGCCGTACAATATGTAATAAAAAAAACAATCAGTCAGTGGGATCCGTTGAAGCGTTCCAGAGTTACCATATAGTAACACTGGTCAGAATTGTAAAATTTGGCCTGGTCATGAAGGTGACCCTGAAAAACAGTGTCATGTGGTGGTAAAATGAATGACTGTGTGTATGTATGTGTATATCTGTATGTGTGTGTATGTATGTATGTATGTATGTATATATATATATATATATATTATATATTTCAGCTGCAGATGGAAGGAAGAGAGCCACAGTATTCATTACTGATGGGTAGGCGGAGCCCAGACGGGATAGACACCTCAGATTAAAAAAGCGTGTTGACCGGCCCCTCCAGCTCGGGCTCCTCCTACTCCGCTTTCTCCAGTTTACAATTTGAGGTCTCAGAGGATGGTCGCTGCTGGAAGCAGCTCCTCAGAAGATTTTATTAATTTTTATCGGACAAGAGACTTGGATCACCAAATGTGGTCTAGAGGTCTCAGGGGTCTCAGCGCTGCTGGACCCCAACCTCTCCCTTGGCGGATCTGTATTACCCTAAGGGTGGTCCCTGCAGAAACCTGCCGGCCCGGGGGGATGAGGATGGCTTCCCTGGCGGGACGCACACCGCGCTGCAGGGGTCACTGCGATCCCCGCCCTGGGGGGAAGCATAGGCACGCGCCAGAAACCCCTGGGGGTCCCTGTGGCGCATGACGGGGTGAGTACTCCACATTTTTATTATGTGTGTTGAGTGATTCACCGACTGCTGCGGCAGCCGCTGGTACAGTACATGTGGTGACTGTTGTATTTTTGTCCGCAGGTGGATGCCTGCAGGACGGGGATCGCGGGACCGAAGAAGGGGAGTCCCGCCCTTTTTTTTTTAAGGCGGGGGCGTGGCTTCGCGTCTCCCGGGCGGGGGGCGTGGCTTCGGTCTCCCGGGCGGGGGGCGTGGCTTCGCGTCTCCCGGGCAGGAAGCGCTCACTGAGCGCGCTTTCCTTCTGCCTTCTCTTCCGGCTGCCTCCTCAGTGTGGCGGCCATTACAGCGCTCCGGGCTCCTCTCCCTCTCCGTCTCTCCTGCACAAGCCTAAGAAGAAACAGCACCGCAAAACTGTGAGTCGCTTCTGCCTATCGGGGCAGAAGCTTAGAGAATTTTTTCTCCCCCGTAGCGCAGGTTGTCACACGCTAAGTTTAGCGACGCTATTTGAGTCGCTGGAAGTTTTTGCGATGCAAAGATTAACTCAATGATTTAGCGATTTAAGTGTGGCATTCTTTGAGACGTTTTTTTCTGTCTCTACCTGCTACCTCATAGAGGCTCCTGGAACTCGCACATCTGTCACATTAATACAGGTTGTGAAGAGTTTGTGATCTTAACCCCTTGTCAGGCGGTTAATCCTTAATGGTGGGCTGGGGTAACCCTTTTTTCTTTAAGAGTTAACCCTTCAGCGTCCGGTTAAGATTTTTTTCCTAAAACCACACTGTTTCGTGTTACTGTCAGGTGTAACCTGTCATTGTACTGGGTAAGACATGTCAGATCAGGGCACAGGTGCAGATCATCACCCAGCTCCGTTACGAGATCAGTCTCGCATATCTGACACACAGACCTCGACATCGAGTGCAGCAGTCGGAGGACCCAGTGACGCAAAAATGGAGGCTCTCACTCGTTCGATTGATAGCCTGTCTAACCTTATAGGTTGTTGGGTGTCAGCCAAACCTCCTCAGGGCAGGAAGCGACATAGGCCGGTGACTTTTCTCTCGTATAGCGACTCAGAGTTCTGACGTGGAGGGTTCCCCTTTAAGTTCAGAGGGGATATCCGATTCGGATAGAGAGGATCGGCAAAAGCACTCTGCCTTTTTCTCGGGCCGTGTAGAAGCTTTAATTGAAGCAATGAGGGAGGCGTTGCAGTTACAGGAAGATGTAACTACTCGCCCTGGTAAGTCGGCCCGGATGTTTCAGGAGTCGCATAAGTCAGTCGCGACTTTACCATCTCTGATTGAGTTCAACCAGGCAGTGGAGAAGGAGCGTCTGTGTCCAGACAAACGTTTTCAGGGGACTCGTCTATTGGAGTCACTGTATCCGTGTGCCACGGAATCTATTGATTTTTGGATTCATTCTCCTGAGGTGGATGTCTCTTTATCTCAGCTTAGCAAATCTTCTTTGCTACCTATTAAAGGGAAGGCGAGTTTGCAGGACCCACTAGACAAAAGAGCGGAGTCAGCGGCAAAATCCATTTACGAAGCCGCGGGTTATGGCTTCAGAGCGGTGCTAGGCTCCATGTGTGTTTATAAAGCTGACCTGGTCTGGTTGGACCGTTTGCGGAGGAAATGTGAACCTCAAGTGCCTGAGGTGGACGAACTGTTCGAATTGTTAGAAAGTGCTTTACAATATGGCCATGATGCAAACCTGGATACTGTGTCACTGCTGTCCAGGGCACAATCCTCGGCGGTTTCAGTCAGGAGGGCACTGTGGCTTAGACAGTGGATCGGTGATGCGGTTTCTAAACATGGTTTGCTAGCCTTAGCTTACAAGGGCGGTCAGTTATTTGGATCTGACCTTACGGAGCTAATTGCCAAAGCAAAGGCAAAGGAGACAGCTTTACCGCAGCAAAGAGCTGTGGCTTCTACGTCTGGCAGACCTGGTACCAGTAGTGGTCGACGGTCCTTTCGGTCCAGGGGACGATTCGGTCAGCCCTCTTGGGGGTCGGGTCGTCCCTTTTTTTCGGGAAAAAAGACAAATCAGAAATCCCGCACTCCCTGGAAACAAAGTTTCCGTCAAGATAAAAGGGAATCTGACAAAAAGCCCGCTAAGGCGGATTGACGCCAGGGTCCCGCTCGAGGGCTCTCGAGTGGGGGGTCGCCTGCTCCAATTCAAATTGACTTGGGTTTCCCGTGTCCCAGATTCCTGGGTGACGCGGGTTGTGTCGGCAGGCTATTTCATAGAATTTTCTTCCCGACCCCCGAACAGTTATTGTCAATCTCGCATTCCGTCAGAGCCCGAGCTATGTGCCGCTTTACTGCAGGAAGTCGAATTTCTTCTGCAGAAGGGTGTGGTGGTTCCGGTTCCACCAGAGGACAGGGGAAGAGGGTTTTATTCCAACCTTTTTGTGGTTCCCAAAAAAGAGGGAAAGTTTCGCCCCGTCCTGGATCTCAAAAGATTGAATCGGCATGTCCACACCCGAAAGTTTCGCATGGAGTCGCTTCGCTCCGTAGTGGCAGCATTGTCGCAGAACGATTTTTTGGTGTCAATCGACATACGCGACGCCTATTTGCACGTTCCAATCGGAGGGGCTCACCAGCGTTATCTTCGCTTTGCCATAGGACAGGATCATTACCAATTTGTGGCTCTACCATTCGGTTTGGCCTCGGCACCCAGAGTCTTTACAAAGATTCTGGCACCTCTCATGGCTATACTTCGAAGACAGGGAGTCACGATCCTTCCCTATCTGGACGACCTTTTGATTGTGGCATCCTCAAAGGAGGAGGCTGTGACGGCTCGCAATCTATCCCTTCAGCTCCTGGAGGACTTCGGGTGGCTGGTCAATTGGGAGAAGTCGTCTCTGGAACCGTCACAATCAATCCTGTTTCTGGGGATGCATTTCGACACAGTACGAGCAGTGGTGTCTCTACCTCCAGACAAGCAAGCATGTCTCATCCGACATACGCAGGTGATGAAGTCTTCAGTGACAATGTCCCTTCGAAGATGTATGCGTCTTCTGGGGTTGATGGTGGCTTCAATGGAGGCACTTCCGTTTGCTCAGTTTCATTCCAGGACGCTCCAAAGGTTCATTCTAAACCGCTGGGATCGGTCGCAGACCTCACTGGATTGCAGTGTGGTTATCTCCCGCAATGTGCGAGAGTCTCTAGGATGGTGGATCCGTCCGACAGAATTGTCTCGGGGGAAGTCCTTTCTTCCTCTGAAGTGGTCAGTCATAACCACCGATGCCAGCCTGACGGGCTGGGGGGGCGTTTGGAACGATCTCTGGATTCAGGGAGTATGGTCGCCAGAGGAGTCTGTCTTGCCGATCAACATCCTCGAATTGAGGGCGATTTTCCTTTGCCTCCAACACTGGACGGTCCCTTTACGCTGTCTGCCTGTCCGAGTGCAGACAGACAATGCGACGGCGGTCGCATATATCAATCACCAAGGCGGGACAAGGAGTTCCAGACTCATGGTGGAGGTATCTCGGATCCTGATATGGGCAGAGACCAGAGTCCCAGCCATCTCTGCGATCCACATTCCAGGAGTTCAGAATATCACAGCAGACGTCCTAAGTCGCGAGAAGATGGATCCCGGAGAATGGAGTCTCCATCCGGAAATTTTTGCACTGCTGTGCTCCCGTTGGGGAACTCCCCAAGTGGATCTGATGGCATCCAGGGCCAATGCCAAGTTACCGACATTCGTGTCCAGGTACAGGGATCCGAAGGCTGTAGCGGTGGATGCTCTAGTGGCCCCGTTGGACCAATTCAAACTAATCTGTGTTCCCGCCGATTTCTATGCTACCTCTGGTACTCCGTCGGATCAGACTGGAGAGAATCTCAGCTATATTGATAGCTCCAGATTGGCCAAGGAGAACGTGGTTCTCGACACTGGTGTCGCTTCTAGCGGCACCGCCATTTTCGCTCCCTCTTCGTCCGGACCTGTTAACCCAAGGGCCCGTTCGTCATCCAGACCTGAAGTCTCTGCGTTTGACGGCGTGGCTCTTGAGACCGAAATATTGACCCGTAGAGGTTTCTCAGCCAAAGTCATTGCTACTCTGCGAGCTGCTAGAAGTCCGGCTACTACTAAGATTTACCACAGGACTTGGGAAGCCTTCTTTTTGTGGTGTTCGAGTTCTTCGAAGAACCCGAGAAAATTTTCTATTCCCAATTTGTTGGCTTTTATGCAACACGGGTTGGACAAAGGTTTGGCAGTTAGCACCCTGAGGGGTTAGGTTTCTGCTCTGTCCTTACTTTTTCGGAGGGCTATCGCCTCGCGTAGGGACGTGCGTTCCTTTTTTCGTGGAATAACCCGTCAGTTTCCGCCGCGGAGGACACCTGTATCTCCTTGGCGGCTCAATCTTGTTTTGGAGGCTCTTCAACATCAGCCCTTTGAGCCTATGGTTTCTGTTAGCCTTTATTTACTTTCTTGGAAGGTGGCCTTCCTAGTGGCAGTCACCTCTTTGAGGAGGGTTTCTGAGTTGGTGGCTCTTTCTTGCTTGCCTCCCTTCTTGGAGTTTCACCCGGATCGTGTAGTGCTTCGCACTCGGGGCGACTTCCTACCTAAGGTGGTGTCGCGATTCCATGTTAACCAGGATATTGTGTTGCCCTCTCTTTGTCCGAGGCCAAGGACTGCGAAGGAACGGACCTTGCACACATTGGATTTGGTGCGGGCTTTGAAATTCTACTTGAATGTTACTCAAGGTTTTCGGAAATCAGACTCTGTTTGTGATTCCAGCAGGTCGTCGACGTGGTCAGCGAGCTTCCATGGATTCTATAGCTCGTTGGATTCGGTCGGCCATTTTGGAGGCTTACCGACTTAAGTGCGAACCTTGCCCGATTAAACTTCGAGCTCACTCCACGAGGGCTGTGGGCTCATCGTGGGCCTTCCATCAAGGGGCCTCGGCGGCTCAGCTCTGCCGGGCGGCGACCTGGCGCTCCGTCCACACTTTTACAAAATTCTATAAGGTGGACGTTAGTGCTTCCGCTGATGCAGCTTTGGGACGTAGGGTCCTGCAGGCAGCGGTGGTTTAAGTTTCTAGTTAACTTGTATTTGGCGCCTGTTGCGCTTTTATCTAGGTTGTTGGGTTTCTGCCTATTTTGGTTTTCTTTTCCCACCCTAATTTTTGAACTGCTTTGGGACGTCCCATCAGTAATGAATACTGTGGCTCTCTTCCTTCCATCTGCAGCTGAAAGACGGATTTTGGTAAGAACTTACCTGTAAAATCCTTTTCAGCGAAGGAAGGAAGAGAGACACAGCTCCCTCCCATGGCAGAAGTGTGTTGTTGATTTACAGAAGCAGCGTGGCTCTTCTCTGATAGCGATTTCTGGGCTGAGGTCGACGCGCTACGGCTCTGTTCCAGCATTGCCAGCTCATCGCAGTGGTCAGGTCCCGTGAGTAGTACCTGGAACTGTGTGGTTTTTTTGCCTATCTGCATGCATAACCTGTATTCTTGTGCTTTTTGTCTCTGAAGTTCTTCAGAAGGGGTTGTGTTGCTCCGCTGGTGATATTGCTCTTCCTTAAGCTTGTGTACAACTGGAGAAAGCTGAGTAGGAGGAGCCCGAGCTGGAGGGGCCGGTCAACACGCTTTTTTAATCTGAGGTGTCTATCCCGTCTGGGCTCCGCCTACCCATCAGTAATGAATACTGTGTCTCTCTTCCTTCCTTCGCTGAAAAGGATTTTACAGGTAAGTTCTTACCAAAATCCGTCTATTACACACATACATACATACATACATACATACATACATACATACATACATTCTATGGTTCTTGAACTTTCTCGTAAAGGATGTGATTCAATAATCTCGCGGCGGAGTCCTGCATCATGCCTGCCTCTCTGAGCTTGCACAGTGGACGATGAAGCGAACATCCCACTTCATTGCACATTCCCAAGGAGGCAGAATATGGGATTTTCTAGGAGCAGGTGGTAACATTGTCCTTGCAATTGGTGTCACTCACACCTACAGGGGTGTACTTAATTGAAAGTGATGATTAGTCTGAGTAAACCTCCACACCACCCCTTCCCTCCCCAACAAGCTAGTCACTGATTTATATAGTGCACACTAGGGACAAGTTACGGTAACTTTGTTAATTCAGCAATTGCTAAGAAACAAAAAAGCTTGATACAATGCAGGAAAAAGCTGCTATACAGAGATGGTGGTGATTTTGGGAGAGGGGGTGACAAGTGCAGATGTCAGGATCCCTTTTAAAATTAATAAATACTGACATAAGACTGAGCTAAATACGAAAAAACATGAGGGAGACACACTCCACAAATAGATATATTAAGCCAACTAAAAACACCAAGAGTCCTGCAAAAGTCTCATAAAGAAAAATATTTCATTGGTTTCCAAAAACATTAATTAAAAATTGTACAAAAAAACAGAATACTCCCATGGAGTGGTACCAATGCACATATACATATTTATCATAGATTTATCGAAAGATCACGTGCCAGATGCGTGTATATAAAATATATGTAGCAAAGTAAATGGGACCCTTACCAAAAAAATACCCTAAGTCAGTCATACTTGCAAAGTGCTGAAACTACCTCATAAATAGAGAAAAACCATGGTATACTTACATCAAGATGATGTCATTGTGAGACAAGGGAGTAAGGTACAGGGGGTAAGGTGCATGTGCTCTGGTCCACCAGCCCCAATGCACGTTTCACCCTAAAGGTACTGCCACACTAAACGTTCCCGCTAGCGATCACGATAACGACGCATACTAATGCGATCGCTAGCGGGATCTTTTCAATGTCGCTAGTAGCTGCCAAACTGTACGATCTCGTTAACGACGCTATCGCCGTTGGCGATCTCCTTAACGACTTTGGCGGTACAAAAACACCGCACATCGCTCACAAAAAGGTGCCACACTCAGCGATATATGCTCACCAGCGGGACGCCAACGATAAAAATAGGGTCCAGAACGATGAACGAGATCACAGCAGGATCACAGCAGGGGCCACGTCGTTGCTACATGCCACACACAACAACGTCACTAACGAGATCGCTAAATAGTGACGTTTTTTAGCGATCTCGTTAGCGTCCTTGTTTAGTGTGGCATACCCTTTAGGCTTCATCAGGACGCCTTACAAGGCCTGAGGGTGAAACGTGCGTTGGGGCTGGTGGACCAGAACACATGCACCTTAGCCTCTGTACCTTACTCCCTGTCTCACTATCACATCATCTTGATGTAAGTATACTATGGTTTTCCTCTATGAGGTAGTCTCAGCACTTTGCATGTATGACTTAAGGTAAATGGGACCCTTACCAAAAATACCCTGTTATATATATTTTATATACAGGCATCTGACATTTGACCTTTTGATAAATCCATGATAAATACGTATATGTGCTTTTGTACCACTCCATGGGAGTATTCTGTATTTTTTGTACAGTTTTTACCTAATGTTTTTGGATACCAGTAAAATATTTTTCTTTATGAGTCTTTTGCAGCACTCTTATGTTTTTAGTTGGTTTAAAACATCCCTTTTAAAATTGTTGTGGATAAAACACTGCATCGCCCGTATGGCGGAATGTTAAATGGCACGCAGCCACAGTATGAATCTATAGAAATATTTATTCCTGTAACACCTTTGTATCCTCACAGAACTCCCCAGCCTGTGAATCGTACGAGATGACTCCAAAGAGCTACAAGCCTCCCTCCGTGAAAATCAATGCTGACGACTATGGCATGGACTTAAACAGCGATGATTCCACAGATGATGAAAGTAAACCTCGCAAGCCTATACCAGCGTGGGCTTCTGGTGAGTGGGGTTTGGTCATATTAGTTCTAGAGCTTAGTGTACCTATTGTGTTTAATCCTTTCTTTTTTTGTTTTTCTTTCCCCACAGGAAATCAGCTTGCCCAAGCAATGTGTCAACAGTACTACAATCCTATAGATGTGGACAAATTCTATGGCATCATCGACAGCCCAAAATTGGAAGACTTGTTTTATAAGAGCAAGCCACGATATTACAAGCGCACTAGTTCAGCAGTATGGCACTCTCCTCCACTAAGCGGCAACAGGCAGCATCTAGCTGTGGGCTATGGACTAAAGAAATACTGAGCTTAAGAACCCCCCAGGCTTACAGGCCCACAACCCAAACTACTCCACGCTGCTCTTAAACTTGTCTGGCCGAATGTTCATTTTATCTGTTTTATATATATATATATATATATTTTTTTTTTTTTTTTTGTTACTGGCTGTCTTATGTATGTGTATGGTAGAGATGTCTCATTTTAAAAATAAAGATTCTTTAAGGATTACCACCATTTCTGCATTTAATGAATGGTAGGTCAATATTTTTTTTATGGGCAATGTTCAGATAGCTAGTGTATGGCAGACCTACTCTTCACAATGCATTAAGAAAAAAATTACTTTTGTGCAAATGTAAGAAAAAAAGCGTTGTTCAAATCTTGTACATATTCCGTGTATTTTTGGCTGGTCACATGGCTCTGTTGGGAATTTCAATCGTGCAGTTTTCATTATGTTTAAACCTTCGTGTTTGGTTTAGTAGTTAAATTAGTAGTATGTATTCCTTTTATTTAAATAAATCGATAAAGGTCAATCAGTATAGAAATGGATTGCTTGCATGACTTCTTTGTGCCAGGTCTATGCGATCCCCCGAAGGTTACATTGCATATTGCAATGTAGATTTATGCAGTTCCTGTCTGAATCCCTGAAAAGCTGGATTCAGATGGAGCCATAGACTGCAATGACGCAAGCAAACCTCAAACTAACTGAATTTTTTTTTCCCCCTATTCTGCTCTCCCCCTAATTGTCTTTTCTCATGGGCACAAGAACATAATGCAAGCTGTGCGTTATACAAGCTTGTACAACTTTTGGAAGTGACAACCTTTCCCTGAATACTAGGTGTGATGCTGGCAGATTTTCTGACCTTGTAGGAGCTGCCTTTCCTCTGCTGAAAATAATCTCATGGCAGAAGAACCTCTTGTTCATGAAGTAGGATGCACTATAGCCTTGCTTTAAACTGATCTGTCACTAGATCTCAATACATGCTACGTACATTAAGGCTATGTGCACACATTGCGGATTTGCTTGTGGAAATTTCTGCGCTGTTTCTGCCTCTCTTGGCAGAAAACGCAGTTAAAATTCAGCACGGTTTTCATATGCGTTTTTGTAAGCTAAATAAAGATATATTTTTAAAAAAATTGACGTCTTGTTCAACCTTTTTTTTTTTTTTCTCTTCCCATTCTCTATGGAAGACCATAATATCATTACATACCATGTTCAACCAATATACCGTATATACTCGTGTATAAGCCGAGATTTTCAGCACCTTTTTTCGTGCTGAAAATGCCCCCTCGGCTTATACACGAGTCATACGGCAGAAACCAGCGGGGGAGGGGATGCCGCGGCAGGAGCCGGTGGCTGGGACATCGTACTCGCCCCTCCCTGTGCCATCGCTGAACGTCCCTGCAATCCTGCGTTCTCCCTGGCTTCCTGCAGCTCTCCAGCGCTGAGCGGTGACGTAATACCCGCTCATTAAGGTCATGTAATATGGACGCGACGCCACTCCCATAGGCGTGGCGTCCATATTCATGGCCTTAATGAGTGGTATTACGTCACCGCTGGAGAGCCGCAGGAAGCCGGGGAGAACGCAGGATTGCAGGGGCGTTCAGCGATGGCACGGGGAGGGTGAGTATGATGGAGGAGGATGGGGGGGAGCATGGAGGAGAGGACAAGGAGCACGGAGCAGGAGGGGGGGAGAACGGTGGACGGGGAAGCATGGAGGAGGAGCAGGACGGGGGAAGCATGGAAGAGGACAATGAGCACAGAGCAGGACGGGGGAGGATGGAGGAGCACGGAGCAGGACGGGGGAGAGGATGGAGGGCACAGAGCAGGACGGGGGGCACAAGAGGACGGAGAAGGAATGGGGAGCATAGCAGAGGACGGAGCAGGAGGGGGGGGAGTACAGAGGAGAATGGGGGAGCACAGAGCTGGATGGGGGAGCAAGGAGCAATACGGGGGCAGCACAGAGCAGGAGGGCAGTTTATACACCCGGCTTATACAGGAGTCAATAAGTTTTCCCAGTTTTTTGTGGCAAAATTAGGGGGGTCGGCTTATATACGAGTATATACGGTAAGTGAATATATTATATACTAGCTTAAGAGCCCGGAGTTGCTCGGGCATAGTAACTAACTGGTTAGTTATAACAAATAACGGCAGCAGTTAAGGGGCCTTATTCCTCTTGCACCTCGAGCTCCTTTTTACACAGCCTCCTGAATCTCACGCTCCTCCTTTATACACTGCATTTTTCTACAGCACAGCTTTCAGCAGCAGAATGGAAGTAAAGGAGACACACTAGTAATGACTAGTGGGTAGGCGGAGCCCAGATAGGATTGACACCTCATTAAAAAGAGTGTTGACCGGCCCCTCCAGCTCGGGCTCCTCCTACTCCTGCTTCTTCAGTCTAAAATTTGAGGTCCAGAGGATGGTCGCTGCTGGAAGCAGCTCCTCAGAAAACTTATTATTTTTTATCGGACAAGAGACTTGGATCACCAGAAGTGGTCTAGAGGTCTCAGCGCTGCTGGACCCCCACCTCTCCCTTGGCAGATCTGTATTTATATAACCCAATTAGTGCCAATTTTAGTATAATGCTTATATTAATCATATAACCAACAAATCCTCATGTAATAACACTAGGATTACTAAAGCAATAAATTTATCATCATAACGTTTCTTTGAAAAATATTCAACTTTATTCATGTATAAAATTTTTAGATTTTCACACATAGAAAAAGATGCAAGACTGAAAAAAGAGGGACACACGACTCTCCTTAAATAAAAACAAGCTGCATGGCATCACGTGAAATGCTCCAATATACATGTGTTTGTGCAATAACATAGAGTGCCACTAGCGATATGCAATCACAACTGCACTAGCAAAAAATAACTATATATGTAACTACTCAAATCTCCACATTTGTACCATTCGCAGATAGGAATCTATAACCCATAATGGAAAAGAGTATACTGACCCTGAATAGCACATACCGTGGATTTAATGCAATGAAAAATGGGAGTGCAGCGCTATACTAATGTTAGCACATAGTTCTGCATCCAGACGCCCATGATTCAGTGCAGCAGAAGCTAATGCTGTAGTAATTGCATGTTGAAACAGTAAAACACGGTGTTAAAAATCACCATGTGCAGCCAAAGCCAATACTATAGCCATTTGCACATTAAACAATAAACACGCTATTGAAAGTTAGTCCGAGCATACACAGTTTACCTGAATGTTGGCAGCAATGAATAAGTGTGACGGAGTCCGGTCCCTCTGCCCCGACGCGCACGTTTCGCCCAGCTTCCTCGGGGGGCGTGTCAAGGCAGAGGTGTGTGGACTTTAAATACCCCTGTTGTCCAATGAAAAGAGACCTCTAATTAGTGTGTATAGTGAGTGAGGCACTTGGCGGCGCATGCGCCGTTATCTGCAAAGCTCTTGTTTGCAAGTGGATGGTTACGGTCTCAATGAGATCGCCGCCCAGCACATGACTAATCATGTGACCTGCGCTGATGATCCCAGCGTATTAGACCACTCCCATACCACTGCGAGCTCGCATCTAACCTGGGCATGCGCTCTGTGTCTCCAGAATGTCTTAGGTACCTACTAGTAAAAAATATCGGTATGTATAATCCAAGTCCAGGATATGGATTTGATGTGTTGTACAATTTATATCGGAGTCCAAGATGTAGATTTGATGTATTATGCGATTTGTATGAGAGCTAAAGTGAAAGCTAAATTTGGATGTAGTAAATAGTTTATAAAACTCATAACATTGCTCCCAACCTTCAGATTATATGCCAATACACAACAGTTGGTTATATTGCTATAACACCCAAATAAGCCCCTTCTACAAATTAGCCCTAACCTCTTGGGATGCACTTAAACCACCCACATCACAAAAGCCCTCCAAATAACTAAAAATCACTAATTGTGCAACACATCAATCAATGAGTGAGAACATATATTGGCAACCCAGAAATCCCACAACATTGCCCTTATTAGGTCAAAAAATCAAACAATTATGACTTAAATCAAATTATGATGAGTCTTCAATATAAATCAAATGAAGTTCTTTATGCCTGCTCACTCATCGGACATTATGACACGTGAAGACGATTCGTAGTATCCCATGCTCCAAAGACAATCCTGGAATCTTGACCGAAATATCTTCTTTTGATGACTACATAGCTTCTGTACCGATAACTCTAGGCCTCACTTGAACCGACTCATCTCAAAAGAAACAAAAAAACAGGTAAGACAAACATCTAAAAAATTAAAAATTGGTTTTAAAAAAATCACCCTGAGCCTTTGATGGTAAACCGGGTCGCTATATTTAATAATTGAAGTCTTATTTCTACAGAAATGCCCCAAATCCCGCACTTTCATTGAGACCCTGCGGATTCAATGTGCCCAACCTGTAAATCCACTTACATTCCAACTTAGCCAGTTCTCTTCCCAAATCTCCCCCCTAAATCCCAATGATAATGAATCTATACCTCTAATTTTAAGCAAATATGCTTTACACTCATGATATTTTTTGAAATGTTTTGGGAGCGTTTTCAGTAGAGTCTCATCTGTAATGGACTTGGCCTTTTCTATATCCAAACAGTGTTCTCTTGTGCGAATTTTAAGCTCCCGAGTTGTCATGCCTATATAAACTTTATTACAGGGGCAAGAGGCATGATAGATCACCCCTTTAGAGGAACATGTAAGATGTTTCCTAATTTCGAACATTCTAGAACCATCATGGTTTCTGAATTTTTTATCCTTAACCAAGTTTGCGCATGCCTTACATAGGCCGCATGGAAAGAAACCATGGTTGTCACCTGATCTTTCATTTTTGTTGAGACAAAAGTGGCTATGCACTAATCTATCTTTCAAGCTCTTGCACCGTTTCGCTACTATCGATGGCCTTGAATCCAAAATTTTATTTAGAGTTGGATCAGTGAGTAATACATTCCAATGCTTGTTCAGTATATTTCTGAATTCTTTCCATTGGTTGTGAAATGTTGTTATAAACCTCACTTGACTAGAATTCGATTTTAATCTATTAGAATCACATAGCAATTGATCTCTCGGCGTATTCTTAGCTCTGACATAGCCTTTCCGGATGGTTCGTCGGCCATAGCCCCGTTCTTCAAATCGTTGAGTGAGGTCCTTTGCCTGTTGTTCAAATTGATGTTCGCTGGAACAAATACGTTTGATCCTCAAAAATTGTCCTATCGGGATGCCTTGGATTAGTGGATTTGGATGAAAAGAATTCGCATGAAGCAATGCATTACTGGCTGTTTCCTTGCGGAAGACTGTTGTACTGATGGCCCCATCATTGGATACTGATATGGCGAGATCTAGAAATTCTATGTTACGTCCCGACTTATACGTCAGATTTATGTTGTAAGGATTCGTATTCAAAATTTTCATTGTATTGTCCAAATCCATTGTTGAACCTTCCCATATGAAGAGCACATCATCTATAAATCTAACCCAGTGATGGATTTGGTTGATGCCAGGTATTGAGTCGCTCAAAAAAATCTCCCGCTCCCAATATCCCAAAAACAAATTCGCGTATGAGGGGGCACATGAGGCCCCCATTGCCGTTCCTTGTAACTGTAAAAAAACTTTTTGATTAAATGTAAAAACATTATGTTTTAAAACAAAATCCAGTAACAAAATTAGTAATTCTACCATGGGGCCTGGGATGTTGCTTGATCTCAAAAACCAATGGACGGCTCTAATACCATCATCATGACGAATTGATGAGTACAAAGCCTCAACGTCTGCTGTTACTAGGGTCATATTATCTTCCAGATGTATATGATTCAGATGATTAAGTGCCGCGGTGGTGTCCTTTATATAGGAAGGTAGTTCTTGTACCAAGGGTTTCAGAAAATGATCGATCACATCACAGATTATTTCGCAGAGGCTCTCTTTACCCGAGACTATTGGTCTCCCTGGGGGATCCATAATGTTTTTATGGACCTTTGGTATGAGGTAGAATGTTGGTAGTTTAGGTTTTAAATTTTTGAAAATATCAACAAGTTTTTTGGGGACGATGTGGTTTTCAAGCGCCGCCTCAAGGATGCAAATCAACTCCTGCTGATATTTATTTGTTGGATTGAAGGTTAGCTGTCTGTATTTACCCTGATGGTGGTCCCTGCAGTTTCACACCGGCCCTGGGGGATGAGGATTGCTTCCCTGGCGGGGACGCAAACCGCACATCGGGGGTCACTGCGTTCCCCGCCCGGGGGGGGGGAAGCGATGGGCACAGCGCCACAAACCCCTGGGGGTCCCTGTGGCGCTCGGCTAGTGAGTACCGCATTTTTATGTGAATGTGTGTGTGCTCTCAGCAGCTGCTGCGGCAGCCGCTGGTACATGTATTAGATGACATGTTTGGTGACTATTTTATGTCCGCAGGCAGATACCTGCAGGACAGAGGAGAGCAGAGAGCGAGGAGTTCGCGCTCTTTTTTGAAGCCGGAGGGGGGTGTGGCTTCACGCTTCCCGCTCTTTTTGTGACAGGAATCGCTCTGAGGAGACTGCAGCTTCACTGTCCTCTTCCGTCTTCTCTCAGCGCGGCGGCCATTACAGAGGCTCCGGGCTCCTCATGCTCCGCTCCTCCTGTTTAAGGTATACTTTCACCGAGGCCAGCTGGGTGAGTGAATATCATCACCCCACAGCGCAGAACCTATCTGTGTTCCAAGTGACAGATAGCGTTTATCTGCAGCCGCGTTCTCTTATAGAGACCTGGGACTCGCACACTCCTTTTATTTTATATAGGGAGTTGTGGGGAGTTGGCGGCATTAACCACTATGAAGGGTTAACCCTTTCAGCAATAACCGCCGCAGGTTCTACCCGGTAGGGATCAGAACGCAGGAGGTATTTATATACTGAGAGATAGCTGGGGTAACTCTCTTCTTTAAGAGCTTTAACCCTTCAGCGTACTTGCTCAGTCGGCTTAGTAACCACACTGTTTCCAGTTACTAACAGGGTTTTGACCTGCCATTTACTGCTGACATGTCGGTTCAGGGTCCGGAAGGTGCGGACCATCTGCCAGATCCGCTACAGGATCAGTCGCAAGTATCTGATACGCAGACTTCGACGGCATCAAGCTCTGCGATTTACAGCGATACCAAATTAGATGCCATCGCTCAGTCAATTAATGGCTTGTCTGACCTTTTAGGTCAGTGGGTGTCAGCTAGATCCTCTCATGACAGGAAGCGGCGCAGGCCGGTGCCATCTTTTCCGCGTAGCGAATCAGAGGTATCTGATATGGAATGCGGACAGGGTTCTCCTTCAAACTCAGAAGGGGAGTTATCCGATTCGGATAAGGAGGATCGGCAGGGACATTCTTTCTCTCTTGTGAGCCGAACAGAGGCTTTAATTGAAGCTATGAGAGGGGCGTTACAGTTACCGGAGGAGGTAACTACACGGCCTGGTAAGTCGGGCCGCATGTACCAGGAGTACCATAAGTCGCGGTCAACATTACCGGCTCTGGAAGAGCTTAATACGGTAGTGGAGAAGGAACGTCTGTGTCCAGATAAACGTTTTCAAGGGACACGGTTCTTTGAAGCATTATATCCGTGTTCAACGGAATTGACGGATAATTGGATTCCTTCTCCTGAAGTGGATGTTCCTTTATCCCAGCTTAGTAAATCCTCATTGCTTCCGGTTAAAGGGAAAGCGAGTCTGCAAGAGCCGCTGGACAGAAAAACGGAGATGGCGGCGAAATCCATCTATGAAGCTGCAGGTCATGGATTCAGAGCAGTACTAGGATCCATGTGTGCTTCTAAGGCTTCCCTGTGCTGGTTGGTCCGTTTATGGAAGGCGTTGCAAAATAGATCTCCATTATCCGAGATAGATGGACTTCTCGATTTATTGGAGACTGCAGCCCAATATAGCTGTGATGCAGGTCTGGATACTGCGTCATTATTATCCAGGACGCAATCCTCAGCGGTCACAGTCAGAAGAGCACTGTGGCTTAGACAGTGGACCGGGGACGCGGTTTCCAAGCAGGGTTTACTGTCTTTAGCCTACAAGGGTGGTCAGTTATTTGGATCTGACCTCACAGAGCTGATTGCCAAGGCAAAGGTTAAAGAAGCGGCTTTACCACAGCGAAGGGCTATGGCTTCTACGTCTGGCAGACCTAGTGCCGGTAATGGTCGGCGGTATTTTCGGTCTAGGGGACGATCCGGTCAGTCTTCTTGGGGATCGGGTCGTCCCTCTTTTTCGGGAAAGAAGTCTTCTCAGAAATCCCGCACCCCTTGGAAACAAAGTTTCCGTCAAGACAAGCGGGAAACTGACAAGAAGCCCGCCAAGGCAGACTGACGCCAGGTCCTCACTCGAGGGCTCTCGAGTGGGGGGTCGCCTGCTCCAATTCAAGGCGAATTGGATTTCCCGCGTTCCGGATTCCTGGGTAACGCGAGTTGTGTCGGCAGGTTATTTCATAGAGTTTTCTTCTCGACCCCCCCGGACAGTTTTTGCCAGTCTCGCATTCCGTCAGAGCCCGAGCTATTTGCCGCTCTGCTGCAAGAGGTGGAATTCCTTCTGCAGAAGGGTGTAGTAATACCGATTCCGACAGAGGACCGGGGAAAAGGTTTTTATTCAAATCTCTTTGTGGTCCCCAAAAAAGAGGACAAATTTCGTCCTATTCTGGATCTCAAAAGATTGAATCAGCATGTCCACACCCAAAAATTCCGCATGGAGTCACTTCGCTCCGTTGTTTCAACCCTGTCGCAGAACGACTTTCTGGTGTCAATCGACATTCGTGACGCTTATTTGCATGTTCCCGTCGGGAGGGCTCACCAGCGCTTCCTTCGTTTTGCCATAGGTCAGGACCATTACCAATTTGTGGCCCTGCCATTCGGCTTGGCTTCAGCGCACAGAGTTTTTACAAAAATTCTAGCGCCTCTCATGGCAATTCTTCGAAGACAGGGAGTCACGATTATTCCCTATCTTGACGACCTTTTGATTGTGGCATCCTCAAAGGAGGAGGCGGTGACGGCTCGCAATCTATCCCTTCAGCTCCTGGAGGACTTCGGGTGGCTGGTCAATTGGGAGAAGTCGTCTCTGGAACCGTCGCAGTCAATCCTGTTTTTGGGGATGCATTTCGACATGGTACGGGCAGTGGTGTCCCTACCTCCAGACAAGCGGACATGTCTCCTTCGACATGTACAGACTATGAAGTCTTCGACAGCAATGTCCCTTCGGAAGTGTATGCGCCTTTTAGGTCTGATGGTGGCTTCCATGGAAGCACTTCCGTTTGCCCAGTTTCATTCCAGAGCCCTCCAAAGGCTCATTCTGAGTCATTGGGATCGATCGCAGATTGCACTGGATCGCAGTATCCTCATCTCTCGCAGGGTGCGAGAGTCCCTAAGTTGGTGGTCACGTCCAGGAACGTTATCACTGGGAAGTCTTTCCTTCCTCCGAGGTGGTCGGTCATAACCACCGATGCCAGCCTGACGGGCTGAGGGGTGTTCTGGAACGATCTCTGGGTTCAGGGAGTATGGTCATCGGAAGAGTCTGTTCTGCCGATCAACATCTTGGAATTGAGGGCAATTTTCCTTTGCCTCCGACACTGGACGGTCCCTTTGAGCGGTCTACCAGTCCGAGTGCAGACAGACAACGCAACGGCGGTCGCGTATATCAACCACCAAGGCGGGACGAGGAGTTCCAGGCTCATGGTGGAAGTGTCTCGGATCCTGAATTGGGCCGAGGACAGAGTTCCAGCCATCTCTGCGATTCACATTCCAGGAGTTCAGAATACCACGGCGGACTTCCTCAGTCGAGAGAAGATGGATCCCGGAGAATGGAGTCTTCATCCAGAGATCTTTGCACTGCTGTGCTCCCTTTGGGGAGTTCCCAAGTGGATTTGATGGCATCCAGGTCCAATGCCAAGTTGCCGACCTTCATGTCCAGGTACAAGGACCCGAAGGCTGGGGGGGTGGATGCTCTGGTGGCCCCGTGGGACCAATTCGAGCTAATCTATGTGTTTCCGCCGATATCCTTACTTCCTCTGGTGCTGCGTCGGATCAGACTGGAGAGAATCCCGGCTATGTTGATAGCCCCAGATTGGCCAAGGAGGACGTGGTTCTCGACACTGGTGTCGCTTTTGGCAGCACCGCCATTTCCACTTCCTCTTCGTCTGGACCTGTTAACCCAGGGTCCTGTCCGTCATCCGGACTTGAAGTCTCTGCGTTTGACGGCGTGGCTCTTGAGACCGAAATACTGACCCGTAGAGGTTTTTCAGCCGAAGTCATTGCCACTCTGCGAGCTGCCAGAGGTCCGGCTACTACTAGAATTTACCACAAGACCTGGGAAGCCTTCTTCTCGTGGTGTTTGGGTTCTTCAAGGAACCCGAGGATTTTTTCCATTCCCAATCTGTTGGCTTTTCTACAGTACGGGCTGGACAAGGGTTTGGCAGTTAGCACCCTGAGGGGTCAGGTTTCTGCCCTGTCCCTGTTGTTCCGGAAAGTTATTGCCTCGCATAGGGACGTGCGCTCCTTTTTTCGCGGGGTAACCCGTCAGTTTCCGCCGCGGAAGGCACCTGTGTCTCCTTGGCGGCTCAACCTTGTCCTGGAGGCTCTTCAGCATGGGCCTTTTGAGCCAATGGATTCTGTAACCTTTCTTTGCTTTCTTGGAAGGTTGCCTTCCTAGTCGCAGTCACTTCTTTGAGAAGGGTTTCTGAGTTGGCGGCTCTTTCTTGTTCGCCTCCTTTCCTGGAATTTTACCCGGATCGAGTAGTGCTTCGCACACGGGGCGACTTTCTACCTAAGGTAGTGTCGCAATTCCATGTTAACCAGGATATTGTTTTGCCTTCACTTTGCCCGGGCCCGAGGAATGCAAAGGAACGGGTTTTGCACACATTGGATTTAGTGCGGGCTTTGAAGTTCTATTTGTCTGTTACTCAAGGTTTTAGGAAGTCAGACTCCTTGTTTGTGATTCCAGCAGGTCGTCGACGTGGTCAACGAGCTTCCAAGGACTCTATAGCTCGTTGGATTCGGTCAGCCATTTTGGAGGCTTACCGACTTAAAGGCGAACCTTGCCCAATTAAGATTCGTGCTCATTCCACGAGACTGTGGCCTCATCGTGGGCCTTTCATCAAGGGGCTTCGGCAGCTCAGCTCTGCCGAGCGGCGACTTGGCGCTCCGTCCACACGTTTACAAAGTTTTATAAGGTGGACGTCAGTGCTTCCGCTGATGCGGCCTTAGGACGCAGGGTCCTACAGGCGGCTGTAGTGTAAAGTTCTAGTTAACTTGTATTTGGCGCCTGTTGCGCATTTACCAAGGTTGTTGGGATTCTGCCTGTTTTTTCTTGGTTATATTCCCACCCTTAATTTTTGGACTGCTTTGGGACGTCCCACTAGTCATTACTAGTGTGTCTCCTTTCCTTCCATTCTGCTGCTGAAAGACTGATTTTGGTAAGAACTTACCTGTAAAATCCTTTTCAGCGAAGGAAGGAAAGGAGACACAGCACCCGCCCATGGCAGAAGTGTGTTGATGTGTTTTCAGATGCGGCGTGACCCTCTTCTGATAGCGATTATCTGGACTGAGGTTGACGCGCTACGGCTCCTTTCCAGCATTGCCAGCTCATCGTGGTGGTCAGGTCCAGTGAGTAGTACCTGGAACTGTGTGGTTTTTTTGCCTACATGCATGCATAACTTGTATTCTTGCTTTATTCGAACGTCCATGACAGCACTACAGAGAGAGGGGATCCGCCCCTTAGGAACAGGAAACCTACACATATAAAAGGGCGGCACCTCTCCCACACATCAGTTGGTTTCCTGTTCCTAAAGGACGGGTTTCCTACAGATGAAGATCTTCAGGAGGACCCCGGCCGGCCGGTCGACCCAGGTAGCGGGGGGGATCTCCTACCTCGGCCGGTGCGGAGCCCCTGGAAGCGCCACGGTGGGTCCGGGTAGGATTCCACGGCAGTGTGCGGAGCAGGTGGAGCAGTATCCAGAGGATCCCTGTCTCCCAGCCAGCGCCGGTAGGTAAGTATTCCCCCCCTCTCCCTGGTCCCGATGCCTTCTCCCTGTCCTCTCCTGTGGTCCTGTCATGGTGGGGGCCTCTTAAGGGGTGCAGCCGTGATTTTTTTTTTTTTTTTTTTAAATTGTTTAAAATTTGAATTTCCCGCCGCATCACTGCTGTGAACGGCGCGGCGGGGGTTTTTTGAATTTCCCGTCGCGCGTCGCTGCTATGGACGGCGCGGCGGGCGGTTTTGAATTTCCTGCCGCGCGTCACTGCTATGGACGGCGCGGCGGGCGGTTTTGAATTTCCCGCCGCGCGTCACTGCTATGGACGGCGCGGCGGGGTTTTTGAAAATTTAGTCGCGCGCCGCTGCTGCAGCAGCGCGGCTGGGTTTGGGGGAGATCTCCGCTCGTGTCCCGGCTGGAGGGGCGATGCAGCGGGGGATTATACTTACCTCCATCGGTACGGTGGGGTCCGTGCGAGCGGGGGAAAAAAGGGGGCGGAGTCTCCACCGCCGGAACCGGAAGTGAGACGCCGGCCGGCGTTTTTTGAAATTTTTGAAATTTTTGGCGGCTGCATCATTGGACGGCGCCTGCTGGGGACGGCAGGGAGGTGCGGGGGGGGCCGTGGAGCGGAGAATAGGAGGGGGTGGACCCCTGGCCAGACCTGCTGACCCGGATATCCGGGGGAGGATATAAGGAGCCTAGGAAAGAGGAAAGCGCTTCTGCCCCATTTTCATGATGGACACTGCAGAAGCTCCCTCGGTGCAACAGGAGAGCCAGCAGCAGCAGACAGAGCGCTCCTCTTCAATGACCAGCCGCAGAAGTTCCGCAGCTGGGAAAAAGGCCCCTCCCCGTGATCCGGTACCTACTGCTGTATAATCTGGGTAAGAGATCGTCAGACTTAGAATACCCAGTAATGCAGTTTTTTCCCCATTTTGTGTCTGTTACTAGGGGAAGAAGTGTTCGGTGAAAAGCAAGCACAGGGAATGTGCCTTTTGTGCTTGCCCTCTGCCTGACGCTTGCCCTAAAAGGTTGTGCCAGCCATGCATGCAGCAGACGGTAGGGCATTTGAGGGGGAAGGGCAGGGGCCTGGGATGAGATAGTAACCCCCCCCTATGCCCCTTCCCTTTTTAGATAGCGGAGGAGACTCCGGATTTCACCGAAAGCCTGAAGGAGATAATAAGAGCAGAGTTGAAAGCGTCCTCAAGACACGGAAAATCTTCCAGGCATAGAACTGTACCAGTTTTATCTGATTCAGATTCACCTGCCGCCCATGACAGGTGAAGTTGTGTCAGGACCCTCCTCGCCTTCCTCTTCGGCTTCCTCCTCGTCTTCTACAGAAGACGCTATACGTTTTTGTTTTCCCTTGGACCAGATGAACAAATTTGTCAAATCAGTTAGGTCCACCATGGGGGTAGAAGAGGCGAAACCAGAGCTCTCAGTACAGGATCTGATGTTCGGTGGTCTAGATCCAAAAAAACGGAGATCCTTTCCACTAAATAGTAGCATCCAAGGCCTTATAGACAGAGTGTGGAAGAAGCCTGAAAAAGAGGCTCCTTACCCCAAGCGTTTAAGCAAAGATATCCCTTTGAAGATCCCTTAACAGGTAGATGGGATAAGGCCCCGAAGCTGGATGCAGCAGTGGCGAAGGCTTCTAAAAAATCCTCCATCCCATTCGATGATATGGGGTCTTTGAAAGATCCACTAGACAAGAAGGCAGACTCCTTCTTGAAAGGCACATGGGAAATGTCGGCAGGTGCCCTGAGACCGGCGATTGCAGCCACTTGTGCAGCCAGGTCATTGATGGTCTGGCTAGACCAGTTAGCATCCCAGTTAGCAGGGCTGTCTAATGCAGCACGAAGGGCATTATGGCTCAAATGTTGGCCGGGCGATATTCAAGCCAGATCTCGCCTCTGCTCCATTCCGTGTGACGGCGAATATCTTTTTGGCCCGGTCCTGGACGAACTTTTAGAAAAGGCAGGGGACGACAAGAAAAAGTTTCCCAGTCTATCAACCCCTTCCTATAAAAGACCTTTCAGCAGAAGGAGGTTCAGCTACAGAAGGTCGTCCAGAGAACGAGCCAAATGGGATGAAAAGAGGCGAAGAGGTACAGGGTTTATGTTTAGGGGTCCACCTAAGGAAACCAAAAAAAAAAAAAAAAAAAAACCCTCGCAATGACTAGCAATGCCGGTAGGAGGCAGATTGAGGGCCTTCTACCCGGCCTGGTCGGAAATCTCAAACAGTAGCTGGATCCTTAACATCATAGCTATAGGGCTGCGGTTAGAATTCTCCTCGGTACCTTGGGATAACTTTAAAATTACCCCACTCAGATCATCCCCATCGGAGCAGGCCGCTTTAGAGTTGGAGGTTCAGGAGCTTTGCGCTAAGAAAGTCTTAGTGGAGGTACCAGAAGCAGAGCGGGTAAAGGGTTTTACTCCCCTCTGTTTTTGATCCGTAAACCGGACGGGTCTTTTAGAACAATTATTAATTTGAAAGCCCTCAATAAGTTCCTGATTATTCACCCATTTAAAATGGAAACGGTCAGCTCAGCAATAAAGCTTCTGTTTGAAAATTGCTTTATGGTGGTGTTAGATCTGAAAGACGCTTATTACCACATACCAATCCATATGGAGCATCAGCGTTTCCTCAGGGTAGCAATCCAAATGGGGAATCGCTGCGACATTTTCAATATAGCGCCCTTCCTTTTGGCTTGGCGGTTGCTCCACGAGTGTTCACTAAGGTTATGTCGGAGGTCATGGCCCACTTACGTGAATCAAATATGCTCATAGTCCCCTACCTCGACGACTTTCTTATCATTGGAAAGACGGCAGAACATTGCCTAGAGCAACTGCAAAAAGCGATATCTACCTTAGAGCAGCTGGGATGGCTAATAAATACCAAAAAGTCTCGTTTGAATCCGATGAGGGTTCAGCAATTTCTAGGGCTAATTCTGGATTCACAGAATCAGAACTGTAGTTTACCGTCAGATAAGTTAATTCACTTACGGTACCAGGTCCTAAACGCTTCCAAAAACCCCTCCATGTCGCTTAGGAAGGCCATGTCTCTTTTGGGCTCCCTCTCGTTCTGCATTCCCGCGGTCCGGTGGGCTCAATTTCACACAAGGGCGCTGCGAGCTGAGGTCTTGCTGTATCAAAATTTGCTAGGTGGTTACCTGGAAGGCCAGCTATCCTTGTCCCAGGCTGCTATAAAATCCCTGGATTGGTGGAAGAATGAGACAAACCTGTCTTAAGGGGGTTCCCTGGGAATATGAGATATCCCGAATAGTCACAACAGATGCTAGCCCCTCTGGGTGGGGGGCTCATATGGGGGACGTTATGGTTCAGGGCTTATGGGAGCAGGATCAAATTCATATGTCTTCTAATATGAAGGAATTAACAGCGGTAGAGCTAGCAATTAAAAAGCTCCTTCTATATCTACAGGGTCACCACGTTCGAGTGCTCTCCGACAATCGGGCACAGTCGCTTACATCAACCACCAGGGTGGTACTCGTTCCGGTCCTCTCATGGAAGTGGCAAGGCGCCTACTTCAGATAGCAGAACGACACTTTCTTTCTCTAACGGCTCTACATATAAGGGGAGAAGAAAATACCAAGGCGGACTTCTTAAGCCGCAATCTCCTGAGTCAAGGAGAGTGGTCATTAAAGACTTCCATCTTCGACCTAATTGTGCGGAAATGGGGTCAACCGGAGGTAGATCTCTTTGCTACCAAAAGCAACAGGAAAGTGAGACAGTTCTGCTCTCTAAATCCCAAAGAACGCCCTCTGGCAGTGGACGCTCTTCTATTACAATGGGATTTCAATCTAGCCTACGCATTTCCTCCCCTGTCCTTACTCCCCTAGTATTGAGGAAGGACAGGGCAAGGATAATAGTAATCGCTCCTTTTTGGCCCAGGAGGGCATGGTTTTCATGTCTCAGAAACATGTCGATAGCCGACCCGTGGGTCCTGCCGGATATTCCCGATCTGCTCTCCCAGGGTCCAGTCTACCATCCTCGAGTAGCGGGCCTCCACCTGACGGCGTGGATTTTGAACGGTCGCTGCTGAGAGATAAGGGGTTTTCTACTAATGTAATTAATACTCTCCTTAAAAGCAGGAAGGAGGTTACAACTAGAATCTACGCTAGGACTTGGAAGAAATTTCTCCAGAGCTCGGGGGTGATAGCAGGGGACCCAACACCGATAACCCAGATTCTAGAATTCCTACAAAAGGGTCTGGACTTGGGTCTCTCCACAAGTACCCTTAAGGTACAAGTTTCAGCTTTGGGGGCACTCTTTAGTAGCAACATCGCAAATAATTACTGGGTCAGTAGATTCATTAAAGCTGCGGGTAGGTCGAGACCCATAGTGAAGGTGAGAATCATGCCATGGGACTTGAACCTTGTTCTCACTGCTTTAACAGAGCCCCCTTTTGAACCTATATCAGCAGCATCAATAAAAATTCTTTCCCTTAAAACCGCTTTCCTGGTAGCAATAACCTCGGCTAGGAGGGTAAGTGACATCCAGGCACTATCCAGACTGTCTCCTTACACTCGGGTCCTGAATGACAGGATAATTCTTAGACCTGATCCGGCATACCTACCTAAGGTGTCTTCCGCTTTCCACAGAACACAGGAAATTGTTCTTCCTTCGTTCATCCCTAATCCATCTAATCAAAAAAAGAGAAAACTCCATACTTTAGATGTTAGAAGATGTCTACTGCAATATTTGGCAGTCACTGATCCCTGGAAACGGGACAATGCATTGTTTGTCTCTTTTCAAGGAATTAACAAAGGCCGTAGATTAACGAAGAGCTCATTGGCCAGATGGATTAGGGAAGCAATTTCTCTGGCATACACCTCGAGGGGCAAGCCGGCACCTGAGAGGCTAAGGGTTCATTCCACCCGAGCTGTGGCGACTTCATGGGCAGAGAGGGCAGAAGTCTCGATTGACCAGATATGTAAGGCAGCTACGTGGTCTTCTCCACATACGTTTTACACTCATTATAGATTAGATTTGGGTGCTTCCTCAGACCTTTCTTTCGGATTAAGGGTGCTGCAGGCAGTAGTCCCTCCCTAAGTAGTTATTACTCTCTGTAATTCTCTCTGTAGTGCTGTCATGGACGTTCGAATAAAGTCTAAGTTACTTACCGTTAACGGTATTTTTCGAAGTCCATGACAGCACCCTTACATTCCCACCCGGGTTCTATGTGCACTTCTTCCTCTTATGTAGTCCACATGTAATAAACAATTGATTAATGTTACTGTGTGATGCATAAAATTTTTTGCTGTATACCAATTAACCTTGATGTCCTCTTATGCTCTGTAATCCAACTGATGTGTGGGAGAGGTGCCGCCCTTTTATATCTGTAGGTTTCCTGTTCCTAAGGGGCGGATCCCTCTCTCTGTAGTGCTGTCATGGACTTCGAAAAATACCGTTAACGGTAAGTAACTTAGACTTTTTCTCTGAAGTCCTTCAGAAGGGGTTATGTTGCTCCGCTGGTGATATTTGCTCTTCCCTAAGCTTTTGTACGACTGAAGAAGCAGGAGTAGGAGGAGCCCGAGCTGGAGGGGCCGGTCAACACTCTTTTTAATCTGAGGTGTCAATCCTATCTGGGCTCCGCCTACCCACTAGTCATTACTAGTGTGTCTCCTTTCCTTCCTTCGCTGAAAAGGATTTTACAGGTAAGTTCTTACCAAAATCCGTCTTTTCTCCTTTATAATCACCTCCGGCAGCACCTCAAACTCCTCTTCCATATACAGTCATGGCCAAAAGTTTTGAGAATGACACAAATATTATATTTTCACATGATCTATTGCCTCTGGTTTTTGTGTGTTTGACAGATGTTTTTATCACAGACGACAGAAATATAATTGCAAACATATGAGTAACAAAAGCTTATATTGACAGAATGAGTTAATGCAGCAAGTCAATATTTGCAGTGTTGACCCTTCTTCTTCAGGACCTCTGCAATTCTCCCTGGCATGCTCTCAATCAACTTCTGGACCAAATCCTGACTGATAGCAGTCCATTCTTGCACAATCAATGCTTTCATTTTGTCAGAATTTTTAGGTTTTTGTTTGTCCACCCGTCTCTTGATGATTGACCACAAGTTCTCAATGGGATTAAGATCTGGGGAGTTTCCAGGCCATGGACCCAAAATCTCTATGTTTTGTTCCCTGAGCCATTTAGTTATCACCTTTGCTTTATGGCAAGGTGCTCCATCATGCTGGAAAAGGCATTGTTGATCGCCAAACTGCTCTTGGAGGGTTGGGAGAAGTTGCTCTTGGAGGACATTCTGGTACCATTCTTTATTCATGGCTGTGTTTTTAGGCAAGACTGTGAGAGAGCCGATTCCCTTGGCTGAGAAGCAACCCCACACATGAATGGTTTCAGGATGCTTAACAGTTGGCATGAGACAAGACTGGTGGTAGCGCTCACCTTGTCTTCTCCGAATGAGGCGTTTTCCTGATGTCCCAAACAATCGAAAAGGGGATTCATCAGAGAAAATAACTTTACCCCAGTCCTCAGCAGTCCACTGCCTGTACCTTTTGCAGAATATCAGTCTGTCCATGATGTTTTTTCTGGAGAGAAGTGGCTTCTTTGCTGCCCTCCTTGAGACCAGGCCTTGCTCCAAGAGTCTCCGCCTCACAGTGCGTGCAGATGCACTCACACCTGCCTGCTGCCGTTCCTGAGCAAGCTCTGCACTGCTGGTAGCCCGATCCTGCAGCTGAAACACTTTTAAGAGACGGTCCTGGCGCTTGCTGGTCTTTCTTGGGCGCCCTGGAGCCTTTTTGGCAACAATGGAACCTCTCTCCTTGAAGTTCTTGATGATGCGATAGATTGTTGACTGAGGTGCAATCTTTCTAGCTGCGATACTCTTCCCTTTTAGGCCATTTTTGTGCATTGCAATGATGACTGCACGTGTTTCTTTAGAGATAACAATGGTTAACAGAAGAGAAACAATGATGCCAAGCACCAGCCTCCTTTTAAAGTGTCCAGTGGTGTCTGTAAGGTTCTGTGTACATGTTCCTGAAACTCAGTTTGTTCGTCAGCCATTTTACTTTCTGTCTTGCTGCAGCTATCTTGCCCTCAGTCAAAATGGAGTTTCCAGCTTGCATGTTCCCGCCCTGATTCTCTCCTTTTGCTTCTTAAGCAGCCACAGCTGAGCAATCAGTGCTTCAGAATCTAGCCTGCAGTGAACCTGTGACCTGACTCCTAAAGCCTTGGACCTTGTACTCCAGCTATTCCTACTGAGGAACTCTGAAGCACTTGTGGACTCTGAACCCTGCTCTTTGAAAGACCCACGTTTGCATGGACTTACGGTAACAGAGAAGAAGATCCTGAACCTGTTGTCGAGAGTGATTGCTGAGCTTAGATTACTCTGGCCTGCTGTGTCTCCTGCTTCTGTGTCTGCAAACTGTGTGACTATTTTTGCCAACTTGTATGAAGTAATACAAGACTTTCTATATCAAACCTGTGTCTCATGTATTTTCATCGCACCCAAGCACAAGACGCTATATGAACTGTACCACATACATTACAGTGTCATTCTTACTTAATCATGACAGATTGATCTCCAGCCATGTCCACATCAACACCCACACCTGTGTTAATGGAGCAATCACTGAAAAGAGGTTAGCTGGTCCTTTTAAGGCAGGGCTGCAATGATGTTGAAATGTGTTTTGGGGGATAAAGTTCATTTTCTAGCCAAATATTGACTTTGCAAGTAATTGCTGTTAAGCTGATCACTCTTTATAACATTCTGGAGTATATGCAAATTGCCATTAGAAAAATTGAAGCAGTAGACTTTGTAAAAATTAATATTTGTGTCATTCTCAAAACTTTTGGCCATGACTGTACCACACAAGACAAGACCCAAGGTGCAGACCAGACTATGCAAAAAAAAAAACAAATCGTCCAACACATAGTGGCAGGGTGCAAAACGCAGCAGGAACAGCGTATACCGAACAACACAACCAAGTAGCGGGAATTGTATACAGGAACATCTGCACAGCATATGGGCTAAATCCAGGTGGGAGAACCCAGAGAAAGCGGTGGAGGATGAAAGGGCAAAAATCCTGTGGGACATTATGATAGTAGACAAGGATCAGAAGACAGCAATGATAGATGTGGCAAGTGACAGCAACATCAGGAAGACGGAATATGAGAAGCTGGAGAAATACCAAGGCCTCAATGGAGAAGATGTGGAAGGTGAAGGCAACAGTGATTCCAGTGGTGATAGGAGCACTTGGAGCAGTGATCCATAAGTTGGAAGAATGGCTACAACAGATCCCAGAAGTAACATCTAAGCTCTCTGTCCAGAAAAGTGCAATGCTGGGAACAACTAAGATCTTGCGCAGAATCCTTAAACTCCCAGGCCTCTGGAAGAGGACCCGAGAAAGAGAAAGGACAACAAAGACCACCCCAGTGGGGGGTAAAAAGGAAGTTTTTTGTTTTTATATATATATATATATATAATATATATAATGTGTATTACCATGCCCGAGGTTTAATAATGAACCAGCAAAGGCTAGGGAGACAGCTGCATGCTGATATTAATAGCCTGGGAAGAGGCCATGTATATTGACAAGTGGGGTTCATATTTGTGGGGTTGATATCACCTTTGTATTGTCAGGTGACATCAAGCCCACGGCTTACTAATCCTATAGTTATATGGTAAAGACAGCCAGAATAAAGTTCTTTATTTGAAATAATCACACAGACTCCTTTATTGAATCTTAATTAACCATACCTACTGAACACCTAATCCCCGACTCCCTCATCTCCTGCAACAAAAATAAAATATTAAAGCAATATATAATACTCCCTGTTCGCCGTAGTCCATTTACCGAGTGTCCCACAACGATCTCGCGTGTAGAACAGTCACATCGGGAGATATAACCGTTCTACCCGGCCTCCAGTGATACACTGACAGGAGGTAATCGCTCCCACAGTGCATCACAGAGCCGCCGTGAGAGTTCATCGGAGTACATCAGCTCCGGTGCTCTCACTTAAGGCACTACCGCTGTGTGAGAACTTTCCCATGCAGTTGTTCCAATGGTGAGAGCAACGGAGCTGATGTACTCCGGAGCACTCTCACGGCAGCTCAGCGATACACTGCGGGAGCGATTACCTCCTGTCAGTGTATCGCCGGGTGACATCGCCGTGGGACACTCGGTATTAAATGGACAACAGTGGACGGAGTATATGTTGGTTTATTATTTTTGATTGCTTGCAGGAGACTCAGGCGTCGTGGATTAGGTGTTCGGTGAGTATGTATATTGTATGTGATTATGTCAATGTTTTGATTTTTTTTTTTTTACAATTGAACTCAGGCGCCGGATGATGAGACTACTCTCCCATCATTAGCTCATGCTGTCTCTGTTATATGTGACAGCAGACATAGCTGGATGGGAGTAGTAGTCCCATCAGATGACACCTACGTACAATCACTATGTCACTATTGTCGAATGGGTACACACACAGACACCCACACACACGCAGACAGACACGCACATATTCTCCGCTCACACATTCTTCCTCCTTCTGACATCATTTCCTTTTCTGTAGGGTTTTTGGCAGCAAAGCCGCAAACCTTTTCACACCTGCAGTTTTGCTGCGGATTTGACTGACTCAATGAAAGTCAATGGGTGCAGAAATGCTGCAGATCCGCAAAAAGAATTGACATGCTGCGGAAAATAAAACGCTGCAAATAAGGATGGAAATTTCTGCAGTATGTGCACAACAATTCAGGAATACCATTGATTAACATTGCTTAATCACTTGACGTTTTTGGAGCATTTTCGCGTGGAAAAAACACTGCGGAAACGCAATAAACCCGCAACATGTGCACATAGCCTATGTATACACTGTTCAAAAAAATAATGGGAACTCTAAAATACCACATCCTATACATCACGGAAATATTCCAGTTGCAAATCTTTATTCATTAACCCCTTACTGCCATCGGACGTACTATCCCGTCCATGGTACCTGGGCCCGTATGACCGGGGACGGGATAGTACGTCATAGGCGATCAGCTGCGCTCCTGAGGGGAGCGCAGCTAATCGCCGCCGGGTGTCAGCTGATTATCACAGCTGACACCCATGACTGTGTGTCAGGAGCGGTCATGGACCGCTCCCGGAACATTAACCCCTTGTACACCGCGATCAAACATGATCGCGGTGTACTGGGGGCACAGGGGAGGATCGCGCAGGGTGGGGGCTCCCTGCGCACCCCCCTGAGACCCTCAGAGCAGCGCGATGTGATCGCGCTGTTCTGAGGGCTTCCTCCCTCCCAGGACCCGGATCCAAGATGGCGCCGGGGTCCTGGAGGGAGGCGGCTACCTCAGTGCCTGCCGAGAGCAGGCACTGAGAAGCCTGCATCTATGCCTGTGCGATCGCTGGTGTGACAGAGTGCTGTGCACACTGTCACACCTGCGATCTGATAAAATACTGTGATGTCCCACCCTGGGACAAAGTTAAAAAAGTAAAAATAAACATGTGTAAAAAAAAAATCCAAATAAATAAAAAAAAAAAAAAATATTCCCCAATAAATTCATTTCTTCCTGTAAATAAAAAAAACAAAACAATAAAAGTACACATATTTGGTATCGCCGTGTCCGTAACGACCCCCCTATAAAACTGTCCCACTAGTTAACCCCTTTAGTGAACCCCTTAAAAAAAAAAAAAAAAAAACGAAGCAAAAAATCAATGCTTTATCATCATACCGCCGAACAAAAAGTGGAATAACGCGCGATCAAAAAGACCGATATAAAAAAACATGGTACCACTGAAAACGTCATCTTCTCCCGCAAAAACGAGCCGTCATAAAGCATCATCAGCGAAAAAATAAAAAAGTTATAGCTCGCAGAATAAAGCGATGCAAAAATAATTATTTTTTATATAAAATTATTTTTATTCTATAAAAGCGCCAAAACATGAAAAAATGATATAAATGAGGTATCGCCATAATCGTATTGACCCGAAGAATAAAACTGCTTTATCAATTTTACCACACGCGGAACGGTATAAACGCCTCCCCCAAAAGAAATTCATGAATTGCTGATTTTTGTTCATTCTAACCTCCCAAAAATCGAAATAAAAAGCGATCAAAAAACGTCACGTGATCAAAAATGGTACCAATAAAAACGTCAACTTGTCCCGCAAAAAATAAGACCTCACATGACTCTGTGGGCCAAAATATGCAAAAATTATAGCTCTCAAAATGTGATGATGCAAAAACTATTTTTGCAATAAAAAGCGTCTTTTAGCGTGACAGCTGCCAATCATAAAAACCCGCTATAAATAGTAAATCAAACCCCCCTTTATCACCCCCTTAGTAAGGGAAAAATAATAAAATTAAAAAAAAGCATTTATTTCCATTTTCCCATTAGGGTTAGGGTTAGGGTTGCTGCTAAATTTAGGGTTAGGGTTGGCGCTAAAGTTAGGATTAGGGTTAGGGTTGGGATTAGGGGTGTGTTATGGTTAGGTTTGTGGTTAGGGTTGGGACTAGGGTTAGGGGTGTGTTGGGGTTAGGGTTGGAGTTAGAATTGGGGGGTTTCAGCTGTTTAGGCACATCAGGGGCTCTCCAAATGTGACATGGCGTCTGATCTCAATTCCAGCCAATTCTGCGTTGAAAAAGTCAAACGGTGCTCCTTCACTTCTCAGCTCTGCCATGCGTCCAAACAGTAGTTTATCCCCACATATGGGGTATCAGCGTACTCTGGACCCCATGAGTTATTGTGCAATTTGTCCTATTTCTTCTGCTACCCTTGGGAAAATAAAAAACTGGGGGCGAAAATATCATTTTTGTACAAAAAAAAATATTTTTTTGTTTTTACGGCTGTACATTATAAACTTCTGTGAAGCACTTGGGGCTTCATAGCGCTCACCACACATCTAGATAAGTTCCTTGTGGGGTCTATTTTCCAAAATGGGGTCACTTGTTGGGGATTTCCACTGTTTAGGCGCATCAGGGGCTCTCCAAATGCGACATGACGCCCCCAGACCATTCCATCAAAGTCTGCAATCCAAAACGTCACTACTTTCCTTCCGAGCCCTGACGTGCGCCCATACAGTAGTTTTCTCCCACATATTGGATATCAGCGTACTCAGGACAAATTGGACAACAACTTTTGGGGTCCAATTTCTCCTGTTACCCTTGTAAAAATAAAATATTGGGGCAAAAAAAATCATTTTTGCAAAAAAAAAAAGGATTTTTTATTTTTACGGCTGTGCGTTATAAACTTCTGTGAAGCACTTCGGGGTTCAAAGTGCTCACCACACATCTAGACAAGTTCCTTGTGGGGTCTATTTTCCAAAATGGGGTCACTTGTGGGGGGTTTCCACTGTTTAGGCGCATCAGGGGCTCTCCAAATGCGACATGACGCCCCCAGACCATTCCATCAAAGTCTGCAATCCAAAACGTCACTACTTCCCTTCCGAGCCCTGACGTGCGCCCATACAGTAGTTTTCTCCCACATATTGGGTATCAGCGTACTCAGGACAAATTGGACAACAACTTTTGGGGTCCAATTTCTCCTGTTACCCTTGTGAAAATAAAATATTGGGGGCAAAAAAAATCATTTTTGTAAAAAAAAAAGGATTTTTTATTTTTACGGCTGTGCGTTATAAACTTCTGTGAAGCACTTCGGGGTTCAAAGTGCTCACCACACATCTAGATAAGTTCCTTGTGGGGTCTATTTGCCAAAATGGGGTCACTTGTGGGGGGTTTCCACTGTATAGGTGCATCAGGGGCTCTCCAAATGTGACATGACGCCCCCAGACCATTCCATCAAAGTCTGCAATCCAAAACGTCACTACTTCCCTTCCGAACCCTGACGTGCGCCCATACAGTAGTTTTCTCCCACATATTGGGTATCAGCGTACTCAGGACAAATTGGACAACAACTCTTGGGTTCCAATTTCTTCTGTTACCCTTGTGAAAATAAAATATTGGGGACGAAAAAAATCATTTTTGTAAAAAAAAAAAAGATTTTTTATTTTACGGCTGTACGTTATAAACTTTAGTGAAACACCTGGGGGTTAAAAGTTCTCACCACACATCTAGATAAGTTCCTTGAGGGGTCTAGTTTCCAAAATGGCGTCATTTATGGGGGTTTCCACTGTTTAGGCAGATCAGGAGCTCTCCAAACACGACATGGCGTCCAGCCAATTCTGCGTTGAAAAAGTCAGACGGCGCTCCTTCCCTTCCAAACTCTGCCATGCACCCGAACAGTGGTTTACCCCCACATATGGGGTATCAGCGCACTCAGGACAAATTGCACAATAACTTTTGGAGTCTTGTTACCCTTGGAAAAATAAAAATTGGGGTGAAAAGATCATTTTTGTGGAAAAAATATGATTTTTAAATTTTACGGCTCTACGTTATAAACTTGTGTGAAGCACTTGGGGGTTCAAATTGCTCACCAAAGATCTAGAAAAGTTCCTTAGGGGGTCTAGTTTCCAAAATGGGGTCATTTGTGGGGGGTTTCCACTGTTTAGGCACATCAGGGGCTCTCCAAATGCAACATGGCATCCAATCTCAATTCCAGCCAATTTTGGTTGGAAAAAGTCAAATGGGGCTCCTTCCATTCCGAGCTCTGCCGTGCGCCCAAACAGTGGTTCCCACCCACATATGGGGTATCAGCGTACTCAGGACAAATTGGACAACAACTTATGTGGTCCAATTTCTCCTGTTACCCTTGAGAAAATAAAAAATTAGTGACTAAAAGATAATTTTTGTGGGAAAAAAATAGGATTTTTTATTTTCATGCCCGGGCATTATAGACTTGTGTGAAGCACTTGGGGGTTCAAAGTGCTCACCCAAGATCTAGATAAATTCCTTAGGGGGTATAGTTTCCAAAATGGGGTCACTTGTGGGGGGTTTCCACTGTTTAGGCTCATCTGGGGCACTGCAAACGGAACATGACCCCCATCAACGTCTGCATTCCAAAATGTTACTACTTCCTTTCCAAGCCCTGCCGTGCACCCAAACAGTTCCCCCCCCCCACATATGGGGTATCAGCGTACTCAGGACAAATTGGACAACAACTTTTGGGGTCCAATTTCCTTGGGAAAATTCAAAAATTTGGGACTAAAAAATCATTTTTGTGGAAAATTGTTTTTTTTTTTTTTCACACCCAGGCATTATAAGCTTTTGTGAAACACTTGGGAGTTCAAAGTGCTCACAACAGATCTAGATAAGTACGTTAGGGGGTCTAGTTTCCAAAATGGTGTCACTTGTGGGGGTTTCCACTGTTTAGGCGCATCAGGGGCTCTCCAAACACGACATGGCGTCCAATCTCAATTCCAGCCAATTTTAGTTTGAAAAAGTCAAACGGCGCTCCTTCCCTTACGAGCTCTGCCGTGTGCCCAAACAGTGGTTTTCCCCCACATATTGGGTATTGGCGTACTCAGGAGAAATTGCATAACAACCTTATCTGTCCATTTTCTCCTTTTACCCTTGTGAAAATAAAAAAAAAGTTTGTAAAAGATCATTTTTGTGGCTAAAAAGTTAAATATTCATTTTTTCCTTCCACGTTGCTTTAGTTCCTGTGAAGCACCTGAAGGGTTAATAATCTTCTTGAATGTGGTTTTGAGTACCTTGAGGGGTGCAGTTTTTAGAATGGTGTCACTTTTGGGTATTTTCTGCCATATAGACCCCTCAAAGTGACTTCAAATGAGAGGTGGTCCCTAAAAAAAATGGCTTTGTAAATTTTGTTGTAAAAATGAGAAATCGCTGGTCAACTTTTAACCCTTATAACTTCCTAACAAAAAAAAATTTTGGTTCCAAAATTGTGCTGATGTAAAGTAGACATGTGGGAAATGTTATTTCTTAACTATTTTATGTGACATATTTCTCTGTTTTAAGGGAATAAAAATTCAAAGTTTGAAAATTGCAAAATTTTAAAAATTTTCGCCATATTTGCGTTTTTTAAAAATAAACGCAAGTTATATCAAAGAAATTTTACTTCTAACGTGAAGTACAATATGTCATGAGAAAACAATCTCAGAATCGCGAAGATCCGTTGAAGCGTTCCAGAGTTATAACCTCATAAAGAGACAGTGGTCAGAATTGTAAAAATTGGCCCGGTCATTAACGTGCAAACCACCCTTGGGGGTGAAGGGGTTAAATTGTTCTCAATGCATTCAACCATCAACATAAAACTGATCAATGTAAATAAAAGTTAATATCTCATGACGGTCTGGATTTGGAATGATACTCAAAATCAAAATGGAAAATCAAACTACAGGCTCATCCAACTTCAGTAGAAATGCCTCAAGACAAGATAATGATGCTCAGTAGTGTAAATGCTCTCATCGCTAGAGGTACAGTAGCCTAAGGTGGTGTTTGCAACCCACAGAACTTGCTCAAGTAGTGCAGCTCATCCAGGATGGCACATCAATGCGCGCTGTGGCAAGAAAGGTAGCTGTGTCTGTCAGTTCCACGTTCTGGAATTGCAGCGCTTTGGACACAGCGGATACCCGCTCCGTCCAAAGCACTGTTGGCTTTTGTACGCGCGGTGATTCCGCATGTGATCATTGAACACATGCGAAATCACCTCATCCTATACATAGAACAGTGCTATTTATCTTGTGGAGACTGAGCATCTCCGCAAGATAAATAGACATGCTGCATTCTAGAAAGATGCGCCGCATGTGCGGATACGCAGGTCTGCCACCTGCGTGTTTGAATGCATAGTAGAGATGGGATTTCATAACATCCCCTCCACTATACTGTAACATCTGGCCGCTGCGGCTGTATGCAGCGTCTAATCCGCAGCAGATACTGAACGTGGAAAACATACACTTATTAATATACTATGCTGTCATAGATTCAAATCCTGCAGTGCACCCAAGGTCCCCCTGCCATGATCCAGAGGAGGCATGAGAGAAGTCAGGTGGTCACATGAGACCAAACTAAAACTTTTTGGTATCCACTCCATTCGCCATGTTTGGAGGAAGAAGGATGATTTTCTTTATATATATATAATATATATATATATATATATATATATCTCAAACATCATAATTTGGTGGTGCTTTTCTGCAAAGGGGACAGGACAACTGCACTGTATTGAAGGGAGGATGGATGGGGTCATGTATCGTGAAATTTTGGCCAACAACCTCCTTTCTTCAGTAAGAGCATTGAAGATGGGTCATGGCTGGGTCCTCCAGCGTGACAATAACCCGAAACACACAGGGCAACTAAGGAGTGTCTCCGTAAGGCCGGGGTCACACATGCGAGAAACTTACACGATTCTCGTGTGAGTCTCACACATGAACACCGGCCCTGCTGCCGGCACTCGGACCGGAGCGTGCGCCTGCATGTATTTCTATGCAGCAGCACGCTCCGGTCCGAGTGCTGGCGGAGCGCCGGGTGTTCATGTGTGACCCTGGCCTAAGAAGCATTTCAAGGTCCTGGAGTGGCCTAGCCAATCTCCAGATCTGAACCAATAGAAAATCTTTGGAGGGAGTTGAAACTCAGTGTCAGGCTGTGGTTCCACGGTCCGGAACCACAGCGCTTTGGATGGAGCGGAAATTCTGCTCCGTCTAAGCCCCGCCCCCTTTCTGACGCGCGCTCTTTCCGGAGGTGTTCAGGACACCTCCGGAACACCTCCGGAAAGAACGCAGGGCTACATAGCCCTGTGTGAAATTCTGTTGCGGCGACGCACCGTCGCCGCAACACACGAGGACATGCTGCGGTCTGAAAAGACGCGCAGCATGTCCGTTTACGCAGGTCTCCCGCCTGCGTGTTGTTACGCATAGTGGAGACGGGATTTCTTGAAATCCCCTCCACTATGCTGTAACATCTGGACGCTGCGTGTTTGGCGCTGCGCCAGCGCACAGCGCCAAACACGCAGCGTTTACTGATCGTGGAAACTCACCCTTACCCAGTGACAGCCTCGAAACCTGAAAGATCTGGAGTAGATCTGTATCAAGGAGTCGGCCAAAAATCCTTGCTGCAGTGTATGCAAACTTGGTCAAGAATTACAGGAAACATCTGACCTCTATAATTGCAAACAAAGGTTTCTGTACCAAATATTAAGTTCTGTTTTTCTATTGTATCAAATACTTATTTAATTCAATAACATGCAAATTAATTATGTAAAATCATATAATGGGATTTTCTGGATTTTTTTTTCGTAGATTTGGTCTCAGTTGACGTGTACCTGTGATAAAAATTACAGACCTCTCCATTTTTGCAGGTGGGAAACTTGCAGAATTGGCAATGTATCAAATACTTATTTTCCCCAGTCTGCGCGTGTGTGTATGTACACATATTACACATACACCCCCTTGGGGGAAATTTTTTTTATAAGAACTCTATTAGGCTTATTATCTATCACTCATTTGGCAATCTACTGCATTACTTTGTCATTACTTTTATGAGATTCCTGTAAGCCTGTAAGCCATTATTCATCACCAGTGTATTTGATCTGTGTTTCATCAGAGATGTTCACTGATGGAAGAAAGTAAATTGCAGAACTTCTCCAATGTAAAGTTAATTACGGACAGTGATTGATGCCATCCGTGTGATGTCTGATTTTTCATGGACCCATAAAATTGCAGGGTTCATTTTGATCCATGACTTGGATCAAAAATGGACATGTCTGATTGGTCTGCAATCGGTCACAAGTATTCACCCTCCTTGGCTTTTTAACTATTTTGTTACCTGTTTATAAAAATATTTAATCTGATTTGTGTGTGATGCATCAGAACTAAATAGTCTAAGTTGGTGAAGTGAGAAAAAAATAGGTATAAATTATATTTATGGGATCAAATAACTAAAAAACTGTCATGTTCATATGTATTCACCCCTTTTAATAATAATTATAACAATAATAATTTTATTTCTATAGCGCCAACATATTCAGCAGCCCTTTACATTACAGAGGGGACTTATACAGACAATGGACATTACAGCAGAACAATAAACACAGATCAAAGTAGATACCAAGAGGAATGAGGGCCCTGCTCGCAAGCTTACAATCTATGAGGAAAAAGGGGAGACACAAAAGGTGGATGGTAACAATTGCTTTCATTGTTCGGACCAGCCATAGTGTAAGAATCGGGTGTTCATGTAATTCTGCATGGACCAGTTAACAGCCAAAGTATATAACAGTACAGACACAGAGGGCTATTAAATGCATAAAGTGGGTGAGAACATGATGCGAGGAACCTGAATTATGATAAAAAATTTTTGAATGGGCCAACAGGGATAATTAGATTAATGCGTTGAGGCGGTATGCCAGTCTGAACAAATGCGTTTTTAGGGCACACTTAAAACTGTGGGGATTGGGGAATAATCGTATTAACCTGGGTAGTGCATTCCAAAGAATTGGCACAGCACGTGAAAAGTCTTGGAGACGAGAGTGGGAGGTTCTGATTATTGAGGATGCTAACCTCAGGTTATTAGCAGAACGGAGGTCGCGGGTAGGATGGTAGGCTGAGACAAGGGAGGAGATGTAGGGTGGTGCTGAGCCATGGAGTGCTTTGTGAGTGAGGGTAATAAGTTTGTACTGGATTCTTGAGTTGATGGGTAACCAGTGTAATGACTGGCACAAGGTAGAGGCATCGGTGTAATGATTGGTGAGGAATATGATCCTGGCTGCAGCATTCAAGACAGATTGGAGGGGGGAGAGTTTGGTAAGAGGGAGACCAATCAGTAGAGAGTTACAATAGTCCAGACGAGAATGAATAAGAGATTTTTTGCAGAGTCGAAAGTAAGAAAAGGTCAAATTCTAGAAATGTTTTTGAGGTGGAGATAACAAGAGCGAGCCAGTGATCGGATGTGGGAGGGGGGGGGGGTGAATGAAAGCTCAGAATCAAGTATGACCCCAAGAAAGCGGGCATGTTGCTGGGGAGTAATGGAGGAACCAGAAACGGAGATGGCTATGTCGGGCAAAGGTAGGTTAGTAGGTAAGACAATCACAGGTGTTTTCTAAAAAGGCAGGTGTGATATTGGGAGAAGAAGTGTATAATTGGGTGTCATCAGCATAGAGATGGTGCTGGAAACCAAATCTACTGATTGTTTGTCCAATAGGGGCGGTATACAAAGGGAAGAGGAGGGGGCCTAGAACCGATCCTTGAGGAACCCCAACAGTAAGGGGAAGATGAGAGGAGAAAGAACCAGCAAAAGATACATGGAAGGAACAGTCAGAGAGATAGGAGAACCAGGAGAGAATGGTGTCCTTGAGTTCGATGGAGTGTAGCATAGTGAGGAGGAGCTGATGATCCACAGTGTCGAATGCTGCAGAGAGATCCAAGAGAATTAGTGTGGAGTAGTGACCATTAGATTTAGCAGTTAGTAGATCATTAGAGACTTTAGTGAGGGCAGTTTCAGTGTAAAGAGCGGAAACCAGATTGAAGAGGGTCGAGTGTTATCTGAGAGATAGCGGATAAGACGGGTGTGGACCAGGCGTTCCAGGAGTTTAGAGATGAAGGGAAGATTAGAGACAGGTCTACAGTTAGTGGCACAGTTTTGGTCGAGAGATGATTTTTTAAGTAATGGCTGTATGATGGCATGTTTAAATGAGGAAGGACAGATACCGGAAGAGAGAGCGAGAGGTTGAATATTTTTGTTAGGTGAGAGGTGACAGCAGGGGAAAGGGACTGGAGAAGATGTGATGGAATGGGGTCACTGATGCAAGTAGTGGGGCGAGAAGATGCAAGGAGCCTGATTACTTCTTCTTCTGTGACTGGTACAAAATCAGAGAGTGAGCTACATGCAGTGGGGGAGGGAGGATAGTGCATGGTATGAGGGGATTGGGAGATAATTTCATGTCGGATATGGTCAATATTTTCTTTGAAATAATTGGCCAGATCGTCAGCATGGAGATCCGTGGTTGGGGCCTGCACTTTTGGGTTGAGTAGGGAATGAAAAGTGTCAAAGAGACATTTAGGGTTATTGGATAGTAAAGGTGATGAGGGTGTTGAAATAGGTTTGTTTCTGAGAGGTGAAGGGCAGTGTTGTATGTTTTAAGCACAGGAAAGATGTATATCTTTGTACCGTGTTAGCCAGTAGATAGAAAAATATTTAGAATTGAGACAAGTCTTTGCCTGATGAAGAGACCTGAGTAGTCTCGAAAGCTTGCAATTTGTTACCATCTTTTCAGTTAGCCATTAAAAGGTATCAACCACTGATACCAGTGTTGTATGTTTTAAGCACAGGAAAGATGTATATCTTTGTACCGTGTTAGCCAGTAGATAGAAAAATATTTAGAATTGAGACAAGTCTTTGCCTGATGAAGAGACCTGAGTAGTCTCGAAAGCTTGCAATTTGTTACCATCTTTTCAGTTAGCCATTAAAAGGTATCAACCACTGAGGACTCTCAACTCTAAACATGTTTTAAGCATAAACTTCTAATGTATGAAATCTTCAGATAGATTAGATTTCCTCCACAGACGTTCGGCACACCTGGAGCACCGCTGCAGGAAACGTGTTTGCAGCGTGTTCCACAGTTGTCGCCGTCTGTGTCGTATTGTTCTATGTATAGGAGGTGCAGTTTCATCCAGGGCACTTTGCAGGGTTTCATTGTAATGCTTCAGTGCAGAATCTGGACATGAGAGAGAGGAGATAGGGACCAATGATGACTGCAAGTTCTTCATAAGTTTCTTGGTCTTAATGGCCAGAATGTTTCTATAAGTGTGGAAAGTCGGGGTGACCTGAGCAGGATGGCAGTTCTTGATAGAGAGTGAAAGAAGGTTGTGGTCAGAGAGCGGGAGAAGGGAAGTTTGTGAAATCATCCACTAAGAAAAGCTGGGAGAAAACCAAGTCGAGGGAGTTTCCGCCTTCATGCGTGGGGGAGTTAGTATGCTGCAAGAGGCCGAAAGAGGAAGATAGATATAAAAGGTGAGTAGCAGATGGGGAAAGGGGAAAAGCAATGGGGATGTTGAAATCACCCATGATGAGGGTGGGGATGTCACAGGAGAGAAAATGTGGAAGCTAGGTGGCAAAGTGAAGGGTCGGGAGGACGATACACCACCGCCACTCGCATGGAGAAGGGGATGTAGAGTCTGACAGCATGGACCTCTAAAGAAGGGAAGACAAGTGAGGGTACTTGGGGATTTCCTGAAAGGTACATTTGGATGATAGGAGCAGACCAACGCCTTCGCCTGCTCTGTTGTTCGATCTTGGGGTATAATAAAAGAGTAGTCCACCATATGAAAGAGCAGCAGCCACCGTGGTGTCTGACTGCTGGATCCAGGTTTCAGTAAGAGCTAGAAGCTTAAGAGAATTCGAAAGGAAGAAGTCATGGATGAAGGGGAGTTTATTACACACTGAGTGAGTGAGAATTCCAAAGGGCACAATTAAAAGAGACAGAAGGCATGCAGGGAATATTAATAAGATTAGAGGGGGTTTCTGAGTGTAGCAGTTGGGAGGTTTGACTTGATATAACATGGGGGGGCCAGGGTTGGGAGAGATATCTCCTGTGACTAGGAGGAGGATAGAAAGAGTGAGCAGATGGTTAAGTGATTTGTGAGAGTGTCTCTTGTGTTGGATGGTGGGACTGAATGGATATGTGTTGTTTAGTAATGTGAAAAGAGCATGAGTGCTATACATAGGAGGGGAAAGGACAGAGGGGCCGATGTGGATGGAGTGTAAAGAGTTAATGCAAGGGCGGTGGATGTGAGTGAATGCAGCAGCCAGGATATAAATTATACAAATGCATATGGTAAATATTCATATGCTATGAAGCCCCTGAAAAATTCTGGTGCAAGCAATTACCTTCATAAGTCACATGCTTAGTGACAGGATGTCAAATGTCTGTCAGTATATACACTTTACCTTTTCTTAAAGGCCACAGAGGCTGCAAAACCATTAAGCAAGAGGCACCACTAACCAAAGAACACCATGAAAACCAAGGAGATCTCCCAACAAGTCAGGAACAAAGTACAATCTCTGATGATCTCCTGGAGCACCATCAAATCCATTCTTGTCAAATGGAAAGACCATGGTACCATAACAAACCTGCCAAGAGAGGGCTGCTCACCAAAACTCTCAGGCCGGGCAAAGAGGATATAAAACAGTGAAGCTGCACAGATACCAAAGGTAACCCTGAAGGAGCTGCAGAGTTCCCAAGCAGAGACTGGAGTATCTGTCCATACGGCCACAATAAACCGTACACTCCATAGAGGTGGTCTTTATGGAAGAGTGGGCAGAAGAAAACCTTTACTTACAATTTTTGTGTGTAATGTTTGCTTTGAGTTTGTCAAAACACATGTGGGACACCTCCCAAATGTATGCAGGAAGGTGCTGTGGCCAGATGAGACCAAAATTGATTTTTTTGGTCACCAAAGTAAACGCTATGTCTTGCACCAAACCAACACAACTAATCACTCAAAGAAAACCATCCCCACAATTAAACGTGGTGGCAGCATGTGCTGAGGGTATGTTTTTTGGCAACAGGGAAAATGGTCTGATTCTTGGGGAAGATGGATGGTGTGAAATACAGGGATAGTCTTGAGCAAAACCTGTTTGTCTATCAGTGATTTGAGCCTGGGACAGAGGTTCACCTTCCAACAAGACAATGACCCAAAGCATACTGCTAAACCAACACTCGAGTGGTGTAAGGGGAAGCATGTCCATGTTTTGGAGCGACCTAGTCAAATCCCAGACCTTCATCCACTTGAGAATCTGTGGTCAGACTTGAAGATTTCAGTTGGAGCTGCAGTAGGTTTGCCTTGAGGAATGGGCAAAAATCCCAGTGGCCAGATATGGAAAGCTCATAGAGACTTATCCAAAGTGACTTTCAGCTGTATCTAATGTAAAATGAGTCTCTACACACTGACTTTAGGGGGGTGAATAGTTATGCACACTGAACTTTTAAGTTATTTTGTCCTATTTTTGTTTTCTTCACAATATAAAGAAAACCAAATATTCACAGTTGCAAGCATTTCTTTACATAAACTGATGCAAGCCCTAAAAAAACAGTGACATTCCAGGTTGTAAGGTAGCAAAATATGAAAAATTCCAAGGGGGTGAATACTTTTGCAAACCACTGTAGATGGTGCCAGTCATTGTAATCCTGCATGTTATGACTACTGAAGAGTAATCCACAGAACCAGAAGTATCAGTCTTTTAGGAGGTTCGTTTACTACAGTGGGCAGAGCAAATTATTCTGCTGAAAGAAGCCATTTTGGAATACTATGAAAGGGTGTACTTATTTTGCAGCAATACATTTTGTGCAATAGGTGGTCTATGTTAGAGTAACATCCACTCAAGGTTTGCTAGGAGGACATCTTCCCATGGTACCTCCTTGTGCCATGTGTTTACCAGGTAAGTGATGCACCCAACGGTGCACATCATGTAAGGCTCTGTTCACCTGTCTGTTTATCCTTTCTGTTGTCCAATGAACATAGCTCAGAAGAAAACATGATTCATCTAACCACAACACCCTCTTCTGTTGCTTTATGTTCCATTTATGATGCTTTTGTGCCTATTGTAGGTATCATGACAGCAGAGCACAAGCACTGAGATCAGTTTGCCACTTTGCCCTATTTCTGACACCTTCCTCTCGTGGCCAGGAAACTTTTGTAGATCTTTTGTGAGATTGGAACAGACGGGCCAGCCTGTGCTCGATGCGCAATCGTCAGATTTCCTTCATTGGGCCATATTTGAGAAGAACTACGACTACATAGTGGGAACATCTCACAACACCTGCCATTTTTGAGATGAGTATGGGATAACTTCCAGTATTGAGAATACTCCTTTAACTCTTCCATAAGATGAGAACGGGTTTTCCTCCAGCCATCATAAGAAGTTGCATAAGATTAGAAAAACATGGCGTCCAGATGTAATCCAGCGGCTACGTTGGTGGTCTGTGATTGCTGAACCAGTGCACTGCAAATCTCCTACTTGTCACATCCCCAAACTCTCTTACGATTAGTAGGCCTCTGCGAATTCGATATGCTACGCCATGATGCAAGCACGACATCACCGCTGCCTAAAAATGAGCAGAAGCCCCGGAAATGTCACAGTGTCTGGTCCAGCACCTGTGGACTACTGATATCGCTGCTGGACCGTGGTCTTGGAAAATCTGTTTTGTTCAAGTCTTAGGGTATGTTCATATGACTTCATTTCGTATACTGGAAAACGGGGAAAATAATTCCAAGTGCCGTGAAACTGCGGAATAAATGCAATTCTGAAATTGTTTTTGGAAAATTATTTTTACGGCAATTAGTGTATTATGTGGTAAAAATGACATTATTTCTGCTCATCAGTACGATGACAGTGATTCCAGACTTTGGAGTTTTTATTATTTTAGTGGCGAAAAAATAATATTGTTTGATTGTTTCCATATTTCGAGACCTGTGACTTTTTTGATTTTTCAGTCAAAGAAGCTGTCTGAGGGCTTATTTTTTTATGGGCAGGTTTTTATTGATAGCATTTTGGGGAAGATATGACATTTTGATCGCTTCTTACAGCATTTATTTTGCAGCATTGCACTGACCAAAAAACCGCAATTTTGACATTTTGATTTTGTTTTTCTGTGTTTAAACACCTGCATGTGGAAAAATATATAGACTGAATGCACAGTTTAAAAAGGAAGTGGGGGGCATGCCACTGTATTTACAGAGTACAAAAAAACTAAAGCAAAACCAAACAAATGAGCTGGAGCACATGTTGGTATAAGTGCAATTTGTAGGTGCACATTCATACTGGTCATCAACAAACATTAGTTCTCTGTTATTTTTGTACTTTGTATATACAGGGGTATGGCCCCTTTTTGAGCTAGGCATTTCATCTACATAACTTTCTATGGGCAGGTGTTTAAACAGTAGGGTCTGGGTCCTGCTTTACATGTACTATCATTATTTACAGGGTATTTGGTCATTTTGTTTTTATCCTAGGTTATGTACATTATTCTAAAGAAATAAAAAAGTATGGTGCTGAGATATTTATTGGTCATTAGCGTGTTGGGTGAAGACATCTTCAGCTCTGACGAGTGTTCCGTTGTTGGAATCTTTCTCACACCCTGAAAATTAGAAATATATTTGACCATAAATATGTTGAATTCGGTAATTTGAGAGCATTGAAGTCAGTGACAGGAGAGTCCATTTCACCTTCTTACCTGCTAAGACGGTTTTAGATGCCAGTTATATGCCGTTCATTGTTCACAGAGAAGCCAGTGTGCAGTTGTTTCTGGATCCCACCACGTGTCCAACCTTCTCTATCTCCACCGCGGGGCACAGGATTGTAGTACCTGGAGTTGGTTACACGTAGAGTATAACAGACACGTGTTGAGTAACCAGAATATTTCCTTGTGTATTTACTACTTAGTTTCCAAGCTTAAAGGAGTTGTCCACTACTTAAAGGGTGTTTCGAACTAATAGACATGTGATTGATAGTGGAGCTGTTCTAGATCCATCACCTTAGGTTGTAGTTGGTCAGATACTGTTGTGGGGACTCCTTCTCTGATTGTACATAGATGAGATTGTTGTTACTAAATCCAGATGTCTCCTAATAGAAAAAGAAATAAAATTGGAACCTAAAATCCAAAAGGTATTATTTACCTACCTACCAAATGGCCAACTACTCACCTTCTTACCGATGAACATCCTTCCCAAAAGATCATCTTTGTTCTTATCTTTATCTTTGCTTTGGAAATCGTTGAATGGAGCCTAAGGGTTAATTGTCAACAGAAGTAAGAAGAAGAAGAAAATCTTAAGCTGGCCTTATACATTAAATACTGTAGCTTTTGTCTGAACGCTGCAACAGGCGATCATTTGGCTGAAATCCATCTCAGCCGACACACAGAAGAGCTCGCTCCTGCTTATCTCTAGCAGAGCAATGCGATCGGCAGTCGGAATTGGACGTGTATGATTGACATCTTCTCTGAACATCAGTCAGCCCGACGCACTTGAAGATGTCAACTGAACCTGTCAATATCAGCGGATTGGGTCGATATTAATCTAATAGGGGCTTAAATTAGAGAGGACCACAGTGAATGAAATAAGCAACAGAATACAATAAATGAGTCTTACATTTGTACAAAGAACTTGATCTAGTTCCCTGGAGAAACCGCTGTCTCGGTCAGAGTTCCCGGCCAGAGCTGGTAATGGTTCTCTGCCCTGTAATGAATCGGTGATCATATTTGTTTCCCTTCATTGCACTTTGTGATCCAGCACACAAACACACACCTATCATTTCACTGCTGTGTCTTCTGCAGATGGCCTCAACATGGTACAACCAACTACACAACTACATGAACCGGTGCTGCTGTCAGAAGGTTCAGTTCAATAGCCATTTTTAAGTATTGTATATAGTGTGGCATCCCAATAGAACAATGCCATGCCGCTCTGTTCTGGGTACTAACACATGGTACTATAACGGGAAGCCCATTTTGATCTTTGTGGGACTACCTTTTTTTATGAGTAGTTACCTGCAAGGTATAAGAAGGCAGAAAATCTGTCTTGGTTATACTGTGTCCCATCAGACGGTGGTATCCTCTCTATGACATATAAGCAGATTAGAGCGACAATCAGTAAAATAATATTTTTAGCAGAGAACGGTCATTAGCTTTGTTATATCTAAGGTAGTTGTTTGGATTAAAGGGAAGATGTTCCTTAGTTAGCTCTTGCACTGGTCTAATTTCTCTTGGACGTTGACGGTAGACTATAAACTATATCGTGCCATCATATATCATGGAGAGTTTCCATCTCTTATTGAATGAATTTATTAATTACTTTGTAGCTGCCATCTATGAGCAGCATTTGTCTGACACAATTGTAAGCGATTTACCGGCACACGGTATTGGGAGTAAGGATCATGGGTGATGGGTTCCAGATTTGATCCTTCGGTGAATCCTGAATTCTCCATTTCTCCAATTATTTCAGTTTGGGATCTCCCTGCAGAAAAAAAGTTGATAAAGTATGTCAACGGACTTACACCAGGTCCATTATGAACAGTTAGACATTTTATGGAAAGTGGTTATAGTAAATGCTATGAGGGAAAATGGAGGCGAGGGTCCCTACTGAATTCTTTCCCAATGCTCTTTAGAAATAGTGGCCAGCTAAGGCGCTTTCCATGTCCAGAGACAACATGGCATTATGTTGGAAAATGAATACAATCCTCCCCAATTTCCCATATATAATTGTATAGCTACCTCCAATAACAAAGTATTGCCCTCATCCTTAGAAAATGAGAAAGGGCAGAGGAAAAGCAACCATCAAAGCATAATGATAAAAATAATAGTACACAGGATAAATGCGTAATCATCTGTATAATCCTCTGCATATCTCAGAAGCATCTACTCCACCTTTCTTGTACAAGTCTCACCTGGGCGATGAGATGACTTTGGGGTGAACCTAGTTTTGTATTCTGTAGACATGAAAGATGGACCCTGTGGCAAGAAGGTGGATTCAGTATAGGAAAAGAAGCAGATGCAGATAGCTAGGATTGGCCATCATGGTGGGGTCCAACGCCCAAGACCACCACTGATTAGCAGGGAATCTGCAGTACCTGGCACCAAATCACATATGACTAGGTGTCCCAATGCACCCCATCCAAGTAGATAGGGACAAGCTGTAGTATTAGACACAGATACATCAGCCATGGGAGGCACTGCATCAGGAAGCTGAATTGGTGGTAAATAACCTTGGTTTTATGTATTATTGAATCTGTCACTGGGATTTTGCTACCTCAGCTGAGAACAGCATGATGTAGGGACAGAGATACTGATTTCAGCGATGGATCACTTACTTTATTGGGTGCTGTAGTTTTGAATAAAACTTGTTTTATCTGATGCAGATCTAGCAGTTCTCTGCATGCTAAGCTCTGTATAACCCTGCCCACACCATCAGCTTTCTTCCTATGCACAGTGTGCACAGAAACTGCCAATCAGTGGTGTGGGCGGAGTTATACAGGGCTCAGCCTTCAGAGAACTGCTAGATCAGAGAAAACAGTGATTGTATCAAACTGCAGTAAGCAACTTAGTAAGTGACGCATCACTGGAATCAGGGTCTCTGCCTCTACATCATTCTGCTCTCAGATTTGGAAGCAAAAACCTGGTGACAGATTCATTTTCTGCACATTTTTAATAACATTTTTCAGTTTTCCATATCCCTTTTATAGAGAAAAATAATCCCAAAATCTTACAATTTGCACTTTGACCACTAATCTTAAAGGGGTTGCGTGACTGCAAACATTTATGACAAAGGATATGTAATAACTATATAATAAATGCATGAAGGTCCCACCTCTAGGTCCCCTGGTCCCTTACTCCGACTGATGCCTGCCCACAGTGACGGAAAGTGGCTTTCACTATTATGAGGCTGACTTGAGTCTCTGCAGTATCCATCTTTTTTAGACCTACACAAAAGTGTGGTCTGATCAAGGCAAACACTGCTGGGATGGAGGCAGAAGAGACTCAGTTGGTCATACTAGTAAGCGGGTCAATCGGGGCTCTGCCAGGTTTTCATCGGAAGCCTATTTTTTGGTTGATACCCTGATGCAGGGCTTAGCAGGGAACAATGTATATGTGTGAGACTAGCATGAAGAATAATTAGTTTTATAGTGGTTTTTATTATTGCTTTGTTTTATGGTACAGTGATTACTCTTAACATTGACCCACATGTTGGAAATTTTCCATGTCGGGAGATCCCTTCCCGTGAGGCACTGACAGCAGCGGTCGATGTTGTGGTAAGATACCCGGTATGACTTCAGAGCCGTGATCCCGAGTGTCAAAATGAACAGACTTAACCTATTATAATAAAAAAACAAAATAAATAATTTGGAGAACGCCTCTAAGATGTACGGAGGCAGTGACTATGCCATCGTTTCTCCTCACAGCTCCAGACTTGGGGTTGGTAACTTCATTGCTCCTGATGAATCCACTTTGTGGGGAGTGAAGGGCATGGGGTAACGGCTCAGCCCCTGTCACGTGCTGAAGAGGGGCGAAGTCTCTGTTTGTGATTGATGTGTAGTTGCCTCTCAGGATCAGGCTGATGAATATAGATTCAATAACAAAAAACATCATATGGTCATCATGTTACATAGGTTGAAAAAAGATATTCATTCTCTATCAGCAGATTTTTATCACCCACAATGACATTTGTTGTAAGAAAAGCATCCGTCCCGTATATAAAAGCTGTTATAGTGTCGGCCATTACTACCTCTGTGGTCGGGTAGTCCACAGTCTGACTGCTCTGACTGTAAAGAGCCCTTTCCTGTTTAGCTGCCGGAATCTCCTTTCTTCCACCCGTAATGAGTGCCCCCTAGTACTCATTATGGTCTTTGGAAGGAATAAGTCATGCGCTGTCCTCTGTACTGGCCACACATATATTTATACATGTAAATGAGATCTCCTCTGAGGCGTCTTATTTCTAAGCTAAACAAACCCAACTTTTCCAACCTCTCCTCATATGAGCGGCCTTCCATCCCTTGTAATAATCTTGTTGAATTGATCCAACTTCCAAATATCCAATTTTAAAACTGGATCCCATATTCTTGATGTGGCTTCACCAGGGATTTATAATACGTTGGGATCGCGGGATTGTATCTCTCTTTTTATACATCCTAAAATCTTGTTTGCTTTTGCGGCTGCTGCTTGACATTGAGCACTGCTGCTCAGCTTACTTGTAACTAGAATACCCCAGTCCTCTCTCTTCTGTAATCCCGTGTACACTCCCATTTAATGTATATGCAGCAATAGGATTACTCCATCCTAGGCGCATTACTTTACATTTATCTACATGAAATCTCATTTGCCAAGTGTTTGCCCATTCAGTCATCTTATTCACATCGTTTTTCGTCCAACAATTATTAATAGTGGGTTATAGAGAGAATGTAACTTGGAAAACTCACCCCATTTGTGGATTATCCGTCCGGTCCAGATTGGGGGAGTAGTACACAACTGGTCGAAAGTTAGACTGGTACCCTGTACTGCGATGGGAATGAGTGTTAGTGTGCAAGACTCTGGGAGCAGAAAAGTCTGGACGACCTGCAGGACAAAATTGGGAACTATGAGAAGAATCTATGCACTTCTTTTTTTTAGGAGAGCTTAGTATTGCCACCTAAGTGATCATGGGTGGGACTACAAGACAAAACAGCTGCTGTTGAATGAAGCACCGATGGGGACAGTTCTCCATTTAGAGCTGCAGTTTGAAAGCAATGAAGATGATGGAAGAGGTAATTTGACCGAAAATTATATTGTAAGCTTTAAACATCTTAAACTTGCAGCAGAAATTGGTCAGGGTGAAGTGACGCCCATGATGTTATAAGAATCATGTATACCTATCACTGTATGTCAAGCATCAGCATAGCTATAAGGATTGGGGGGAAGGGAAGGTAGCAGATGCACCCTCCCTGACCCAGACGCCTTGCTGTCGCAAAAGTATGAATATAATTCAAATACATACTTGATAAAGAAAACATATTGTGAGGCCCAATGGGGACAGTGATGATAATGTATGTAATCCACTGCAGAATACGTTGGCGCTATATAAGCCAACATAAAAAAGCATAACAAATAAAACAATACACAGTGGTGTGAAAAGTGTTTGCCCCTTCCTGGTTTCCTATTCTTTTGCATGTTTATTACACGTACATGTTTCAGATCACCAAACAAGTGTAAATATTAGACAAAGATAACACAAGTAATCACAAAATGCAGTTTATAAATGAAGGTCTTTATTATTAAGGAAAAAGAAATCCAAACCTGCAGGGCCCTGTGTGAAAAAATGATTGCCCCTAAACCTAATAACTAATTGGGCCACCCTTAGCAGCAACAACTGCAATCAAGCGTTTGCGATAACTGGCTATGAGTCTTTTACAACGCTCAGAAGAATTTTGGCCCACTCATCTTTGCAGAATTGTTGTTATCAAGCCACATTGGAGGGTTTTTGAGCATGATCTGCCTTTTTAAGGTCATGCCACAGCATCTCATTTGGATTAAGGTCAGGACTTTGACTTGGCCACTCCAAAATCTTAATTTAGTTTTTCTTAAGCCATTCAGAGATGGACTTGCTGGTGTGTTTTGGATCATTGTCCTGCTGCATAACCCAAGTGCCCTTCAGGTTGAGGTTACGAACAGATGGCCGGACATTCTCCTTCAGGATTTTTTGGTAGACAGCAGAATTCATGGTTCCATTTGCCACAGCAAGTCATCCAGGTCCTGAAACAGCAAAACATCCCCAGATCATCACACTACCACCACCATATTTTACTGTTGGTATGATGTTCCTTTTCTGAAATGCTGTGTTACTTCTATGCCAAATGTAATGGGACATAAACCTTCCAAAAAGTTTAACTTTTGTCTCGTCAGTACACAGAGTATTCTCCCAAAAGTCTTGGGGCTCACAAGATGTTTTCTGGAAAAACTGAGACTAGTGTTTATGTTCTTATTGCTCAGCAGTGGCTCTCATCTTGTAATTCTGCCATGCAGGCCATTTTTGGCCAGTCTCTTCTTATGGTGGAGTCATGAACACTGATCTTAACTGAGGCAAGAGAGGCCTGCAGTTCTTTGGATGTTGTTGTGGGGTCTTTTGTGGACCTCTTGGAAAAGTCATTGCTGTGCTCTTGGGGTAATTTTAGTCGACCAGCCACTCCTGGTAAGGTTCACCACTGTTACATGTTTTTGCCATTTGGGGATAATGACTGTCACTGTGGTTCACTGGAGTCCCAAAGCTTTAGAAATGGCTTTATAACCTTTTCCAGAATGATAGATCTCAATTACTTTGTTTCTCATTTGTTCCAGAATTTCTTTGCATCGCAGCATTATGTCTAGCTTTTGAGGATCTTTTGGTCTACTTCAGTTTGTCTGGCGGGTCCTATTTAAGTGATTTCTTGATTGAGAAAAAGTGTGGCAGTAATCAGGCCTGCATGTGGCTAGTGAATTTGAACTCAGCTCCCCAATGATTTGATAAACCACATTTAATTTATGTTTTAAGGGTGGCATTACATTTTCAAACAGGGCCCTGTAGGTTTGGATTTATTTTTCCCTTAATAATAAAGACCTTCATTTAAAAACTGCATTTTGTGATTACTTGTGTTATCTAATCGGGAAAGGGCAAAAACATTTTCACACAACTGTATATGTAATATATATATATATACATATATATATACACACAGTGGTGCAGAAAGGTTTTACATAGATGTGGAATATTAGGGCCTGTGCACATGTTGCAGATTTGTCGCATATTTTTCTGTGTAGATTTGCCACAAAACCTGAAGGGTTTCTTGATGCCAGCAAAGTGAATGAGAATACATGTAGCCGCACGCTACGGTCGGCAGCGCCGGGTATTGATGCGAGAGACTCGTGCGAGTTTCTCGCATCACAGACTCAAGTGTGACACCGGCCTTTGATGTGAAATTGAGCACATGAATTTTTGTGTGATTAAGCACAAGGGCGCAATATGCTTGTATGTAAGTTAGAGTCCTTAATGTGCAACTGGGCACTTATGGTTAACACACCTGTTGGGCAATAATAGCTGCGGTTTTCAGCATAATAACTAATATACCTCTGCATGCACGAGCACCTTAGCAATGTCTGGAGCCAATTGCTGCAGTCTGGACCCCTTTTGCACATCATCAAATTTTGCACTTAAAACAATCAATGATTTCTGGTATTACAGTAAAGGAAAGGATTACCTTTGTGTGATAAGGAGTGATTTCAGTCCCTACCTCACCTAGTGTGTAATAGTGTCCAGACTCTGTGCAAAAATTTAATTTTTATTAGATTCTGTGCAAATATTGAATTTTTTTCTCTATTAGAAAATGATCTGTACAATTTTGGATAAATGGGCGTAAAAAAACACTATTTGAATGCCGAATATGGTTAATTGTATACATAATTAATATCCTACTGCTGTAGTCGCTGTCCTCGCCTTTGTGTTAATTGGTTTGAGGCAACCACCTTTTTAATGTGCCATGTTTGTTATATTTTAAATTTTGAAATAAAGTAATTCTGATTGTATTTATATGTGTGTGACACGCTTGATCTATATGTTACACAATTGTGACATGATCTATATGATATATCAGTGTATGGGAGTGTTGCCCACTCCTTGTGTAAGGAAAATGGGCTTGGGTATTGTGCTTACTAATGGTGTACCTAGTAAAACTGATGCTGTTTTGAAGGCAAAGAGCGGTCACACCTAACATTGATTTGCTTTAGATTTCGCTTCTGTTCATTCACAAAAGAATAAACTATTACCATGTCTATATTTTAAAGCATTCTTACTTTGCAGCATTGTTTCTACACCTGCCTAAAATTTTTGCAAAGTAGCACATGCCTATTGGTACAGTATACACAAACACTGCAGATGAGCGGCGGCGAGCATATAACGTACAGACTGATCACTTGTGTGATTCAAAAGCTGTGTGGTTGCAAAGATTAAAAGACAACATAGAATAAACAAAAAGCAGCAAAAAATGAAGTAATTGCCATTTATATTCTAGTTGTCCTCACGGTTCACTCACCATAGGAAGTGTTATAATTAGTACAATAGAAGTTAAGGGGGTCACAACTTCCTCTCCTACTCCCCCGAATCCCTGGTGACATTTTTCCGACAGCAAGACGTCAGTAGCAGAGCAATGCGAAAGTGCTGAGTGGTTCTCTGGACACACAATGCCTCCACTCATTGTCACAACACGAATATCCAGGCTACCGTGACTATAGCAACTCCAACAATGAGGAGTGCTCCATTCACAGGAGATCAGTCTCCACCACCAGCCGACAAGTGAAGAATAAGAAAGATATTCTTAGTTACACAAATCTTTTATTGAAGAAACAAGAGAAAAAAATAATGAAACTGTTATGTATATAATTAATAATATATTAATTTATTAATAATAACTTAGCAACTGTTCTCCTACACAAGCTAAAAAGTTTTATAGAGTTCCCATAGCCGGGTGTAACAAAGTTGTAGAAGTGATTGTACCCACTGCTGATTGTGACTTTTATACATCATACTAGTAATCACTGCAGATTACATCACTCATAAAAATCAACCCTTTATTAATACTTATTAAAATCTATCTGGTTGTCCTACAGCAGCACATGGTTATGTTTGATGTTTGTAAGCATATTCACCGTTAAAGAGAACCAGTCACCAGGTCAAATGTGGCCATTTTATTGTCTGAGTATTAAGGTTTTTTTTAAATGCTCTATACAGTTCTAGAGATCAAGGGGTTGTGGGTCACAGCCTAATGGCACGCCCCTGAGGATCCTGTGAGCAATGTTACTGTGAGACTAGGTCAGGTAGCAACATATTAGGGACAGAACACTAAGGACAAGGCAAACATTCAGATTGCCCAAGTTACCACTGCTGCATGCTACAACTGGCAGCAATCAGAGTCAGTCAGACTGCTAAGTAGCCAGGGAATCACTCAGAAGATTAGACACCTATAGGAAACCTCGCTTGCTCTGGCCCTGATTAGGCAACTGGACTGTAACTCACAACAATGACAGCTCAGCATGCACCAGCCTCAGATAGGACAGTTGAGCTCTCTATTACAAAACTGACAGCTCAGCTTGCCCCTTCCCCAGATTGGAAGGTTGAGGTGCCACTCATCACACTGAGTTGAAGAATCTTAACAGTACCCCCTTTTCTAGGGGGGCCACCTGACACCCCAGATTTCCCAGGAAACCTACCAGCGCCCTGATCAAATGATCTGTCTTTACAGAACGAAATGGAACCCAGGATCTCTCCTTGGGTCCATATCCCCTCCAATGAACAAGATTTTGGAGGGAATTGCAAATCCTCCAAGAATCCACAATCCTCTGCACCTCGTACTCTAAACCTCCATCTACAGAAACTGGAAGAGGTGGGGACAAGGGAGACAACACTGAAGGGATAAACACTTAGCAGGGTCCTTTATAAGGTCCTTCAATCTGCATGGTGTTTCATTATAGCCTTAATCCCCTGATGATGCCTATACCTATGTCCTAATTTCTTACCCTTACACTTTCCATATGCTTAATCCATTAACACACTAGGAGTTATTATTACTAACATACATTTGTTTATACTAGTACCCGTAATACATTTTTAATACACAAAAGCGCAGCTGTTTTATTAGAGAGGAAAAAGAGTATGGTTATCCATGTCACACTCTTACAAAGTGTCAAATCCAATGCTGTAGGAAGACAGGACTCCCACCTGGAATAAACAGGGCCAAAATGTGCAGGAAAAGTCATGGTTGGTCTACATCTGCTGGGTTGGCTGTAGTAGAAGTTGTGTCGGTCCCTATTATACTATTTCTACTCTCATTAAAGTGATGCCACTTTGGTGATGTCAGGCCCTCATTTTTTGAAATTTGAAGACTCCTGGTTGGCTGTCCATCTGCTGGGTTGGAAGATGTGTCGGTCCCTATTACACTTTTTCTACTCTCGTGAAATTCATGCCACTTTGGTGGTGTCTGCCACTAATATTTGGAAATGTTAACACTCCCGGTTGGGTGTCCATCTGCTGCATTGGCAGTAGTGGAAGAGATGTTGCTCCTTATTATTTATACTATTTGTACTGTGGTGAAATTGATGCCACTTATAGTGTGTTGCCTGTAGCAGTAGACCTCCGAGACTGGCAGGCCTCCAACTCCTTTGAGTCAACTACATGTGTTACTAATTACTATCCTTAGGTTTTTCTGACAATAGCAGGTTACGAAACTGACATTTGTGACACCTGAGTGTGGGTGAGCATGAAAGCAGATAGAGGTGTTGCATGTGGTATCAGGGCTCCCAACACAGCAGGCCTACACCGATGCCTCACCTGTAAATGCTGGCCTGGACCCTGATACCTCACGCCTGGCTGATTGCTCCTGTGCCATACTAAAATTTGTAATGTGGGTGAATTTAGGCCACTTTCCTGGTGTCTGCCCCTAATTTGATGTGTTTTGGCAGTTTTTGGGCCCATTTGAAGGTGTTGTGTATGCGTTTATTTTTGCCTCCCATTGACTTGAATGGAGCTCGGCTATGTTTGACGAATATTCGACAAATAAATCAGTGAATATCGAAAATTTGGCGATCGTAATCCGAACCGAACTTTGAAATATTCAATCATCTCTTTTGAGGACAAATGGAATCAATTGATCCCTTCAGTAACTGAAGAACAGTGGAATGACGCTTTCGAAGCTTATACCGTAGTCTCATCAGCTGCAAATAATAAGCTAATAATATTATGTATTTGTCACCAATCTTACCTAACCCCACATAAATTATATTGGTTTGGTGGATTATCTTTGGATTGATGTCACAGGTGTGTGGAACTGGGTGCGGATTCTGGCATCTTATATGGAACTAGCTGAAGAGCCTGGCGCTGCCCGGGCATAGTACCTAACTACGGTTAGTTATAACAAATTGTAATGATTATATCTATATACAAGTATTCAGCTTTCTCCCCATTATGTAGATAGGGCCAAAATAGTTTGGCGATTTGGAACGTGCGGGGGTTAAAATTTCCATTCAACACATAGCCTATGATGCTCCTGGGGTTGAGATGTGCGGGCATGCAAAATTTCATGCCCGTAAGTACAACGGTGCAGATTCCTATCCCGGGCCAAAATTATTTGGCGATTTGGAATGCGCGGGGTTAAAATTTTGACTCAAAACCTAGCCTATGATGCTCCCGGGGTCGAGACGTGCGGGTGTGCAAAATTTCATGCCCGTAAATGCAGATTCCTATACCGGACATACACACAAGCATTCAGATTTCTCCCCATTATGTAGATAGGGCCAAAATTGTTTGGCGATTTGGAACGTGCGGGGGTTAAAATTTCCATTCAACACATAGCCTATGATGCTCCTGGGGTTGAGATGTGCGGGCATGCAAAATTTCATGCCCGTAAGTACAACGGTGCAGATTCCTATCCCGGGCCAAAATTATTTGCCGATTTGGAATGCGCGGGGTTAAAATTTCGACTAAAACCTAGCCTATGACGCTCCCGGGGTCGAGACGTGTGGGTGTGCAAAATTTCATGCCCGTAAATGCAGATTCCTATACCGGACATACACACAAGCATTCAGCTTTCTCCCCATTATGTAGATAGGGCCAAAATTGTTTGGCGATTTGGAACGGCGGGGTTAAAATTTCATTCAAACACATAGCCTATGATGCTTCCGGGGTTGAGATGTGCGGGCGTGCAGAATTTCATGCCCGTAAGGCTGTGGTTCCACGGTCCGGAACCACAGCGCTTTGGACGGAGCGGAAATTCCGCTCCGTCTAAGCCCCGCCCCCTTTATGACGCGCGATCTTTCCGGAGGTGTTCAGGACACCTCCGGAACACCTCCGGAAAGAGCGCAGGGCTGCATAGCCCTGTGTTAATTCTGTTGCGGCGACGCACCGTCGCCGCAATACGCGAGGACATGCTGCGGTCTGAAAAGACGCGCCGCATGTCCGTTTACGCAGGTTTGCCACCTGCGTATTGTTACGCATAGTGGAGACGGGATTTCTTGAAATCCCCTCCACTATGCTGTAACATCTGGACGCTGCGTGTTTGGCGCTGCGCCAGCGCACAGCGCCAAACACGCAGCGTATCCTGACCGTGGAAACTCACCCTTAGTGCGACGGTGCGGATTCCAATCCCGGACAAACATACCCACATACATACATTCAGCTTTATATATTAGATTGCGAGATGATGAGGAGACATTAGAGTGAAGAGACCTTTCCATTATCACAGATAATTGGGCTCCAATTGATTGTGCTCCAGAACTTTGTGTCCCTGGAATTGTAGATGAAGAAATATGGTCCCATTATAATAAATATTTTATTACAGGAAGACAATAACACTGAGATGGATTGGGAGGAGGAGATCTCCCACCATCACTGAATGGAAAAAGATAGTTAATGACATAATACCATATGAAAATATAGTATATCGGAATCAAGGGCGTCCCCAAAAATTCCATAGAAATGGTGAGATTCACCTCTGACTATCTCCCAACGCACTGACTTACTCACTTTTGCATTACATACCCTGATGTGCTCCAGGTTCCTAAATACATGTGAGATTTCTGATATAAAATGGATGAAGAAGAATGTACGCTTTCCCAGAATTAATGCATAATTTGATCTCTGCTACATTAATCCCCGGGCCATTTTCCATTTTTTGCTCCCCTTCTTCCCAGAGCCATAACTTTTTTATTTTTTGGTCAATATGGGCTTCTTTTTTGTGGGACGAGTTGTACTTTTGAACAACACCATGAGTTTTAACATATGGTGTACTGGAAAACAGGAAAAAAAATTACAAGTGCAGAGAAATTGCAAAAAAGTTGTTGCATTTTTTGTCATTTTTTTAACATGTTCACTAAATGCTAAGGCTATGTGCACACGTTGTGGAATTGCCGCACCTCCCTGCCGCAGGAAATACGCATTTTTATTGGTATGCGTATTCCTGCCAGAAACTAGCGTTTTGCAAGCGTAATTAGCTTGCAGAATGCTAGCGTTTTCCAAGCGATCTGTAGCATCGCTTGGAAAACTGATTGACAGGTTGGTCACACGAGTCAAACAACGTGTTTGACAAGTGTGAGCAACTTTTTACTATTGATTCCACCTATGCCGCATCAATAGTAAAAAGATCTAATGTTAAAAATAATAAAAAAAATAATAAATCGTGACATTCTCACCTTCCGGCGGCCCCCGCAGCCTTCCCACCTCTCAGCGACGCTCCCGGCCAATCCCGTTCCCAGGGATGCTTAGCGACAATGACCCCAGATGACGTAGCATCACATGAGACTGGGGTGATTCTCGCAAGGCATTACTGGGAACGGGATTGGCCGGGAGCGTCGCTGAGAGGCGGGAAAGCTGAGGGGGCCGCCAGAAGGTGAGAATATCTCTATTTTTTATTTTAATTATTGTTTTTACATGGATATGGTACCCAGGGCCTGGAGGAGAGTTTCCCCTCCTCCAGACCCTGGGTACCATCCGCATATGAACCGCTTACTTTGTGCATGGTGGGCATAGCCACATGCAGAAAGTAAGCGTTTCAATGCATTCCTATGGCGGCGGAATCGCCGCGATTCAACAAAAAGAATGAGCATGCTGCGTATTTTTCCCCAATGCGATTCCACCGCTGAAAAACACGCAGCATGTGTACAGCATTGCGGAATCCCATAGAATATAATGATTTGCGTTGGGTAAGCGTTTTTGCTGCGTTTTCGCAGCGTTTCTGCCGCGAAAAACCGTGGCAAAAACGCTAAGAATCCTCAACGTGTGCACATAGCCTAAAACTGACCTACCATTATGATTCTCAAGGTGATTATGAGGTCACAGACATCAAATATACAGTTAGGTCCATATATATTTGGACAGAGACAACATTTATCTAATTTTGGTTCTAGACATTACCACAATGAATTTGAAGCAAAACAATTCAGATGCAGTTGAAGTCCAGACTTTCAGCTTTCATTTGAGGGTATCCACATTAAAATTGGATGAAGGGTTTAGGAGTTTCAGCTCCTTAACATGTGCCACCCTGTTTTTAAAGGGACCAAAAGTAATTGGACAAATGACTCCAAGGCTATTTCATGGACAGGTGTGGGCAATCCCTTTGTTATGTCATTCTCAATTAAGCAGATGAAAGGGCCGGAGTTGATTTGAGGTGTGGTGTTTGCATTTGGAAGGTTTTGCTGTGAAGGAAACATGCGGTCACAGGAGCTCTCCATGCAGGTGAAACAAGCCATCCTTAAGCTGCAAGAACAGAAAAAAACCCATCCAAGAAATTGCTACAACATTAGAAGTGGCAAAATCTACAATTTGGTACATCCTGAGAAAGAAAGAAAGCACTGGTGAACTCATCAATCCAAAAAGACCTGGGAGCCCACGGAAGACAACAGTGGTGGATGATCGCCGCATACTTTCTTTGGTGAAGAAGAACCCGTTCACAACATCAACTGAAGTCCAGAACACTCTCAGTGAAGTAGGTGTATCTGTCTCTAAGTCAACAGTAAAGAGAAGACTCCATGAAAGTAAATACAAAGGGTTCACATCTAGATGCAAACCATTCATCAATTCCAAAAATAGACAGGCCAGAGTTAAATTTGCTGAAAAACACCTCCAGAGAAACCAGCTCAGTTCTGGAAAAGTATTCTATGGACAGATGAGACAAAGATCAACCTGTACCAGAATGATGGGAAGCCAAAAGTTTGGAGAAGAAAGGGAACGGCACATGATCCAAGGCACACCACATCCTCTGTAAAACATGGTGGAGGCAACGTGATGGCATGGGCATGCATGACTTTCAATGGCACTGGGTCACTTGTGTTTATTGATGACATAACAGCAGACAAGAGTAGCCGGATGAATTCTGAAGTGTACCGGGATATACTTTCAGCCCAGATTCAGCCAAATGCTGCAAGCTTGATTGGACGGCGCTTCATAGTACAGATGGATAATGACCCCAAGCATACAGCCAAAGCTACACAGGAGTTCATGAGTGCAAAAAAGTGGAACATTCTTCAATGGCCAAGTCAATCACCAGATCTTAACCCAATTAAGCATGCATTTCACTTGCTCAAATCCAGACTTAAGAGGGAAAGACCCACAAACAAGCAAGACCTGAAGGCTGCGGCTGTAAAGGCCTGGCAAAGCATTAAGAAGGAGGAAACCCAGCGTTTGGTGATGTCCATGGGTTCCAGACTTAAGGCAGTGATTGCCTCCAAAGGATTCGCCACAAAATATTGAAAATAAAAATATTTTGTTTGGGTTATGTTTATTTGTCCAATTACTTTTGACCTCCTATAATGTGGAGTGTTTGTAAAGAAATGTGTACAATTCCTACATTTTCTAACACATATTTTTGTTCAACCCTTCAAATTAAACGTTACAATCTGCACTTGAATTCTGTTGTAGAGGTTTCATTTCAAATCCAATGTGGTGGCATGCAGAGCCCAACTCGCGAAAATTGTGTCACTGTCCAAATATTTCTGGCCCGTATATACTCATGTATAAGCCAACCCGAGTATAAGCTGACCGCCCCAATTTTGCCACAAAAAACTGGGAAAACTTATTGACTCGCGTATAAGCCTAGGGTGGTAAATGCAGCAGCTACTGGTAAATTACAAAAATAAAAATAGATACCAATAAAAGCAAAATTAATTGAGACATCAGTAGGTTAATAGTTTTTGAATATCCGTACTGAATCAGGAGCCCCATATAATGCTCCATACAGTTAATGATGGGCCCCATAAGATGCTCCATACAAAATATGCCCCATATAATGCTGCACAAAGTTTAGTAATGGCCCCATAAGATGCTCCATAGATTATTCCCCATATGCTGGATAGATTATGCCCCATATGCTCCAGATTATGCCCCATATGCTCCACAGATTATGCCCCATATGTTCCACAGATTATGTCCCATATGTTCCACAGATTATGCCCCATATCCTCCACAGATTATGCCCCATATGCTCCACAGATTATGCCCCATTTGCTCCTCAGATTATGTCCCATATCTTCCACAGATTATGCCCCATATGTTCCACAGATTATGCCCCATATGCTCCACAGATTATGCCCCATATGCTCCACAGATTATGCCCCATTTGCTCCTCAGATTATGCCCCATATCTTCCACAGATTATGCCCCATATGTTCCACAGATTATGCCCCATATGTTCCACAGATTATGCCCGCATATGCTCCAGATTATGCCACCATATGGTGCACAGATTATGCCCCATATGCTGCACAGATTATGCCCCATATGCTGCACAGATTATGCCCATATGCTGCACAGATTATGCCCCCATATGCTCCAGATTATGCCCCATATGCTCCACAGATTATGCCCCATATGTTCCACAGATTATGCAGCATATGCTCCACAGATTATGCCCCATATGCTCCACAGATTATGCCCCATATGCTTCACAGATTATGCCCCATATGCTTCACAGATTATGCCCCATATGCTCCATAGATTATGCCCCATATATTCCACAGATTATGCCCCATATGTTTCACAGATTATGCCCCATATGCTCCACAGATTATGCCCCATGTGCTCCATAGTATAGGTCCCTTATGCTGCTGCCGCTGCAACTCAAAAAAAAAAAATGATATACTCACCTCTCGTCGCTGGGGGCCAGGTGCCGGTGTCCTGAGCAGGCGGGGACACCGGCGCACTATGGGGGACAGGTGCCGGTGTCACCGCTCACTCAGGGCCCCGGCACCTGAGATATTTACCTGTTCCGGTCCACCGCTGCGCGCTGCTTCGTCTTCCGAGTCCTCTTGTCAGTTAGAGCTCAAGCAGAGGGCGCGGCGCGTACTAACTACATCATCGCGCCCTCTGCCTGAACATTCACAGCTAAAGGACGCGAGGACACAGCGGCGAGCAACGGTGGAACGGGGACAGGTGAATATCGAATATACTCACCTTCCCGCCGGCGCGTCTCTGCAGCCCCTGCTCTTCTCCCGCAGCTCTTCCTTCCTACAGCGGTCACGTGGTACCGCTCATTAAAGTCATGAATATGACACCCCGTTATATGACTCGCGTATAAGCCGCGAGGGGTGGACTTTCAGCCTTAAAAAATGGGCTGAAAATCTCGGCTTATACGCGAGTATATATGGTAGGTTCTTTATTTTCAAGCGGTGAAAAAAAAAATCTAAAATTTTTTTTAAAAAAAAAAAAGCCATTTTCTGAGACCTAGGTGAAAGCTTATTTTTTGCGTGCTGAGCTGATGTTTTTATTGATACCATTTTGATGTGCATACAATATTTTGATCGCCTGTTACTGCATTTTATTGCAATGTTGCGGTGACCAAAAAACGTAATTCTGGAGTTTTGAATTTATTTTAGTGATCGGGTTAATTCTTTTTTATGTGTTGGCTGATTGCAGGAACCCGCACCAAACAAGGGGAGCCTGACGTGTGTGTACTATTATGGCACATATCGGAAAGGGGTTAACATAAATCCAGTACTTCAGATGAGGGCAATGTCCTATATATTAATGCATTTTACTGTAGATGCAGTTACCTATTGCTAAATGTACAATACAATACTTGCAACATTGTTTTAAAATGGATATTTACAGATGTTTGTAGCAGCATCTGGATTTATATCTTATTGCTGTTTGTAACGTTTATTATGAAGAATTCTTCAATAAAATAAGTTTTCAAACAAAAAAAACTCTGCACACAGATATTCTCTTAAGAAACACATAACCTAACTTTTATATTTCTAAACAGTCAGGGCTGAGGTCTATTAACCTTTTGAGTTGACTGACAGCACTGTAGTTTTTCAATAATAAAACAAATAATCAAAAATATAAATTGTGCACATTATATATATATAATATATATATATATATATATATATATATAAAAAAATCAGTAAAAATTTGGTTTAGCATCCTTCAAATTTACTATCTGCGTATCTATCTATCTATCTATCTATCTATCTATCTATCTATCTATCTATCTATCTATCTATCTATCTATTATCTATCTATCTATCATCTCTTTCATGGTGACATCAGAATAAAACCAATGTCACAAGTGATTGATGACATCATCTCATTCTACTCCAGTGTTGCGGCCTAAGGGAAATCACTGCCTTACAGACTCCCAAGGGTGAGGTAGCCCCTTTTGTTTTTCGTGACAAACGAAGCAAAAATTTTTATTCTAATATGGATAAAGAGAGAAGAAGATCCCAAAGAGATCGGGTTCTGAGCGAGAGGAGAGGAATCAATGATGAGCAGGTACCATTGTTCGCTTTAGGGCGAAAAGACTCTATACTACCGGACATGGACACGGACGCCTCAGAAATGGCGTCCAAACGACAAAATATGGAAAAAATGAGAAAGAACAAAAGACATGAGATCCTTACAAAGAAAAGGAATATGGAGAACCTCATGGAGTCTCACTCTGCAGCCTCCGCTGAGCTTCAGACGGCCATTATCATCTCCTTGAGAAAAATCGGAGATCTGGTCCCTGAAATACGGAGGAGAAACAAAGATGCCATCCTCAATAAGCGGAGAAACATCAGCGCAGAGTTAGAGCTGGAAGAGGCTCTCCAAGAAACACCAAATGGGAATGGTGCATTACAGACGTCCAGGACATCAGCTGAGGACATCTCCATCCCAGAGAACAACCAGCTGAGTGATTCTCCACCGAACACCTCACTGGAGAAAGAGGAACCAGGTAAGATGGAAACTGCTCTGTATAATGAGACTGGGGTGAGGGGATTATACTCCGAATATTATGTACTGGCCTCACTTATCAAAAGTGCAGGAAAACTGTCCTTGTTGTCCATAGCAACCAATCACAATGCAGCGCTCATTGTTCCATAGAATGTTAAGAACTGGAATCTGTGCTGTGATTCGTTGCTATAGGCAACAGGGACGTTTTTGCTATTGGGCAGCTTTGATAAATGAGAGCCCAAATATTAGACATTTCCTGCTCATTTACATAATGCTGTATAAAATTATAATATTTGCTCTGGAGATATATTTGTTAACCCCTTCTTGACAGGGTAACGTTCAGTTGTTTTTCCTCCCTCCTTTGAAAATTCATAATTATTTATTGCTTAACTTTTCTGCCAATTTAGCTGTATGTGGACTTGTGTTTTTTTTAGTGGACAGAGCTGTGGTTTTGTACAATATTCAATGTTCTGGAAAATGGGGAAAAAGATTCAAAACGTGGTAAAATTGTAGAAAAAAGTTGTTCAGCCATTTTTTTTTTACTGTGTTCATTCAGTGATAAAAATGACCTCCCAAAATGTTTCTCCATGTCAGTGACAACTATGGTAATAATGAACATGTATTGGGTGTTTTTTAATTAATTGTTGAAAGGAATTAAGGAATTTTATTTAAAAATTGGTTTGTGTCCCCATATTGTGAGACATTGTATCTTTTTGATTTTGATAGCTTGATGGAGCTGTGTGAGGACTTGTTTTTTGTATGTCGAGTTGTAGCTTTTATTGATGCCTTTCCTGGGTAGACCGGACATTGATTATCTTTTTATTGCAATTGTTTAGGTGAATACGGCGCTCTCAAAAAAACACAATTCTGATGTTTCAATTTTATTTTTCTCGCTTCAATATTTACTGTTTGGATTAATTAATGTTATAATTTTGCATATCGGATTTATACGGATAGGATGATACTAGATATGCAATGTATTATTATTTTTATTATTGTTATTAATGAGGAGGCAAATATTTTTTTTTAATTCTTTTCTTTAGTCTCCTTAGGGGACTTGAATCTGTGATTTTCTGATCACTTGTACTATATGGCAAATCAGCAATGACCTCATTTAAATACCACTGTCAGCATTGACATGGTTAAACTACAGTAATTGGAGAAGTCTCTGGTGGCTGCAGTTATTGGCAGGTAGCAGCTATGTAATACAGCAGGCATTGGAACGATGCATGCTCAGCTCCTGAGCCCGCTCCATACATTTGCTGCACAACATGACAAACATTTCCATTATGTATTCGCTAAGGGTTAATAAATCTTGTATCATCTCAGCAGATGAAATGGATAAGATGTCCCATGACACACCGGACATGCCGGCACAAGACCTTGCTGATGCCAGTACACAGATTTCTCCACAAAGAGAACTGGTCCACACAGACCAAACTATGGACCTTAACAGTCTTGAGATCTGGAAAGATCTTGGAAAAGGAAACTATGGAAAAGTAAGTGTCAATTTATATTTCTCTGTGTTCCTCCATGTATCCTGCACTGATATACAGGAGGGATGGACTTATTCATTATAAATTAGTGACATATTACACAGTAATAGATGGGAGTTTGGTCTGATCTGTTGTGGTTTTTCTCCAGGTCGTCTTGGCATCAGATCCGGTCAGTGAAGGACTGCTGGCCATTAAGATCATGGACAAGAGTTCTTGTGAGGACATAATCTCTACAGAGCGAGAAGTCATGAGAATGGCTGCCGGGTGCCCCTACCTAATGTCTATGCGGGCGTTTATGGAGACACCGACGGAGTATAAAATAGCCATGGACTATATGGCCGGAGGAGACCTGAATCACCACATGAAAGATTCAATGTTGTTTAATACAAAGACAATAAGGTAAATGTCTTATACTGAGTCTTAATAATCCGCTGGCCGCACATTGTAGCCCTAGAGCAATGGACAATGGACAACAAGAGCAAATAATGAAGTGAAAAGGACACGTGTGTGATCTCATGTGCTCTGTATGATTGTCTATGTAACCACTGATCCATCCTTTACTTTCTACTCCACAGACTCTTTGCGGCAGAGATGGTGTGCGGACTCCAATTCCTGCATGCACACGGCGTCATACATAGGTAATCATTTCACCTCCATAAATCTGTCACCTGTGACTCTCTGTTGTCTCCTTACATATCTATTGTAGAAAGTTCTTTTCATGAATTATCCTCACAATCAGTGTCTGCTCCTTCTCCCTGCAGTGACCTGAAGCCAGAGAACATCCTCATCCAAGACACCGGACACATCAAAATCTCCGACTTTGGCGTATCAGCCATGAATGTGTCTGAGGGTGACATAGTGGAGTACGTTGTTGGGACTAATGGTTACATAGCGCCCGAGGTAAGGAACAGTTCTGTGTGATTGGTGCCGATAGTAGGATTGAGGGATAATCTGATCCCAATGTGTCCTGCTCACATCTAAATCACAGACCGGTCCTCATAGTCTCTGTGTGTAATTCTCCTTCCCGTATATTCAGCTTCTCTCCAATCTCATGTTCCCGCAGATAATGGACGATGAATGCTACAACCATCTGGCAGACTCCTTTTCCTTCGGAGTCATCCTATATATGATGAGTGTAGGGGACTGGCCATTTTACAGCAAAGGCTCATTGGAGGAATACCACCAGTCTCTGCGTGACGACATCCCTTATTTTCCACCAGGGATATGCGCTAATACCATGGCTTTCATAAAAGGGGTGAGTAATATCAGATGGATAAGGATGAGGGGGATTAGAAGAAGAGATAGAAGATAAGATGTGGACAGTCCATAGACATTGTGTAATAACTTATCAGTAATAATACATAATCTAATGACTAATGGTCTCTTTCATATTTTAGCTTCTCTGCAAAACTCCATCTGCCCGATTGGCCATAAAATCATCCATCAGGTCCCACCCGTTCTTCCACTCCATAGACTGGAGCGATGTGGAGTGCGGCAGATCTGACCCACCATTCCCATATTACTTTGTAAGTACAACACATACAGACATCCATAATGTTGTCACTACCCAGTAACACACTTACCCACTATACCCCTTATTGTTATATCCCCCAGTACACTGTATATACTGAATGTGAGGAGCTGATTCTCAGACGTGTATATTTCTCTTCTTACAGCAGGATTACTAGGCTGATAACAATCAGCCCCATTCCAGTAACATCAAGGAATGAAGATTTACATTTATCGGATGAGACAACGAAACTGGACTTTTATTTACCGGACTGTGACAAACCTACCGAGCTTCCACCACATAACATCCACGTAGATTTGAGCACCAAACATCCAGGGATTTAATCCGATCGCCATATTTGGGGTCAGGAAGGAATTTTTTTCCCTTGATATGAGGATAATCCAACAACGAGTCCTCAGGGTTATTTTTCGCCTTCCTCTGGATCAACATGGCAAGTAATTACAGGCTGAAATTGAAGGACTTCTTTCAGCCACACTTGCTATGTCACCATATGGACGACTCATCTACAATGTGGTGGTAAGGAAAAGACTACCGGATATGGACATACAGAAGGCAGCGGCTGCTCCTTCTCCTAC
>JARQOD010000010.1:89820090-89943558 GCA_033576555.1 Oophaga sylvatica
GTACTAACTACATCATCGCGCCCTCTGCCTGAACATTCACAGCTAAAGGACGCGAGGACACAGCGGCGAGCAACGGTGGAACGGGGACAGGTGAATATCGAATATACTCACCTTCCCGCCGGCGCGTCTCTGCAGCCCCTGCTCTTCTCCCGCAGCTCTTCCTTCCTACAGCGGTCACGTGGTACCGCTCATTAAAGTCATGAATATGACACCCCGTTATATGACTCGCGTATAAGCCGCGAGGGGTGGACTTTCAGCCTTAAAAAATGGGCTGAAAATCTCGGCTTATACGCGAGTATATATGGTAGGTTCTTTATTTTCAAGCGGTGAAAAAAAAAATCTAAAATTTTTTTTAAAAAAAAAAAAGCCATTTTCTGAGACCTAGGTGAAAGCTTATTTTTTGCGTGCTGAGCTGATGTTTTTATTGATACCATTTTGATGTGCATACAATATTTTGATCGCCTGTTACTGCATTTTATTGCAATGTTGCGGTGACCAAAAAACGTAATTCTGGAGTTTTGAATTTATTTTAGTGATCGGGTTAATTCTTTTTTATGTGTTGGCTGATTGCAGGAACCCGCACCAAACAAGGGGAGCCTGACGTGTGTGTACTATTATGGCACATATCGGAAAGGGGTTAACATAAATCCAGTACTTCAGATGAGGGCAATGTCCTATATATTAATGCATTTTACTGTAGATGCAGTTACCTATTGCTAAATGTACAATACAATACTTGCAACATTGTTTTAAAATGGATATTTACAGATGTTTGTAGCAGCATCTGGATTTATATCTTATTGCTGTTTGTAACGTTTATTATGAAGAATTCTTCAATAAAATAAGTTTTCAAACAAAAAAAACTCTGCACACAGATATTCTCTTAAGAAACACATAACCTAACTTTTATATTTCTAAACAGTCAGGGCTGAGGTCTATTAACCTTTTGAGTTGACTGACAGCACTGTAGTTTTTCAATAATAAAACAAATAATCAAAAATATAAATTGTGCACATTATATATATATATATATATATATATATATATATAATATATATATAAAAAAATCAGTAAAAATTTGGTTTAGCATCCTTCAAATTTACTATCTGCGTATCTATCTATCTATCTATCTATCTATCTATCTATCTATCTATCTATCTATCTACTATCTATCTTATCTATCTATCTATCATCTCTTTCATGGTGACATCAGAATAAAACCAATGTCACAAGTGATGTGATGACATCATCTCATTCTACTCCAGTGTTGCGACCTAAGGGAAATCACTGCCTTACAGACTCCCAAGGGTGAGGTAGCCCCTTTTGTTTTTCGTGACAAACGAAGCAAAAATTTTTATTCTAATATGGATAAAGAGAGAAGAAGATCCCAAAGAGATCGGGTTCTGAGCGAGAGGAGAGGAATCAATGATGAGCAGGTACCATTGTTCGCTTTAGGGCGAAAAGACTCTATACTACCGGACATGGACACGGACGCCTCAGAAATGGCGTCCAAACGACAAAATATGGAAAAAATGAGAAAGAACAAAAGACATGAGATCCTTACAAAGAAAAGGAATATGGAGAACCTCATGGAGTCTCACTCTGCAGCCTCCGCTGAGCTTCAGACGCCATTATCATCTCCTTGAGAAAAATCGGAGATCTGGTCCCTGAAATACGGAGGAGAAACAAAGATGCCATCCTCAATAAGCGGAGAAACATCAGCGCAGAGTTAGAGCTGGAAGAGGCTCTCCAAGAAACACCAAATGGGAATGGTGCATTACAGACGTCCAGGACATCAGCTGAGGACATCTCCATCCCAGAGAACAACCAGCTGAGTGATTCTCCACCGAACACCTCACTGGAGAAAGAGGAACCAGGTAAGATGGAAACTGCTCTGTATAATGAGACTGGGGTGAGGGGATTATACTCCGAATATTATGTACTGGCCTCACTTATCAAAAGTGCAGGAAAACTGTCCTTGTTGTCCATAGCAACCAATCACAATGCAGCGCTCATTGTTCCATAGAATGTTAAGAACTGGAATCTGTGCTGTGATTCGTTGCTATAGGCAACAGGGACGTTTTTGCTATTGGGCAGCTTTGATAAATGAGAGCCCAAATATTAGACATTTCCTGCTCATTTACATAATGCTGTATAAAATTATAATATTTGCTCTGGAGATATATTTGTTAACCCCTTCTTGACAGGGTAACGTTCAGTTGTTTTTCCTCCCTCCTTTGAAAATTCATAATTATTTATTGCTTAACTTTTCTGCCAATTTAGCTGTATGTGGACTTGTGTTTTTTTTAGTGGACAGAGCTGTGGTTTTGTACAATATTCAATGTTCTGGAAAATGGGGAAAAAGATTCAAAACGTGGTAAAATTGTAGAAAAAAGTTGTTCAGCCATTTTTTTTTTACTGTGTTCATTCAGTGATAAAAATGACCTCCCAAAATGTTTCTCCATGTCAGTGACAACTATGGTAATAATGAACATGTATTGGGTGTTTTTTAATTAATTGTTGAAAGGAATTAAGGAATTTTATTTAAAAATTGGTTTGTGTCCCCATATTGTGAGACATTGTATCTTTTTGATTTTGATAGCTTGATGGAGCTGTGTGAGGACTTGTTTTTTGTATGTCGAGTTGTAGCTTTTATTGATGCCTTTCCTGGGTAGACCGGACATTGATTATCTTTTTATTGCAATTGTTTAGGTGAATACGGCGCTCTCAAAAAAACACAATTCTGATGTTTCAATTTTATTTTTCTCGCTTCAATATTTACTGTTTGGATTAATTAATGTTATAATTTTGCATATCGGATTTATACGGATAGGATGATACTAGATATGCAATGTATTATTATTTTTATTATTGTTATTAATGAGGAGGCAAATATTTTTTTTTAATTCTTTTCTTTAGTCTCCTTAGGGGACTTGAATCTGTGATTTTCTGATCACTTGTACTATATGGCAAATCAGCAATGACCTCATTTAAATACCACTGTCAGCATTGACATGGTTAAACTACAGTAATTGGAGAAGTCTCTGGTGGCTGCAGTTATTGGCAGGTAGCAGCTATGTAATACAGCAGGCATTGGAACGATGCATGCTCAGCTCCTGAGCCCGCTCCATACATTTGCTGCACAACATGACAAACATTTCCATTATGTATTCGCTAAGGGGTTAATAAATCTTGTATCATCTCAGCAGATGAAATGGATAAGATGTCCCATGACACACCGGACATGCCGGCACAAGACCTTGCTGATGCCAGTACACAGATTTCTCCACAAAGAGAACTGGTCCACACAGACCAAACTATGGACCTTAACAGTCTTGAGATCTGGAAAGATCTTGGAAAAGGAAACTATGGAAAAGTAAGTGTCAATTTATATTTCTCTGTGTTCCTCCATGTATCCTGCACTGATATACAGGAGGGATGGACTTATTCATTATAAATTAGTGACATATTACACAGTAATAGATGGGAGTTTGGTCTGATCTGTTGTGGTTTTTCTCCAGGTCGTCTTGGCATCAGATCCGGTCAGTGAAGGACTGCTGGCCATTAAGATCATGGACAAGAGTTCTTGTGAGGACATAATCTCTACAGAGCGAGAAGTCATGAGAATGGCTGCCGGGTGCCCCTACCTAATGTCTATGCGGGCGTTTATGGAGACACCGACGGAGTATAAAATAGCCATGGACTATATGGCCGGAGGAGACCTGAATCACCACATGAAAGATTCAATGTTGTTTAATACAAAGACAATAAGGTAAATGTCTTATACTGAGTCTTAATAATCCGCTGGCCGCACATTGTAGCCCTAGAGCAATGGACAATGGACAACAAGAGCAAATAATGAAGTGAAAAGGACACGTGTGTGATCTCATGTGCTCTGTATGATTGTCTATGTAACCACTGATCCATCCTTTACTTTCTACTCCACAGACTCTTTGCGGCAGAGATGGTGTGCGGACTCCAATTCCTGCATGCACACGGCGTCATACATAGGTAATCATTTCACCTCCATAAATCTGTCACCTGTGACTCTCTGTTGTCTCCTTACATATCTATTGTAGAAAGTTCTTTTCATGAATTATCCTCACAATCAGTGTCTGCTCCTTCTCCCTGCAGTGACCTGAAGCCAGAGAACATCCTCATCCAAGACACCGGACACATCAAAATCTCCGACTTTGGCGTATCAGCCATGAATGTGTCTGAGGGTGACATAGTGGAGTACGTTGTTGGGACTAATGGTTACATAGCGCCCGAGGTAAGGAACAGTTCTGTGTGATTGGTGCCGATAGTAGGATTGAGGGATAATCTGATCCCAATGTGTCCTGCTCACATCTAAATCACAGACCGGTCCTCATAGTCTCTGTGTGTAATTCTCCTTCCCGGTATATTCAGCTTCTCTCCAATCTCATGTTCCCGCAGATAATGGACGATGAATGCTACAACCATCTGGCAGACTCCTTTTCCTTCGGAGTCATCCTATATATGATGAGTGTAGGGGACTGGCCATTTTACAGCAAAGGCTCATTGGAGGAATACCACCAGTCTCTGCGTGACGACATCCCTTATTTTCCACCAGGGATATGCGCTAATACCATGGCTTTCATAAAAGGGGTGAGTAATATCAGATGGATAAGGATGATGGGGGATTAGAAGAAGAGATAGAAGATAAGATGTGGACAGTCCATAGACATTGTGTAATAACTTATCAGTAATAATACATAATCTAATGACTAATGGTCTCTTTCATATTTTAGCTTCTCTGCAAAACTCCATCTGCCCGATTGGCCATAAAATCATCCATCAGGTCCCACCCGTTCTTCCACTCCATAGACTGGAGCGATGTGGAGTGCGGCAGATCTGACCCACCATTCCCATATTACTTTGTAAGTACAACACATACAGACATCCATAATGTTGTCACTACCCAGTAACACACTTACCCACTATACCCCTTATTGTTATATCCCCCAGTACACTGTATATACTGAATGTGAGGAGCTGATTCTCAGACGTGTATATTTCTCTTCTTACAGCAGGATTACTAGGCTGATAACAATCAGCCCCATTCCAGTAACATCAAGGAATGAAGATTTACATTTATCGGATGAGACAACGAAACTGGACTTTTATTTACCGGACTGTGACAAACCTACCGAGCTTCCACCACATAACATCCACGTAGATTTGAGCACCAAACATCCAGGGATTTAATCCGATCGCCATATTTGGGGTCAGGAAGGAATTTTTTTCCCTTGATATGAGGATAATCCAACAACGAGTCCTCAGGGTTATTTTTCGCCTTCCTCTGGATCAACATGGCAAGTAATTACAGGCTGAAATTGAAGGACTTCTTTCAGCCACACTTGCTATGTCACCATATGGACGACTCATCTACAATGTGGTGGTAAGGAAAAGACTACCGGATATGGACATACAGAAGGCAGCGGCTGCTCCTTCTCCTACCGGATATGGACTGAAAGAAGGAAGCGGATGCTCCTTCACCTACCGGGCCATGGACAGACAGAAGGCAGCGGCTGCTCCTTCACCTTCTTGCCCATGGTCAGACAGAAGGCCATATGGTTGATCGAGATGCTGTAGGAATCCAGGAAAACTCCAACTTCACAGATCACATGTCACAAATTCCTGCTCTTCTCCTCTCTGTCATGTGTGATCCAGACCTGGATGTCCAAAATCAGCACAAAGAAAAACCAAGGCCCGAGGAGCAGAATCATCATCATCTGCTCCTTTCTACAGAAAGTCACTGTATCTACACACTTTCTTTTTTAATATCTGCATAATATTAACATCTTTTATGCAGAAATAAATATATAAAACATCTATGTTCCTTTTGATTAGATTCTTCTCATATGCAGACATGTATTTCAGTATTTTTATAAATATCATGATCAGGGTCAGGATAAGGTATTTGGTGCCTTAGGCAGATAGAGCCAATGGTGCCCCCCCAAAACAAAGGAATGGATTATAAACTATGGTAACAGGACCCCTTATGCAGCTTCTCCCCCTCTGACCGGTCAGGTAACAATCTCTGATGAACACTTCTGCTACAATTGCTACTTTTTCACAAACAATACCAGCAAAAGTAAAAAAAATTGTGTGTTAGAGGTGAGGCTTACTAGGAAGCACAATTTCAAAGATATATGTAAAATCATTCATTATTTTGGATTATTAACACTTTTAAATTGAAAATGTTATCCCTGACATCCTATATTTTAAATGTCAGACCAAGAATGGTCATGGAAGCTAATATAGCTAACTATAATGGAGGCTGGTTGGTTTCAATTAAGGTCATGTGACAGTGCAAATTTCAACAAAACTGATAGTGGAGAGTGCATTGTATAATGCACTCCCCATTGTCCTCCATACAGTATAATGCACCTACATAGTCCTCTATATCGTATAATGCACTCCCAATGGTTCTCCATTCAGTATAATGCATGCCATATAGTCCTAAAAAAAGTATAATATACTCACTAAAGTCCTCCATATAGTATAATGCGCTCCCCATAGTCCTCCATTTAGTATACAGCACACTATAATCCTCCACATAGTATAATATACTCCCCATAGGTCTCAATAAGACGGACCCTGTAGTCCTCCATAGAGTACAATGCACCCCTAGCCCTCTATATAGTATAATGCACTCTATATAGTCCTCCAAATAAACACAACATAATCTATTATGGAAGGTGCCATAACGATAAGGAGTGAGGAAAACCAGGATGGTTTTCCTCATTTCTTAGGGTTATGGCACCTTCCATAATTGATTATGCTGTGTTTAGTATCCTCAAGTGTATTTAGCCTTCATAGATTTAGGAATATTGGAATAAATAGAACTCCATATAGTGTAATGCACTCCCCATAGTCCTCTCTATAGTACAATGCACCCCATAATCTTCCATATAGGATAATATACATCATATCCCTCCATATAGCATAATGGACCCCATAATACTCCATATAGTATAATGCACTCCCCATAGGCCTCCACGTAGCATAATGCACAACATATCCTCCATATAGTATAATGCACCGCAAAGACCTCTGTATAGTATAATGCACTCCCCATAGTCCTCCATAAAGTATAATGCACTCCTCATAGTACTCTGCATACATGGGCGTACCCACCGTGGGGTGGGGGGGGAAGGTGCCCCCCCTAGAAGCAGGGCCCGTCGGCTCCGCCGACATTGAACTGGCAGTTCAGTGACGGCGGGCCCTTTAATCGCGGGCGCAATGTGCTGAGTGAGGAAGGCCTTGCGGCCTTCCATATGCAACACAGGCGACGTGATCGTCATCACGCCGCCTGTGCGCCCTGATGACGTCACGCCGCCTGTGCCAGGAGAAGACGGAGACGAGCGCGAGCATCTTCAGAACAGCGGGGGAGATAGGTGAGTACTGGCATTTTTTTTTTACACTGGGCCCGGCCTATAGGGGATTCTACTGGCTATGGGGATTCTGCTGGCTATGGGGGATTATGCTGGCTATAGGGGACTATGCTGGCTATGGGGGATTATGCTGCCTATGGGGACTATGCTGGGTATGGGGGATTATGCTGCCTGTGGGGGACTATGTTGGCTATTGGGGGATTATGCTGGCTATTGGGGGATTATGCTGGCTATTGGGGGATTATGCTGGATATGGGGGATTATGCTGCCTATGGGGACTATGCTGGCTATTGGGGATTATGTTGGCTATTGGGGATTATGCTGGCTATAGGGATTATGCTGCCTATGGGGGACTATGCTGGCTAAAGGGGATTATGCTGCCTATGGGGACTATGCTGGCTATTGGGGGATTATGCTGGCTATGGGGGATTATGCTGCCTATGGGGGACTATGCTGGCTATTGGGGGATTATGCTGGCTATGGAGGATTATGCTGGCTATGGGGGATTATGCTGGCTATGGGGGATTATGCTGGCTATGGGGGACTATGCTGGCTATTGGGGGATTATACTGGCTATTGGGGGATTATGCTGGCTATGGGGATTATGCTGGCTATTGGGGGATTATGCTGGCTATGGGGATTATGCTGCTATGGAGGGATTATGCTGGCTATAGGGGGATTATGCTGGCTATTGGGGGATTATGCTGGCTATGGGGGATTATGCTGGCTATTGGGGGATTATGCTGGCTATTGTGGGATTATGCTGGCTATGGGGGACTATGCTGGCTATGGGGGATTATGCTGGCTATTCAGGGATTATGCTGGCTATGGGGACTATGCTGGCTATGGGGGATTATGCTGGCTATTGGGGACTATGCTGCTTATGGGGACTATGCTGCCTACTGGGGACTACTATGCTGCCTATTGGGGACTATGCTGCCTATAGGGACTATGCTGCCTATTGAGGACTTATGCTGCCTATTGGGACATTTACCTACCTATTGGGGACCTATGCTGCCTATTGGGGACCTATGCTGCCTATTGGGACCTATGCTGCCTATTGGGACCTATGCTACCTATTGGGGACCTATGCTGCCTATTGAGGACATATGCTGTCTATTGAGGACATATGCTGCCTATGGGGACTATGCTGCCTATTGGGACCAATGCTGCCTGTTGAGGACATATGCTGCCTATTGGGACTATGCTGTCTATTGAGGACCTATGCTGCCTATTGGGGACCTATGCTGCCTATTGAGGACATATGCTGCCTATTGGGGACTATGCTGTCTATTGAGGACCTATGCTGCCTATTGAGGACCTATGCTGCCTATAGGGGACATATGCTGTCTATTGAGGACATATGCTGCCTATTGGGGACTATGCTGCCTATTGGGGACCTATGCTGCCTATTGAGGACATATGCTGTCCATTGAGGACATATGCTGCCTATTGGGGACTATGCTGCCTATTGGGACCTATGCTGCCTGTTGAGGACATATGCTGCCTATTGGGGACTATGCTGTCAATTGAGGACCTATGCTGCCTATTGGGGACCTATGCTGCCTATTGAGGACATATGCTGCCTATTGGGGACTATGCTGTCTATTGAGGACCTATGCTGCCTATTGAGGACCTATGCTGCCTATAGGGGACATATGCTGTCTATTGAGGACATATGCTGCATATTGGGGACTATGCTGCCTATTGGGACCTATGCTGCCTATTGAGGACATTTGCTGCCTATTGGGGACCTATGCTGCCTATTGGGGACATATGCTGCCTATTGAGGACATATGCTGCCTATTGAGGACATATGCTGCCTATTGGGGACATATGCTGCCTATTGAGGACATATGCTGCCTATTAGGGATGAATGCTGCCTATTGGGAACATTTGCCTGCCTATTATGGACTCTCGCACCACACCAGTCTGAGCCTGAGCTAAAAGCGGAGTTGCACCACTATGTGCACTGATGAGGATGAAATGATATGGACTTGCAAGGCTGCAGTGATGGGCAGTGCAGGCTGTATGTCTCTGTGTGTGCAGTTTTATTGCTGGTATATTGTTTTTGTAGCGCTGTATATATATTGATATTTTACTAATAGCAATTTGGAATCCCTAGGAAATAATGATATCAAGAAAGAGAAAAATTGCTTCACTTGTGACAAATATGGAACCGAACATTGACCATCTCATTAGCCAAAAGCAGGCCCGTAGTTCCCATTGAAATACCAGTAAGTTTGTTAATTTTGAACTTTACTTGTTCTTTATTTTAAGTATTGTGTTTGTTCCTGTTTATTTTTATTTTTTTTTACTTCAAAATAAGAGTCAGAAAAACCACAATGATGTATATATTCACATCAGAGACGAAGCGATCCAATTAAAATAATTTTTATTTCACAAATTTTTAAAAAACAAAAATTAAAAAACATCAATACACGGAATGTCCCAAAGAGGACGCCACCATGGAAATTAATGATAATAAGAATTGATACTGAGTCAGATTATAATAAATAGGCACCAAAAATTAGAAATTAACAAAAAATAAAGACATCAGTGTGTATAATAAATAGAAATAGTGCTTATATATCAAAAAAGATGAAAATATTATTCCAGACTCAAAAAAATATTTAGAGTTGAGAGTCCTCAGTGGTTGATACCTTTTAATGGCTAACTGAAAAGATGGTAACAAACTGCAAGCTTTCGAGACTACTCAGGTCTCTTCATCAGGCAAGGACTAAAACAAAAACTGAAGAATCACATATTTATATACACAACAGGACACAGGAATAATGCAATAGGTAAGACAAGTGACGTGAAGCAGAACTGTCATTATGGCAGAGGGATGAACATAAATATTGGAACAGTTCATAGATAAGGAGACAGTTCTGCTTCACGTCACTTGTCTTACCTATTGCATTATTCCTGTGTCCTGTTGTGTATATAAATATGTGATTCTTCAGATTTTGTATTAGTCTAGCCTGATGAAGAGACCTGAGTAGTCTCGAAAGCTTGCAATTTGTTACCATCTTTTCAGTTAGCCATTAAAAGGTATCAACCACTGAGGACTCTCAAGTCTAAATATTTTTCTATCTACTGGCTAACACGGTACGAAGATACACATCTTTCCTATATTCCAAACTCATGAATCACTAAAACATCATAGTTGGAACTGTACCAGGTAGATTATAATATAGCCAGAGCAATCAATATATCAACGGATCATAGGTACACAGGATGGAATTAATCAAGAAAACACCCTGAAACAATCAGCCAAATTCTTAACACAAGTCCATATATATACTGATAACAGCAGTGTGCTCAGAGAATCATGGAATATAAACTATACAGACAGCCCAATAGGGTGATATTATATCCAGCACATCAAAGTGCTATTCCATCCAGCCATAATATTAACTGTGATGAAAGAAAGAATTGCTTATAGCAGACTATACCTGGTTCAGTGCAACGGTGGCGTCCACCCACCCCGACGCGCGTTTCGCCGTCAGCTTCTTCCAGGGGCGTGGTTTTGTGAGGGATATGGGAGTATTTAAAAATCCACGGAACCAATGGCAATGTGTTGTGAAATTAGAAGGTGTGTCAAAGGTGTGACGCTCAGGGGGTGTGTCAGCGCATGTACGATGATACCACTGCCCACGGTACAGCTTGACTTCCTGGATATCGCTCAGTGAACCGCATGCCTGGAACGCAAGCGGTCACATACAGAGCGCGTCCAGAAGTCTGCCTGGGTTGGGGAAATCAGCACATGCGTACTCCACCCTGCAGTTCACAGGGAAAAAGTGCCGAAGTGCGGAGTAAAGAAGATGAAGCGAGGTAGTCTGTGCAATAAGCATTTAATAAGGTGCCAATAATACAGTGATTATAAAAGATTAATCCAATTCCTGAATAGACTATAATCTAAAGTGCATAAAGTGCTGTAACATTTCCAGGGGGTATAGCTCTAGGATCGCTGTCTGGGTAGACAGAATGGCACGAAAACAGTTCATTCAGACAGCAGTTCTGGTGAAAACTGGCCGCAACCAGCTTTATTAAAGTCCACAGCAAACAGATAAAAATAAATCATAAACAGAAAACCTGGGCTTGTCTAGCCACTAATTACACATAGATCGATTTCCCTGTCTCTCCGGGTCCAGACTCTACCAGTCTGTGCCCAAAACAACACACATGATATATGTTACCAGTATGGAGCTTCACAGATACTCCTCCTTGTGTCTGAAGGCCCCTTCAGCGTCCAGACTTGAGAGAGATCCACTCCTATTCAGCCGCTATTCGCACGGATTCTCACTGAGACTACTCCTGTGTCCGGGGTACCTCCTGCACCCAGACTGAGATAGCTCACACTCCTGGAGACGCTTCTTGTGCCGGGACACCTCCCTGTGTCCAGACTGAGCGTACTCCCACTCCCGGAGACTGCTTCTTGTGCCGGGACACCTTCCTGTGTCCAGGCTAAGCCAGCTCCACTCTTGGAGACTGCTTCTTGTGCCGGGACACCTTCCTGTGTCCAGGCTAAGCCAGCTCCACTCTTGGAGACTGCTTCTTGTGCCGGGACACCTTCCTGTGTCCAGGCTAAGCCAGCTCGCTGATTGTGTTTGCAGACACCTACTTCTGGTCTCCTAATTAAGACCTGAGTGATTTCAGGCCTGAGCTGCAAGTGTGTAATGAATGTAAGGTGTAGTGACCTTTCTCTACCACTAGGTTTACAAAGCCACACATTTCCCTTATACCTAGGTGAAATGTACACCCCATTCAACACATATTCCTTCACTGTCTCACATATCCCCTCCCTCTTCTCCAGACCGGAGGGCTGGTCATCCAGACCGGAGGGCTGGTCAACAATCCAACAGAGACAGTGAACTCTGTACCAGTCATGGCCCTCATCAGCTTCCTCTTCATCTGAAGCATCCGCACTACCCTGTACCCTCCCAGGCCTATACTCTCTGCGGGCCTCGGGTATCCTGCACGGTTTCATCTTGACCTTAGGGCCGGGCTCAGCTTCGATATAGTGCCTGACCAGAGAAGTACGACCCGGCACATCATAACACTTCTGCTGACTCTTCTTCATAAACTCACGTACCTCCTGTCCCTGGTGCACTGACCATGTGTCACCAACTATCACAGGAGGTAAAGGGGGTTTTTCACCTTTCTCTAATTCCCCCTGAACTTTCTTTAGCACATCTACTTTCTCATTCTCATTCTCACTTTCAGGGGTATACAATTCATTCTCATTCTGATCTGGAACCTTAGTTAACATGTCATCCACAACATTAACTGCACCATCTGGTCCCTCAAGTATGTGACTATGTGACAACCCCAGCACTATACTTCTATATAGTTCAGGTACTAGGAGCTGACTCACGACCTCTCCCTGGACTTCAGTGTCCCTATACAATAGGCTATTGTCCATGGCAGCATGAGGAAACCTCTCCTCAGAGCCAGGCTCCTGGGAAACCTTATTTAGAACAATCATATTTTCCTGGGCCGTTTTAAGAGAGGGTTCTCGCCACTGCTCACTCTCAAAACCGTCACAGGACACAGGCAAGTCCGGGACACTCGGTTCCCGAGAACCACCATCCTCGTCTCCCAACATCACCTGCAAAGGAATTTCATCACTATCACAGTCATCATTATTATCAATATCATTATCACATAAGTTTAACGTCCCACTAGCATTGTGTTCCGCCCCTCGGGACTGCGCACCCTCAGTAGGAGCTTCATCACACTGTCCATCAGAAACTTTTTTCCCCCAGAGATCCTTAGATCGGGGAAAGTCATTACCCAATATGACGGGGTGCACCAGGCTCTTCACTACCCCCACTTCATATGAAACCTGTCATGTGTGCATTGCCACGAAGATCGTCGCGGTTGCACATTTTGACTTCTCACAGCTGAGTTGCTGTTTCTTTGTGTTTGGCAGCTAGGGAGTTAATTCTGTCTGTGCTCGGTGCTGGGACTGGGTGCAGTTTCTCCCGGCTGCAATTGATTATTTGTTGATTGGTTTCCTTTAAGTTTCTGGTTGTCTGCTTTGGGAGTTGCCAGTGAAACCCTTCATGCAGACCACAGATAGGAATGAATCTGTATAGACTCTAGTTGAGAGCTCCTTAGTTGTTTTAAGCTTAACTTGCTTAGAGTTTATTTCCCAGACCTTTTATGTTCCTTCGGTGTTTGAGTGTGTATGCAAGAGAGTGCTATCCTGTCTGTCTTATATGTCTAATCTGTGTATTTAGCTGAGATCAGCCCCTATCCCTTTGGTGGTAATCAGGATCCTTCTTAGGACTGATTACAGGGTTCAGGGTCTGATAGGAGACAGGGTTAGGCTGGAGACTTGGACCTCTGAACCATTATCAGTACCTCCAAGGTAAGGGATTAGTTAGGACCCCAGTGTAGGGTCAGGTTAGACCCCGGTCCTCCTCTTTCCTGTTACAGCTCATCAAGTCCTCAAGATTAACCCTGAGTTCAACTGATATCGTTTCTGCACATCTAGTCCTCAAGATTAACCCTAAGTTCTGCTGATATTGTGTCAGGTAAATCTATTTTATACTTACATTCTGATGTTGCTAAACTATATGTTGTATAGAGTGTGGTTCCTGTATAAATAGTTTACTGACATTGTAGTCATATCATTAGACAGCGTGACATTTTCACTGGCCATAAAAAATTATCTCTAGTTACCATGGATCCAGTAGCCCAGCTGGCTCTGCAGTTGCAGGGATTATCCATGGAGCTGACGGACATTAAGTCCAAAGTTTTGTCTCCCCTGGAGCAAACCAGAGTTGAACCTAAAGTAGCTCTTCCAGATAGGTTCACTGGTGGGCGAGACAAATTTTTTTACCTTCCGGGAGGCATGTAAATTATATTTTCGGCTTCGGCCGCGATCATCAGGGAGTGATGAGCAGAGAGTGGGAATTGTTATCTCACTTCTTCAAGGGGACCCTCAATCCTGGGCATTTTCCCTTCCTCCGGGATCCCCGGCTCTACAGTCTGTAGATCAATTTTTTACTGCTCTGGGATTGGTATATGATGACCCAGATCGGGTCTCTCTTGCTGAGACTAAATTACGTAAGATACAGCAGGGAGATCGTCCTGCGGAGGAATTTGCTTCTGAGTTTCGTAGATGGGCCACGGATACTCAGTGGAATGACCCAGCTCTTAGGAGCCAGTTTTGTCATGGGCTTTCTGACAAATTAAAAGACGTTTTGGCTCAGTATGAGTCTCCTCCTTCTCTGGAGGCTGCTATGGCCCTAGCTATCCGTACTGATAGACGGCTTCGGGAGAGGGGTGAGGTAACTCCACTCCCTGTTGTTACTCCACCTACTACTAAAGTCCCTTATGTTGAGGTTCCCCTTGTCTGTTCGGATGAGCCTATGCAGTTGGGAGGGACATCTTTTCGTAGTAGGGGATTGGCGGCACGCCGCAGGACTAGAAGGTGTTTTTTCTGCGGGAAAGAGGGACATTTTGTTGGAGAATGTCCATCCCGTGTCTTGTTAAGTAAAAAGTCACCGGAAAACTGCTAATCCCAGGTTGTGTGGTGGATGACAACCTGGGAGTATGTATTTCATCCGCCGGTTCTTCTCAGTTCCTTGTACCAGTGGAGGTGGTGTTTGGTACTAGAGTGAAGAGATTGTCTGTTCTTCTGGATAGTGGTTCTGGCGCCAATCTGGTTGACGCTCAGTTTGCTCAGGCTCAAGGTATGCATCTGAGTGTATTGGTCAAACCGATCCCTATTTTTTCCATTGACGCCAGGCCTCTCGGCCAAGGTAGCTTTGTTCATGAGGTTCATAACATTGACCTTCGGGTAGGGGCAATACATAGGGAACAATTATCTTGTTATGTGTTGGAGGGTCTACCTACTCCCATTGTGTTGGGACTTCCTTGGCTGGTTAAACATAACCCTGTGATTAATTGGCAGTCCAGAGAGATAAGCCAATGGGGTGAGTTTTGCAAAAGAAACTGCACCCAGTCCCAGCACCGAGCACAGACAGAATTAACTCCCTAACTGCCAAACACAAAGAAACAGCAACTCAGCTGTGAGAAGTCAAAATGTGCAACCGCGACGATCTTCGTGGCAATGCACACATGACAGTACCCCCCCTTCTACGAGGGGCCTCCGGACCCTCAGGGCCAGGCCTGCCCGGGTGAGTTCTGTGGAAGGTCCGAACCAAACGATCTGCGTTAACATCAGACGCAGGGACCCACGTCCTCTCCTCCGGACATACCCCTTCCAATGCACCAAGTACTGAAGGGACCGGCGATTCAGGCGAGAGTCAATGATTTTTGATACTTGAAATTCCAAGTTACCATTGACCAACACTGGAGGAGGAGGTAGAGGTGACGGTATGACTGGTGCCACATACCTTTTAAGTAATGACTTGTGGAACACATTATGAATTTTAAAAGTAGAAGGGAGTTCCAGACGAAATGCCACAGGATTAATTATGTAACTGATCCTGTACGGCCCGATGAATCTGGGACCCAGTGTCCAAATTTTGGAGGGCATTTTGTTTACGTCGGGGGATGCAATTGTCGTTTTCCTTGGCTTTTCATCCACAGACCAATGGTCAGATAGAGCGTCTGAATCAGAGTTTAGAGACATATCTCCCGTGTTTTGTCTCGGAGAACCAGGAGGACTGGTCATCTTTCTTGCCTCTGGCAGAGTTCGCTCTTAACAACAGGCGGAGCGAGTCCACTGGTAAGTCCCCATTTTTTGGGGCATATGGTTTTCATCCCCAGTTTTGTACTTTCAATGGGGGGGGTCCTTCTGGGGTTCCTGAGGAGGAGCGTTTCTCGTCGTCACTTGCTTCTGTGTGGCGAGGTGTATTGAATAATTTGAGTACGATGGGGAACCGTTACAAACGTATGGCTGATAGGAGGAGAGTTTCTGGTCCAGATCTGAATGTGAACGATCTGGTATGGTTGTCTACCAGGAATATAAAACTTAAAGTGCCCTCCTGGAAACTGGGTCCCAGATTCATCGGGCCGTACAGGATCAGTTCCATAATTAATCCTGTGGCATTTCGTCTGGAACTCCCTTCTACTTTTAAAATTCATAATGTGTTCCACAAGTCATTACTTAAAAGGTATGTGGCACCAGTCATACCGTCACCTCTACCTCCTCCTCCAGTGTTGGTCAATGGTAACTTGGAATTTCAAGTATCAAAAATCATTGACTCTCGCCTGAATCGCCGGTCCCTTCAGTACTTGGTGCATTGGAAGGGGTATGGTCCGGAGGAGAGGACGTGGGTCCCTGCGTCTGATGTTAACGCAGATCGTTTGGTTCGGACCTTCCACAGAACTCACCCGGGCAGGCCTGGCCCTGAGGGTCCGGAGGCCCCTCGTAGAAGGGGGGGTACTGTCATGTGTGCATTGCCACGAAGATCGTCACGGTTGCACATTTTGACTTCTCACAGCTGAGTTGCTGTTTCTTTGTGTTTGGCAGCTAGGGAGTTAATTCTGTCTGTGCTCGGTGCTGGGACTGGGTGCAGTTTCTCCCGGCTGCAATTGATTATTTGTTGATTGGTTTCCTTTAAGTTTCTGGTTGTCTGCTTTGGGAGTTGCCAGTGAAACCCTTCATGCAGACCACAGATAGGAATGAATCTGTATAGACTCTAGTTGAGAGCTCCTTAGTTGTTTTAAGCTTAACTCGCTTAGAGTTTATTTCCCAGACCTTTTATGTTCCTTCGGTGTTTGAGTGTGTATGCAAGAGAGTGCTATCCTGTCTGTCTTATATGTCTAATCTGTGTATTTAGCTGAGATCAGCCCCTATCCCTTTGGTGGTAATCAGGATCCTTCTTAGGACTGATTACAGGGTTCAGGGTCTGATAGGAGACAGGGTTAGGCTGGAGACTTGGACCTCTGAACCATTATCAGTACCTCCAAGGTAAGGGATTAGTTAGGACCCCAGTGTAGGGTCAGGTTAGACCCCGGTCCTCCTCTTTCCTGTTACAGCTCATCAAGTCCTCAAGATTAACCCTGAGTTCAACTGATATCGTTTCTGCACATCTAGTCCTCAAGATTAACCCTAAGTTCTGCTGATATTGTGTCAGGTAAATCTATTTTATACTTACATTCTGATGTTGCTAAACTATATGTTGTATAGAGTGTGGTTCCTGTATAAATAGTTTACTGACATTGTAGTCATATCATTAGACAGCGTGACAAAACCTCCCCGAGTTTAGGGACCAAGTCCACGGCAGTCTCTGGGTAGACTTTGGTGTCTCCATGGATGCACACCACACTCAGGTGCTTATCAGGGATAAAGTCTCTATCAATCAGGCTGTCACATACGGAAGTCACTGGACTCTCTGAGTCCAAGAGGACCTGTGCTGGGCAGTCATTTACAACCACCGGGGACACTTGTGGTTCAATCTCTTCGACTGCAGTGGTCACACACACAGGTTCTGCGCAGAGAGAGAGAGACCTGCCAACATCACGGTACATAGGCTCCCCCTCTAGTGAACAGCCGGCTGCAATTTCACAACATCTCCAACACTGTCCACCACAATCACCCTCCTATATGTCCCCTCGGGCCTGAACCCGCTTATCAGCATACCCCATGTCCCCAACAGCTGGAACGCTCTTACCGCGAGAGTTCAGCGTCCGGGAACTCTGAAGTGACGACCTCTCAGACGGCTGGTCACGGAGACAGTCTTTGCTGGTGAAGGCCTTCTCCATCAGGCTGACCAGACGATTGGCGTCCTGGTGGTCTCCTTGTCCGACCTCTGGCTGTACCTCAGGAGGACATGCTCGGGTGTAGCGGTTCACTATCACCTCTTCAACCATGCCGACACGACGGCCGACGTCAGGCTCCAACCGCTTCTTTACTACAGGCAACGCAGGTGCCTTCACAACATTACTCTGGGACGAGGTGCTAAGAGCTGCAATCTGCTCCAACAACTGGTCATACTCCTGCTGGCGCTGCAGGTACTGCCGCTCCATGCTCCGCTGCAGGCTCCGCTGGGCCTGTACCAGGTACTCAACGAGCTCCCTCATACAGCCGGACTTATCTGTCTCAACCACAGCAGTCTTATGTTGCACATTAACTTGTGCCATTTGTTCAAACAGCGCCTCCATGCTGTCATCCATGCTGTCAGACTTCTCTGTCTTAACAACGGCAGTCTTCACTCAAGACATACACACTCTACAGTCTTTTCCATAGAAAAATTCAGCTCTGCTGTGCAGACACTTTTTTTTTTTTTTTTTCTCTGCAAAGTCTATTAGGGCTCCTGTCTCTTTAAGACTGCTCCAAAAAGACGTTTCTGCTGACACACTTTTTTTCTCTGCTGCTATTTCAACAGACTTCACCTTTATTGCTGTCTCCAAGCTACTGTGCTGCATGCACCCTCCAGCACTAACTGTATCAGCCACTGCGCTGCCCCAGCATTCTCCGCCAATTGTAACATTTCCAGGGGGTATAGCTCTAGGATCGCTGTCTGGGTAGACAGAATGGCACGAAAACAGTTCATTCAGACAGCAGTTCTGGTGAAAACTGGCCGCAACCAGCTTTATTAAAGTCCACAGCAAACAGATAAAAATAAATCATAAACAGAAAACCTGGGCTTGTCTAGCCACTAATTACACATAGATCGATTTCCCTGTCTCTCCGGGTCCAGACTCTACCAGTCTGTGCTAGAGTTGAGCGATACTTTCCGATATCCTAAAGTATCGGAATCGGAATGGTATCGCCGATATCACTAAAATATCGGCGATACCCGATACCGATACCGGAAGTCCCATGTAAGTCTATGGGAACAAAATATCGAAATTAAAAAAAACCCATTCTTGCCTTGTTGGTTAATTGTACATGAAGGAAAACAAGAAAGAGTAATGTAGAATGTATTGGGGAAGGTTGAGGAGACATTAAAGGCATAGATGTTTAACCCAATCAAATGGAATAGCATAAATATTTTTTTTTTTAAAGATGTTCGGATTGACGAAGAAATTGACAATGTTAACGTTTTTTATATTTTGGCAAATATGTATATTACACAACTTCCATGCTCTTCATCTTCACCTTTTTAACTTTTCACACACTTTCTCCTTCATAATCTTCTGCAGCATCATCTTTTTCATCAAATTATTCTTCATCTTCACCTTCTTTATCTTCTTCTTAAACTTCTTGCTATTCATCTTTGTTAACATTACTCATATTCTTCTTATTAAACTATTATTCTTATTCATATTCTGCTTCATCTTCTTCATCATATTCTTATTTGTGACAGAGAATCCTGTACTTGTAATCTGTCAAAGTATGAATTTTTCATCCTTCCGTTCTTGCTGTCACAAAAGATTTAAATTACAACAGTATTTGTCCGTGTTCAGTTTAGCCTGCAGCAGCAGGCATTTTCCAGGGGCACCACGAGGAGGAACGGACTCACCCCCATACACTGCTTAGTCTTCTTCTGCTTAGAATTTAGAGCATATATTTTGCTCTTCATTTTGGTCTTATACTTCATGTTCTTCTGCTTTTAGATCTTCTGCTTATTGTTCTTGTGTCTCTTGTTCCGTATCTTGTATTTGTAGCACAATCTTGTACCAGCTGATGTTACTGGGACACGGTTACTAAGCAGGAGGTACCTGTGCTCCAAAGCACTACCAAGGACCAGCAGACGTTGCTGGAACTCGGATACCGAGATGGAGGCACCTAGGCCAAAGGCACTGCGGAGAACCAGTTGACGGTACTGGAACCCGGACGGGTAGCTGAAGGTACAAGAGCCAATGCAAGTAACGAGGACCAGCTGACTGTGCTGGAACCCGGAGGGGCAGCAGAAGGAAAAGAGCCAATGGCACAACCGAGGACCAGCTGACGTTACTGGGACACGGTTACTAAGCAGGAGGTACCTGTGCTCCAAAGCACTACCAAGGACCAGCAGACGTTGCTGGAACTCGGATACCGAGATGGAGGCACCTAGGCCAAAGGCACTGCGGAGAACCAGCTGACGGTACTGGAACCCGGAGGGGCAGCAGAAGGAAAAGAGCCAATGGCACAACCGAGGACCAGCTGACGTTACTGAACCCCAGTAACACAGGAGCAAGTGTTGACTGTGCTAACAGCACTTCCGAGCAACAACTGGCGGTGTTGGAGCCCAGGGTCAAGGAGGATGTTTAAATACTAGATCAAGTAATTTCCTTGTTACCTGTCAATTTTAAATGTCTATACTTCAAACAAGAGAAAGATAACCTTTACTACCATAAGATGATGATTTCATTTAAACTAATATCTAGATAAATAAAGAATTGACAAACATAAACACATACATTAACATGTTGAACAGCAATGCAAACCACAAAATAAATTAGTTAAGGAATCTGCTATACGGTTGTACATAAAAGCATACAAGTACATATCTGAATCCATTAATGATGGATAAGTAACAGTATGTACACCATTTTTATTGTATAGACAATGAATGTCTGACTTCAAAACATCATCAGCATTACAAGTTATCTGTGATATTACTAAAATGTTCCATTTGCTGAATAATGTCACTAAATATTTTATACAAAATTATACAATTTCCATCATGTAATACTCATAATATGTGGCAATAATCATTTTTATTAACAAACATAACCTTTCAAAAGTGCATAGTGCATAGTGAAAATTGCTATTTATGGCTGACTGTGACTGTCGACTTGGAAGCATGACAACAGATAGATAAGGTATATATAGATGAGACTGCATAGCCACAGATGGTGAATTGCGATGTAATACTGTACCTCAATAAAGTGTGCGTCACTACTACATAATTTTTTTTATATAGCTTTATAAACAGGGTACATGGATGTATGCTTGTGCCTTTGTTTTGACGCACAGACTGCCTTCCTGCTGAGACGCATTGGGTAGTGAACAGTTGTGTGCAGTGTTCACTGCAGTCTCTGCGGAATAACCACACTTAGACCTTATAACTTTTCAGACTTTCTTTATCAATCTACCAAGATGAAGAAGGCAGGGAGTAAGGCACGTGGTCGTGGAGTTTCTTCAGGGAGAGGACGTGGGGATTCTGTGGCTGCTGCGGCCCCCAGTGACACAGCATCCACCAGTTTTCCCCGTGAGCGTTCCTTTATGCGCACTTTTGTAGGAGCTCGGAGTACCCCCCTGCTGCGGGAAGAACAAATTGAAGCCGTTGTTGTTTGGATGTCAGCCAATGCATCGACTTCAATTGCTTCCACCTCCTCTCAGGACCACAGCACTGTTGGGCAACCATCTGTCTCTTCACCGCCTGGCAAATTGCCCAGGCAGTCAGAGAGTTCTGTACAGGAGCCAGCTGAGTGTCTGCTTCTGTTCTCAGAATCTATTGGCTTGCAAACAGGGGCCCAGCCAAGCAGCATTCTGTAATGTGAAGAGGGAGTATGCAGTGATGCGCAACAGCTGTGTCTCTCTGAATCTGAAGAGGCGGGTGAGACAGTGCCGATGGTCAGCACACCGCAGAACGCATCTGATGATGATGAGACCCAGGTGCCAGTTTCTGTTGAGCATGGTGCTGGCCAGACCACCCAACAGCAGGTGTTGGAAGAGGGTAGTGGAGATGATGAGGTCCAAGACCCAACATGGCATGAGGAACAGGAAGGTGGTGGGAGCAGCTCAGAGGAATAATAATAATATTTATTTATATAGCGCCATCATATTCCGCAGCGCTTTACAGTTTAGCCGTTTCAGAACACAAGTCATAAGTAACAACGTTAACAATACAATAATTTAAGCTAAATAAGTCGCCCCTGCTCGTGACAGCTTACAATGTACAATGAGATGGGGGAGATACAAAGTATAGGTGTTTATATACAATGGTGCATTTACAATGATGTTCCAGCCATCTTAAGGGACTGAGGGATGGAGATAGTGAATGGGCTAGAGACACACACACACTTACACAGAATACATAGAATGACTTTGATTAGTGAATGTGATAGGCCGCTCTGAACAAATGTGTTTTGAGGGAGCGCCTGAAACCATGCAAATTGTGGATAGTCCTAATTTCTTGGGGTACAGCATTCCAGAGGATTGGCGTAGAGCAGGAGAAGTCTTGGAGTCGGGAGTGGGAGGTACGTATTAGTGCAGAGGTTAGTCGAAAGTCGTTTGCAGAGCGCAGCAGTCGGTTAGGCCGATAGATAGAAATGAGGGAGGAGATGTAGGAGGGGTGCTGCACTGTGGAGAGCTTTGTGGGTGAGAACCAGTACTTTGGTTGAAAGCTGGGAGAGGCCTAGAGAAATGGTTAGTGATAGAAGGAAGATAGAGGAAGACATTGCCCCAACGGTACAAACAGGAGGGAGAGTTAGGCTGCAGACTCGGTTGCCTGTAGCCTCCAGTTTGGCACCTGTTCGGAGCAGTTGTCTTCCAAAAGTCAAAACGTGCACTCCCAGGACTTGCACTGCGTGGTCCTTTTTTCACACACTTGCACATGATATTTGCTATGTGAAATGCAAGCTGTGTAATTAAAAATTAAAAATAGCTAAAAGTGTCAGTCACCTCAATACCACAAATATGTGGAAACATGTGCGGACAAAGCACGTAGTTGAGTTACAAAGACACACTAGAGATGTAGGCCAACCTACAGCAGCACCTACATCTTCAGGTTGTGTTGAAGCCTCTTCATCGAGCTCACACACAGCTGGTTATGCTTCCTCACAGGATCGCCATGGAAGAACCTCGGCCACTGTTGTCCAGAGACAAACTGTTATTCCACACACAGCAGCAAGTTCCCTGTCATCCTCACACTCCCAGGCCACAAAACAGCCATCGGTAGCACAGGCATGGGATAAAAGACGGCCATACTCCGCAAACCATGCACGAGCACAGGCTCTGAATGCTGGCATTGCAAAACTCCTGTCCCTTGAAATGCTGTGATTCAGGCTGGTGGAGACAGACAGTTTCCGTAACTGAATATCATTGTCAATCCCACAATACAATGTGCCAAGCCGATTTCATTTCAGCAGGCAAGCCGTCCCTGGTCTGCAAAAGCATGTTGAGGGAAAAATTAAACATGCGCTACTAAAAGCCCTCAGTAGCAAGGTCCACCTGACCACCGATGCGTGGACCAGTACCCATTGTTATGATCTGCTACAACCAGTAAGGAAAGAAGGGAATTCTGTCCCTACAATACAACTAAGCTGAATCCCTACGATGTAACGGGGAACCTGATCCTGCGACCAGACCCGCTAAAGTCCTCATCTAGTGTGAACGAAGACCTATAGTTGCGAGGGAGTAATCCCTACAAGATCTAGGGACTGTGAGAAAAGGTGGACACCTCCTAACATAAATTGTAGCATGGATAATTAAACAGAAAAATAAATACTTTGTGATCCTAACATCAAGCAAAACTGACAGATTAAGGCACCTAAGCACCCGGCTAGCTTAACAGTAGATAATACAATGAAGTCAAGCAAAGCCAGAAGGGCAGAGCCAGACTAAATAGGGAAAAAAGGTCATGTGACCAGCAAACTGAAACAAAACCTAACAAGAGGGTTCTAACACCCATGGCCAGGGACAATACCTTTCCCTCACTGCCCATTGGGTCAATGTTGTGCAGCCGGGTACTGATCTTGCGAGTGGCGCTGTACGTGTTCTGCCAACTCCAAGGATTGCAGGAATCAAGTCTGTACACATTGATTCCTCCTCCTATTCCAGTTCCTCAGAATCATCGCTGCAGGAGCCGTCACGGTCTACCTCCACATGGACCCGTGAACGTTTACCTGTTGCGACCGATATGAGCACAGCCGTGTCCAAATGTCAACAGGCCATCCTGAAATTAATTTCCATGGGGAATCTTAGCCACACAGCGCAGGAGCTCTGTAATGCCATAAAGCAGGAGAGCGACGTGTGGTTTTTGGAAGAGAATCTACAGGCAGGCTTGGTAGTGTGTGACAATGGCCGAAATCTGGTGTCAGCTCTGGGCCTTGGCAACCTCACTCACATACCATGTCTGTCATATGTGCTCAACTTGGTCGTGCAGAGTTTTTTGAGGGACTATCCGGATCTTGATGCACTGCTGCACAAGGTCCGCCTAGAGTGCGCTCACTTGCGACGTTCCAGCATGGCCAGATCGCTGATTGCAGCTCTGCAACGCAGATTTCACCTTCATGAACATCGCATCATATGTGACGTACCCACCAGGTGGAATTCCTCGTTACATATGTTGGAGCGGTTGTGTGAGCAGCAGCCAACAGTAATGGAGTATCAGCTGCATCAGGCGCAGTCAACTCGCAATTTGCGCCGTTCACACTTCACCACTACTGAGTGGGCCTCTATAATAAGAATAATAATATTATTTATTTATATAGCGCCATAATATTCCGCAGTGCTTTACAGTTTAACAGTTTCAAAACACGAGTCATAAGTAACAACGTTAACAATACAATAATTAAAGCAAAATCAGCCGCACCTGCTGGTGAAAGCTTACAATCTACAATGAGGTGTGGGAGATACAAAGTACAGGTGTTTATATACAATGGTGTTTTTACAATGATGGTCCAGCCATTTTAAGGAAGTGAGGGATGCATGGAGATAGTGAATGGGCTACACACACAGAATTACACATAGAATGACTTTGATTAGTGAATGTGATAGGCCACTGTGAACAAATGTGTTTTGAGGGAGCGCCTGAAACCATCCAAATTGCGGATAGTCCTAATTTCTTGGGGTAGAGCATTCCAGAGGATTGGCGCAGCGCGGGTGAAGTCTTGGAGTTGGGAGTGGGAGGTACGGATTAGTGCAGAGGTTAGTCGAAGGTCGTTTGCAGAGTGCAGCAGTCGGTTAGGCCGATAAATATAAATAAGGGAGGAGATGTAGGGGGGTGCTGCGCTGTGGAGAGCTTTGTTGGTGAGAACCAGTAATTAGAATTGGATCCTATAATGAATGGGCAGCCACTGCCAGTGTAATGAGTGGCGAATAACTCTATGAAGGATATCTGCCACGTTTTGCGTGCGTTTGATGAGTCAACGCGGATGGCGAGTGCAGATGATGCACTAGTCAGCCTGACTGTCCCCTTATCTGCCTGCTTCAAAAAACACTGCAAGCACTAAGGCATGAGGTTTTGGAAGAGGTGGAGGATGAGGAGTCACAAATTCCATCACCTTCTGGACAGTCAGCGCAACGTGGTTCCTCACAAAGGGCTGGAGGACTTTCAAAGTACCATGCTGTATCAACAATTGAACCTCCAGAGTCGCTGTCTATATTTTCATAACCATTACAAACTTTTAATGTATTTACAAAGCACATAATGTACATTTTTTGTCTATCCTTTTGTAATGGTATTGTGTTTCCATAAACTGATGTTACAGAATTATGATACAAAGTTTTTAAATTTTGAGTTTTAAATTTTGTAAATTTATATGTATTTGAAGGACTTTGTGAGGAGGATGAGGAGGAGTCAATGGAGGAGGAAGACATCGCTCCAGAGGGAGGTAGACAATGCTCTAGTCAGTATGTAGACCAAGGGTGGGGTGATGCACAGCAGGCGGAGATGACGCCTCTTCCAGGGGACAACGTTTCTTGGCCAGTTGGGAGTCTGCAGCACATGGTTGATTTCATGCTGCAGTGGCTGAGAAACGACCGCCGCATCGAACACATTCACACCACGTCTGATTATTGGGTGTACACCCTCCTAGACCCTCGCTACCGGGACAACTTACAAAGCCTCATCACACCGTTGAACCGGGAGCGTAAAATGCGGAAGTACCAAGACACACTGGTGCAATCCATAATGTTCTCCATTCCAGCCGAGAGCACTGCTGCTGCTACTGATTTACAAAGCAGCTCTGTGCGTCGAGGCAGTGGAGACAGCTCTGCAACAAGAGGGAGCACAAGCAGCGCCTCTGCACAGGGCAAGAACAGTATGTTCCAAATGTGTCGAAGTTTTGTGGCAGCGCCACCAATGTCTACACCATCCGAGACGGCTCCAGTCAGCAGGAGGCAACATTTCCGTAAGATGGTTACAGACTACATGTCTTGCCCTCTCAGTGTACTCTCAGATGGCTCTTCCCCATTCAAGTTTTGTGTCTCTAAGCTGGATACATGGCCAGAGCTTAGCCAGTATGCATTGGAGGTGCTGGCTTGATCTGCTGCCAGTGTATTATCGGAGCGCGTCTTTACTGCTGCAGGTGGTGTACTAACAGACCGTTGCATGCGACTATCCTACGATAATGTAGAACGGCTTACTTTTCTGAAAATGAACTAGGCATGGATCTCGCCTGAATTTGCCTGTCCGGTTTCAGATTAACTAACTGGTTGGCAACGTTTTCCATGTCTCCTGTTATGTTCATCTTTCTACCACCTGAGCTATACTCCCTGGGCTACAACACTGCCAGTTGCTGCTCAGAAGTGTCGTGTCCACAGACCAATACACAAGCTATAGTGATAGTGGGGTTCAGTAACGCCTGCTGTTCCCCTGCTGTGTGTCCGGCAAAAATTACTGCTACCTAGCTACACATGTTTAAAAAAACATGACATGTTAAAGTGGCTAGTGCTACACATAGATATCAGGCTACACCCTTATTTCTAAGCTGTAAACAAGTGAAACGTCAAATTTAAAACCATTCAATGATTAGTGTTGGTAACAAATCTGTAACTAAATAATTGTGACATATTATGGCAGATATCCACATGTCTAACACAAATGCTAACACAAAAGCATACTTATGCTATAGGGTACTGATGGTGAACCTTCTCACTCCATAACTTTGACCAATCCAACTCACATCATGCCTCAAATGCTGCAATGTTGGAAGTGCATAATGTGGGTTGAACTTTGACAACAGCTGCAGTGCGAAGGTTATCCTTCTGTGTTCTTGGCTTTTAAATAAAAGCATACAAGTAAATATAATAATACATTGTTGATTAAGGGACATGATGTACACCTGTAATATTGTGCAAACAATGGATGTAGGACTATTCCTCTTCAACATTACTTATATTTGTGTCATTTGAAAAAATACATATTTTAGTTAAAAATTAAAAACCCATGTTCAGTAGCTGTGAAAGGCCCGTTTGTGTACTTCTATATTGTTTGCAACCAATGTATTGTATACGGATGGAAGCGCGTCACACTAATAGATTAGATTTATTTTAAATGGAATGTAGCAGAACCAATTGGAGATAAATGAAAAGGATGAGCCACTGAGACACGCTCAGCAGAGTACAAGCAGCAGTGCTTGAACAAGTAACTGGAGCGTGATCTGCACTCAAAAAAGTAAAAAACACAGACTGAAGTGAACACTGAAACACAACTGTCCACAATCTGTGAAAGGCTACTCCTTTGTGTACTTCTATAGTGTTTGCAACCAATGTATTGTATACGGATGGAAGCGCGTCACACTAATAGATTAGATTTATTTTAAATGGAATGTAGCAGAACCAATTGGAGATAAATGAAAAGGATGAGCCACTGAGACACGCTCAGCAGAGTACAAGCAGCAGTGCTTGAACAAGTAACTGGAGCGTGATCTGCACTCAAAAAAGTAAAAAACACAGACTGAAGTGAACACTGAAACACAACTGTCCACAATCTGTGAAAAGCTCCTTTCTGTACTTCTATAGTGTTTGCAACCAATGTATTGTATACGGATGGAAGCGCGTCACACTAATAGATTAGATTTATTTTAAATGGAATGTAGCAGAACCAATTGGAGATAAATGAAAAGGATGAGCCACTGAGACACGCTCAGCAGAGTACAAGCAGCAGTGCTTGAACAAGTAACTGGAGCGTGATCTGCACTCAAAAAAGTAAAAAACACAGACTGAAGTGAACACTGAAACACAACTGTCCACAATCTGTGAAAAGCTCCTTTCTGTACTTCTATAGTGTTTGCAACCAATGTATTGTATACGGATGGAAGCGCGTCACACTAATAGATTAGATTTATTTTAAATGGAATGTAGCAGAACCAATTGGAGATAAATGAAAAGGATGAGCCACTGAGACACGCTCAGCAGAGTACAAGCAGCAGTGCTTGAACAAGTAACTGGAGCGTGATCTGCACTCAAAAAAGTAAAAAACACAGACTGAAGTGAACACTGAAACACAACTGTCCACAATCTGTGAAAAGCTCCTTTCTGTACTTCTATAGTGTTTGCAACCAATGTATTGTATACGGATGGAAGCGCGTCACACTAATAGATTAGATTTTTTCTAATATAATGGAGCTGCACCAATTCCACTAAATAAAATAAAAAAAAAAAAAAAAAAAGTGACACGTGCAGATGCCTACAAACAGCGGTGGATGCAGAGCAAACTGCAGCGTCACCTGCACTGTCACACACACACCTTGCACAGAGCTGTTAAAACAACACTGGCAAAATGAAGCTTTACACAGCGGTTGGTAAACTAGCCTGCCTCAAGCACAGTAGTACACAAAATCGCAATATCTAACTGTCCCTCAGAGTCAGCACAGCAGCGTTCTGTCCCTAACTGAGTTCACAGCACAGTGACGCTAAAATGGCTGCGGCGCCTTTTATAGTGCATTCTGACATCATTTCAGCAGCCAATCACAGCCATGCCATTAGTTAAGATGACCGCATCATTACAGGATGTGCCCACACTTCGTAGGATTCCTCATTGGCTGACTAAAATCACATTGCCTCTCAAAGAATTATGGGAACTTCCGATTCCGGTATACGATATTGAAAAAGTATCGGAATTAAGTATCGGAATTCCGATAACGCGAATATCGGCCGATACCCGATACTTGCGATATCGGAATGCTCAACACTAGTCTGTGCCCAAAACAACACACATGATATATGTTACCAGTATGGAGCTTCACAGATACTCCTCCTTGTGTCTGAAGGCCCCTTCAGCGTCCAGACTTGAGAGAGATCGACTCCTATTCAGCCGCTATTCGCACGGATTCTCACTGAGACTACTCCTGTGTCCAGGGTACCTCCTGCACCCAGACTGAGATAGCTCACACTCCTGGAGACGCTTCTTGTGCCGGGACACCTCCCTGTGTCCAGACTGAGCGTACTCCCACTCCCGGAGACTGCTTCTTGTGCCGGGACACCTTCCTGTGTCCAGGCTAAGCCAGCTCCACTCTTGGAGACTGCTTCTTGTGCTGGGACACCTTCCTGTGTCCAGGCTAAGCCAGCTCGCTGATTGTGTTTGCAGACACCTACTTCTGGTCTCCTAATTAAGACCTGAGTGATTTCAGGCCTGAGCTGCAAGTGTGTAATGAATGTAAGGTGTAGTGACCTTTCTCTACCACTAGGTTTACAAAGCCACACATTTCCCTTATACCTAGGTGAAATGTACACCCCATTCAACACATATTCCTTCACTGTCTCACAGTGCGAAGGTGAATATATATAAGGGGTACACATATATATATATATATATATATATATATATAAATCATATAATATAAATATCATAATGTACAGGAAAAAAGGGGGCAGGATTAACAGGAAAAAATTTATACTATAAAATAAACACAGTAAATAATAAATATATATATATATATATATCTTAATCCAAATTAATGCCCATAAGTGCCAAAAAGAAGGACAAGAATAACAAAATTATTCAGGAAAACTTGATATACAAGAAAAAAAGAAAAAAGTGAATGACAAAAAGACACAGTCCATCGCCAAGCGAAAAAATACTATTATATGTATATGGTTCCAACTTGATAGTAGCCATACAAAGAATCCTCCGCAGAAAATTGTGATAATGGATGAATAGCTTCAGACATAATACAATATGCCCACAATGGAGGACAATATTGATAACTAGAGGAACACAAACATAAATAAAGGTTAAAATTAATAAAAACCATAAACACATATAGACCAAAACAACACCTAAACAAATATAAATAGAACCCAAAACCCCTAAAAAGATATATAACCCAATAAATAATTAAGGAATTGATATAGAATAAACACTAATTTATAAAAAAGCAGCAAATCCAAAACTTTCTTTCTTTCATCACGGTTAATATTATGGCTGGATGGAATAGCACTTTGATGTGCTGGATATAATATCACCCTATTGGGCTGTCTTATTTGAGGCTGTCTGTATAGTTTATATTCCATGATTCTCTGAGCACACTGCTGTTATCAGTATATATATGGACTTGTGTTAAGAATTTGGCTGTTTTCTTGATTAATTCCATCCTGTGTACCTATGATCCGTTGATATATTGATTGCTCTGGCTATATTATAATCTACCTGGTACAGTTCCAACTATGATGTTTTAGTGATTCATGAGTCTGGATTAATATTTTCATCTTTTTTGATATATAAGCACTATTTCTATTTATTATACACACTGATGTCTTTATTATTTGTTAATTTCTAATTTTTGATGTTTATTTATTATAATCTGACTCAGTATCAATTCTTATTATCATTAATTTCCATGGTGGCGTCCTCTTTGGGACATTCCGTGTATTGATATTTTTTAATTTTTGTTTTTTAAAAATTTGTGAAATAAAAATTATTTTAATTGGATCGCTTCGTCTCTGATGTGAATATATACATCATTGTGGTTTTTCTGATTGTTTTTGAAGTGCCTACATATATTTCGGACGTTTTTTCCTTGATTAATTCAAAATAAGAGTGTAGTATATGGTGTATACAGGGTCATACACATCGTGTGAGGTTTATAGAGTGTATATACACTGCTGTATTATACTTTTCATATACAGGTTATAATGCCTGTTATTCTTTGTATAGAGGTGAGTGTGCCATGTATAATATATGGTATATACAGCGTAGTGTCGCATACACTGCTGTATTATACAATATACAACAGTTCCAGTGCTCCATACCTAATATACAGTGTAATGTACAGTGTATATGATGTAACCTGTATAAGATGTGACATTGGCTTGCCCCCCCTAGTTTTGATCCTAGGTACGCCCATGTCTGCATAGTATATTGCACGCCGTAGTCCTCCATGTAGCATAATGCACATCATTTCCCTCCCATATAATATAATAGACCCTATTGTACTCAATATAGTATAATGCACTCCCCATAGTCATCCATATAGTATAATGCAACCTATAGTCATCCATAGAGTATAATGCACTCCCCATACTACCCCATATAGCATAGTGCACGCGATAGTCAGTATAATGCACCCCATAGTCCTCCATATATGTAACACACTCCCCATAGTCCTCCATATAGAATGCACCCAGTTGTCCTACATATGGCATAATGCACTCCCATAGTCCTCTGTATAATATAGTACCTCATAGTCCTCCATATAGCATAATGCACCCCATATCCCTCCATATAGTATAATGGTCCCCATTGTACTCCATGTAGCATAACGCACTCCCCCTAGTCCTCCATGCAGTTTCATGCACCCCACAGTTATCCATACAGTATAATGCACTCTCCATAGTTCTCCATATAGCATAATGCACCCCACAGTCCTCAAAATAGTAAAATGCACTTCCCAGTACTCCATATAGTATAATACAATCCTCATAGTCCTCCATATAGTATAATGCATCCTACATAGTCCTCTATATAGTATAATGCACTACATAGTCCTCCATATAGTATAATGCATTCTACATAGTCCTTCATATAGTATAATGCACTATATAGTCCTCCATATAGTATAATGCACTATCTTTAGTCCTTCATGAAATATAATGCTCTCCTAATAGTCCCCCTATGGTATAATGCACTCCCCATAGTATTTTATATAGTATAATACACGCCCCATAGTTCTCCATACAGTAAGTATAATACACTCCCCATAGCCCTTTATATAGTATAATGCACTCCCCATAGTCCTCCATATAGTATAATACACCTCAAAGTCCTCCATACAGTATTCTGGTCACAATATATTCATTAATTTAAAAAAAAATACAATACTAACCTTTCCTCCTTGTTCCTCCGCTGCTCCAATCTCTGCAGTGATCGCTTTGATGAAGCCACACATCTCAATACAGTAGGCGCTATGTGGTGACATTATAGCACCTGCTGCACCGAGATGTCAGACGCAAAGAGAGAATGATAGAGGGATATTAAATTTAACTGTATTGGCAAACAGTATGCTGAAACAGTTGAACGAGCGATGACAGTTTGGGGAGCGCTCACAGGTCCCAAAGCAGCCTGGTGGCTTACCGCCATCGGCGGTATGCCACTAAGTACAATATAAGTCTTTTGTTTTATTTTTGCGAAGTTCACAGTGCAGTATAACTGGTACAACTGTTTTTTAAAAAAAGAGTCTAGGATCAGTGTGAGAGGTTCGGATATTTCAGCATAATTGGCAGCGACATAAGATGTAATGAGGACCAGATGGGTGATGGGGTTGGAGCAATTTTTATTTTTACATGTGTGACAAAGTCACTAGCAAAGTGCTGGAAGGGAGATATGTTTCACTGAGGTTTTTGGCTTCAGTGATTTGAAACCCAGAAGTTTTGCTTTTGCACGCTAAGTGTTGATAGGGGTTTAGTCAACCATTTTGTTTAAGGGCTGCAATTTTGTGGGCAACCATAGAGCAGGTGGGAGGTTGTCCACCTTTTCTCCACTCCAGGGTGTGGTCTGCGGCTTAAGCAGTCAGCCTCCAGAAGCATTCAGGGTTCAGTGTGTTTGGAGAGAGTTACTCCAGGAAAGTGGTTGTGTTGATGCTAAACTGAATCATGTTTTTGCTAACCCTGAGTGGGCAGATCCCCACAAACATAAGGACTGTGAGATACCATTTTTTATTTTTCCTGTTTATTTTACTTCAACATGGTTTATGCTGCATGTACCTAATAAACCAGTGAAGGATTTAAAGACACAGTGTTCCCGTTTCTACCTCAGTGTACTGCTGAGTAAGCTGATCTACCACACGTTACATTTATTATGTTTTGGGGACTGGAGAGACCCCAGCGTATATTCAGGGACATTAAGTTAGAGAAGAATAACTTTTCAGTAAATCAAATTTTCAGGAAACATTTCACAGGAACAGGTGAACTTGAATTTTGTATGATCTGCTCATCTCTAACCCCTTATTGAAATAGCGACTGGGAATGAGGTTAAAGCGCCCTACCCAGAGTCAAAAATTCTCTGGGGTTTCAGCTATCAGGGGTAGTTGAGACCCTGGAGAATACGATCAGGGCTGTTTTTTCCGGTCCCCTATTATGTGATTGCCGTTTTTTAATGAATTACTGCGATCAAGTAATAAAAAAGTGCCAGCTATTAAAAAAGTTCTTTCTTCTGACATTGTATTTAATAGGAGAAATGAGGTCTCCAAGTCCACCCGATTCCTACGCAATCCCCTGACCCTTCGCTGGCTAGAAACCTGCAACAGCTGGGATTTTTCCTATTGGTTCATTTTGATCATTGTGATAGACCCTATCACAGTGATCACAGTTAGTGATGGGAAAACACTAAAATGCTCGGGTGCTCGAGTCGAGCAAATTGGAATACTCTGGTACTCGGACAGAACAACGAGCCCAATGTAAGTCTTATGGGAGACCCGAGCATTTTTGCTGCGATCCCCCCGGGGGTCCTTTTAAGGTCTAAATGCATCTGAAAATGATGGAAACACTGCTCAAATGACAAGGGTACATCTTGAGGATCGCCCCTGGAAGCATTTCTGACTCCTAGTTCACAGCTTTAAACAATGTCAGAGTTTCATGCCATTTTTACAGGTGCACCAAAAAACATACCTAAATGAAACTAAAACGGATTTTGCTGGGAAATATATTAAGGTACATCCTTTCCAGGTTAATGACTTGTATATAAGGTAAAATAATTAACCCCAGACCAAAATGTTCCTCCACCACTTGGGCTATGTTGAGACGCAGCGTTTTTCAACTTTAACGTTGCTTTCAACCAAAACAAATGCATTCACAGGGAAATGTCATAGTAACATTTATCAACCCAAGCTGGCCATATGGTGTGTGATACATAAGCAGATATATCTTGTTTCATTTATGAAGGAGGGCCTGTGCACACGTTGCGGATTTGCCTGCGGGTTTTTCCGCACAGAATCCTCACCTCTTGGCAGAAAACGCAGGTGTGGTTTTGACGCGTTTTTGTGCGGATTTGCCCTGCGGTTTTACACCTATAATGGAATAGGTGTAAAACCGCAGCGGAATCCGCACAATGAATTGACATGCTGCGGTTTTAAAACCACACCAAATCCGCGTGGAAAATTTTGTATCATGTGCACAGCTTTTTTTTTTCCATAGATTTACATTACACAGTGCCCTGCCTGCGGAACTGCAGCGGAACCGCAGGGCAAAAACCTCTGCGGAACCGCAGGCAAATCCGCAACATGTGCACAGGTGTTATGATTTGGTAGCTGAGGAGAGCAGGCAAAAACAGCAATACACCAGAGAGGTTGGAATCTACCCTGACTAACCACCACAACTAAAGGCAGCCGTGGAGCGTTCCTACGTTGGTCCTAGATGCCTCGTCACAGCCTGAGAGGTTAAGTACACCTAAAGATAGAAAGAGGAAAGCTATCTGCCCCGGAGCAGATCCCCAAAGAACATAGGAAGCCCCCAAACATGTAATGGCGGTTAGACAAGAGAAAATACAGACACAGACAGAAACTAGTATAAGCAAACGATGGGGCCCAATCTTCCTAGACAGAAAAGGATAGGAAGGACACTTACTGCAATCCAAAAAAACCCTAAAAAATACCAACTCTACTAATTGCAAAAACACCTGAGATCACATGACCTCTACCACCTAAATAAGTTCTCTGGTGTAACAAAACTAAGCCACAGCCACTGAAAAAGCTGGAAAAGGCAAATGAACAAATAACAGTGGCTCCAGAAGAACTGAGAGGAGACCAAGCCCCCCGGGGAGGGGGACCTGGCTAACTTCACAGAAATGCAGAGAAATATGCAAATGGTAAGCACAAAAACAAAAAGCAGAAAATATCTTATCTGAGAGCAGGAGAAGAGGCAAGACTCAGCAAGCTTCCAAGTGAAGCAGGAACCACAGTTGAGACAAGAACAATTGATCACCGGCAACCATGATGGGAGGAAACCTCCCTTATATAAGACCAGTCTGTAACTCCTGATTGCCAATCCTCATTGAATGGTTCAGTACTGTTTGTAACCACCAGAGGGAGCTTCTGCTCAGAATTCATTTCTAACACATTCACAACACACAGACCCTTAAAGTCACAGAGCCTATTTTTACAGGGGCATCAGGCATTAATCTGCTTAAAGGGCCATTATTAAACAGTGGGTCTCTTAAACTGTTATTGCCTATGCAGTGAGTGGATGGGCTGCCAAGAATTACGACACACTCCAATACCCTTTTCACAAGATGTCCAAGAGGGCTTCCATAAAAAATGTTGCATTGAATGCAAGGCCTGCCCTGCTACCAAGTCATATGCACCCCAATAAGCCTTTGAACCCAGGTACTGGATGGGCACATGAAAATCCACTTCACATTATTCATTTTGTACTCCCATTCCCTTTTCTTATGCATTGACTGCAAGGCCTGCCCTGCTACCAAGTCATCTGCACCCCAATAAGCCCAATCCCCCTTTGGAAGAAACATGGATGGCCTCTTAACAAATAATGTCCCATTAAAAAGGAGCGGGTCTCCTAGACTTGTAATGCCTGGCCAACATTTTCCTCTCTGGGGTACACCTCAACCTTTTTCATAACAAGTATTTAACACCCAGCAAAAACCCCCACCCTTGTTAGGATTTTGACACTGGCTGTAGCAGCACAGAATATGTTAATGCTGGTGATCTAGTGGTGGTGGATGATGAGCCATGGAGGAACATCTGATTAAAAACTAGGCCAAATTTAAAAGAGCTTTTACACTTGGAATGCACATACACTTAGTGTGTGGGCTGGCAAACATTTTCCCCTGTGGGTACACCGCAACCTTTTCTATAACAAGTATTTTATGCTCATCAAAACCACCCACCCTTGTTAGGAATTAGACACTGGCTGTAGCAGCACGGAACACGTTAACCCTGGTGATCTACAGTCAGTGGCTGATGAGACGTGAAGGAAGGCCTGATTAAAAACTAGGCCCAATGTAAAGGAGCGGGTCTCCTACACTTGGATTGACCATATGCTGGCAAACATTTTCCCCTGTGGGGTATACCTCAACCTTTTCCATAACAAGTATTTAACACCCAGCAAAAAAACCCCACCCTTGTTAGGAATTCGACACTGGCTGTAGCAGCACGGAACACTTTAACCCTGGTGATCTACTTGCAGAGGCTGATGAGACGTGGAGGAAGGCCTGATTAAAAACTAGGCCCAATTTAAAGGAGTGGGTCTCCTACACCAACAGTTCAGTGTGTGCATGTGGGGCCAACCCCGATGCACGTTTCGGTATAAACCTTCATCAGGTATCTGCAGTCTTTATACATGTTGTGGGGGGTCACACTTGCGAGAAACTTGCACGAGTCTCGCACCTTAATAACCGGCACTCAGGACCGGAGTGTTCAGCTGCATAGAAATACATGCAGCCGCACACTCCAGTGTTGGGTATTGAGGTGCAAGACTCGTGCGAGTTTCTCGCAAGTGTGACCCCACCCTCACAATGGAGCTACTATACAGATCACACTGATAGGATACATGTATCTTACATGTGGTGGATATTTACACTGATATGGTCTCTTACTTATCATACATGTCTTGAACACTAAGATTCTGATAATTCTGTTATATTGCAGGTTGTGTTTTGATTGCAGTTTAGCATCTATTTACATGCATGCTCCTCTGTGTGTCAATTTAAAATATTGTGACTCTTCATATACTTACTGTTCTAACCTGATGCAGTGTCCAGTTATGATAAAAGCACATCTATAAAAAGGCTTATATCTGTATATATTATTGTGATGTGTGTGCACCTGTCTTCCACAGTGCCACCATTATATCAACCATGTATTTAATAAAAGGTTTTTATCCTCATTACATGCATGCTCGTTTGTGTGTCAATTTACCATATTGTTTTTCCAATAAATTTTATTAAAATTTATAATAACAGGGAAAGGGTAAGGGAAGGGGGAAAGGGAAATAATGCATTGTCATACAATCAATCCATAAAATACAAAGAAGAAATAGATATTTCTCAGATCAAAAACATAGCCAAAGATATTACGCAAATATAAACTAGAAATACAAACCAATGCCCTTATGGAAATAGTTCTATCCAACGGTTCCATTAACTAGCAAATGTTTTAAAGCACTTATTTGAAATAGCAATTTTATTTTCATAAGATTTATGTAAAGAAGTTTTATTAATTAAATCTTCTAATGAGGGAATATTAGGGGACTTCCAAAAAAGAGCAATATTATTTTTGGTAACTAAAAAAAAGTGAAGAATAAGTTGTCTTATGGATGGAGTGAACTGATCAATGCCCAGAGAGAGTAAGGCCAATTGAGGGGTTAAAATAAAATCATTAATATTTAAAATTTGACCAACTAAGGACTCAACCTCTATCCATAATGGTCTAATCTTTGGACATGACCAGTAAATGTGAAATAGAGAACCAATCTGTCCACATTCTCTCCAACAATTTGGGGAGTTGTCTGAGTTGATCTTGGCTAATCTTGAGGGAGTATAGTATCATCGTGATAATAGTTTATAAAACGACTCTTGGAGAGTCATTGAAATAGTGGAAGAGTACGTTGTTATAATCGCCTTTTCCCAATCGTCTATGTCGACTAAAAGGTGGAGGTCCTATTCCCATTTAATCATGTCAGGAGATTTATAAAAGGTTTGATCCAAGCTAAACCATTTATAAGGGTATTGAATGCTCCAAAAAATATTATGACCTACATTTTTTAACATAAGGACAGAAGGTTCAGAGAGATATAGATATGGTTTGGTCTGCAGAAAAGGCTCTATTTGGTTCTTCAAGATTAGAAATTGTAAAAAGGCAGAAGAGGGAATCCCAAATTTAACCTTGATTTGTGTAAATGGGTAGAAAAATTTACCATCGTAAATGTCTTGAATTTTGGTAACACCACAACTAGCCCAGAGTGGATCTAGATTAAACTCTGCAATAACCTCAACCAAAGAAAGAGGAAGTCCTTTAATAATTTCTGATTTAGGAATTTGCCTTCTAAGTCTGAATAATTTCATCCAAGCTTCTGAAATCGCTAAGAAAATAGGATGATTAATAGGGAAAGTCCCTTTTTTGATAAGCAGATTGAAAATAATTTTGTTCAGTGGGGTATCTTTATTGAAAAATAATTCCAAGTCAATCCAAGATGGTTTATATAGGCTAGGCCACCACCAAATAGACTGCTTCATGAGATTAGCATAATAATATGCTGTAATGTTGGGCAGACCCATTCCACCATGTGGTTTGCTTTTAAATAATTGATTAGTAGCAATCCTAGCCCTTCTATTACCCACACACAAAAGATTAATGTTGTGAATGTGTTAGAAATGAATTCTGAGCAGAAGCTCCCTCTGGTGGTTACAAACAGTACTGAACTATTCAATGAAGATTGTGAAGATTGGCAATCAGGAGTTACAGACTGGTCTTATATAAGGGAGGTTCCCTCCCATCAAGGTTGCCGGTGATCAATTGTTCTTGTCTCAACTGTGGTTCCTGGTTCACTTGGAAGCTTGCTGATTCTTGCCTGCATCTTCTGCTAACAGATAAGATATTTTCTGCTTTTATTTTTGTACTTGCTTTTTGCATTTTTCCCTGCACTTCTGTGGAGGTCAGCCAGGTCCCCTCTGGGGGCTTGTGCTCCTCTCAGTTTATATGAGCCACTGTTATTTGTTCATTTGCCTTTTCCAGTTTTTTCAGTGGCTGCGGCTTAGTTTTGTTACACCAGAGAACTAATTTAGGTGGTAGAGGTCGTGTGATCTCAGGTGTTTTTGCAATTAGTAGAGTTGGTATTTTGTTAGGGTTATTGGGATTGCAGTAAGTGTCCTTCCTATCCTTTTCTTTCTAGGAAGATTGGGCCCCAACGTTTGCTCATACTATTTTCTGTCTGTGTCTGTATTACCTCTTGTCTAACCGCCATTACATGTTTGGGGGCTTTCTATGTTCTTTGGGGATTTGCTCCGGGGCAGTTAGCTTTCCTCTTTCTATCTTTAGGTGTAGTTAACCTCTCAGGCTGTGACGAGGCGTCTAGGACCAACTTAGGAACGCTCCACGGCTGCCTTTAGTTGTGGTGGTTAGTCAGGGTACTGCAATCCAGTAGATTCCAACCTCTCTGGTGTATTGCCATTTTTGCCTGCTCTCCTCAGCTACCAAATCACAACAGTATCACCGGCCTAACTGAAAATTATATGGTACTCACAGAAGGGAAAAAAAAGTGTGGAAAGAAAAAAAAAGTAGTCAGAATTGTCAGAGATATTTCTTTTTTCCTGTTTGTTGCATTTTTTTTTCTCCCTCTGTTTCTCTGAGTGCTGAGGAGGATTTTTTTTTCTCTCAATGGAGCTTGCACAGTTGTCTGGCCGTGTGGATCAGCTTGCCACTGAAGTTCGGAGTATTGCTATCTATCTTGCAAGGTTGCCTGTTGTGGAACCTAGGATTCCCATGCCAGATTTGTTTTTAGATGATCGAGCTAAATTTCTGAATTTCACAAATAACTGTAAGTTGTTTTTTGCCTTAAAACCTAAGTCCTCAGGGAACGCAGCACAGCAGGTTCAAATTGTCATCTCTCTCCTGTGCGGCGATCCTCAGGATTGGGCTTTTTCCCTGACACCTAGTGACCCTGTTTTGAGTAATGTTGATGCATTTTTTCTGGCTCTGGGGTTATTGTACGATGAACCTAATGTCACTGATCAAGCTGAAAAAACCTTGTTGGCATTAAATCAGGGGCTTGAGGACGCTGAGTTATACTGTCAGAAATTTCGAAAGTGGGCAGTCCTGACCAAATGGAATGATGATGCTTTGGCAGCCCTTTTTCGGAAGGGTCTGTCAGAGAATGTAAAAGATGTTATGGTGGGTTTCCCTGCTCCCTCTGGTCTCAATGATTCTACGTCATTAGCGATTCAAATTGACAGACGTTTGCGTGAGCGTAGAGGTATGCGTGGAATGGTGTTGCCTTGTGAGCCAGCTTCTGAACCCATGCAGTGTGATAGAGTGGCTTCTGGGGCACAGCGTCATGAGTTTCGAAAACGCGATGGGTTATGTTTCTACTGTGGTGACGCCTCTCATGCTATTTCAATAGACAAAAAAACCTGACTGGCACATCCAGACTAATGTGAACTAGGTGCAAACCAAGGGAAGCTACCCCCATGTAAAACATACAAAAAAAGGCTGCACGCAAGCATACTAAAGCATGACAACATGGAATACATGAAATTTAGAATAGCAATATGGCTTTGGAATATAAGGAAAAATTTGAGACGCTTAGTATAAACATTTGGCCAAACATTTTAAAGCCCACCAACCATCGTCAAGGTGGTCTCAATTCTGGTGAGTTCCTGACCTAATGTGAACATACCTCTATTAGGCTGATATCTGAATTTCTGGGTGAATATGCACCTCTGTCAGTAATGCCTGCATTTATGGGTAAAGTAGGGACCTGGTGTAATTAAAATCACCACCTGGTGGGGGCGGAGTGCTCGATCAGCAAGCTAACATTCAATAGACAAAAAAACCTAGAGGTATGTTCACATTAGGTCAGGGACTCACCAGAATTGAGACCACCTTGACGATGGTTGGTGGGCTTTAAAATGTTTGGCCAAATGTTTATACTAAGCGTCTCAAATTTTTCCTTATATTCCAAAGCCATATTGCTATTCTAAATTTCATGTATTCCATGTTGTCATGCTTTAGTATGCTTGCGTGCAGCCTTTTTTTGTATGTTTTACATGGGGGTAGCTTCCCTTGGTTTGCACCTAGTTCACATTAGTCTGGATGTGCCAGTCAGGTTTTTTTGTCTATTGTATGTTAGCTTGCAGACCGAGCACTCCGCCCCCACCAGGTGGTGATTTTAATTACACCAGGTCCCTACTTTACCCATAAATGCAGGCATTACTGACAGAGGTGCATATTCACCCAGAAATTCAGATATCAGCCTAATAGAGGTATGTTCACATTAGGTCAGGGACTCACCAGAATTGAGACCACCTTGACGATGGTTGGTGGGCTTTAAAATGTTTGGCCAAATGTTTATACTAAGCGTCTCAAATTTTTCCTTATATTCCAAAGCCATATTGCTATTCTAAATTTCATGTATTCCATGTTGTCATGCTTTAGTATGCTTGCGTGCAGCCTTTTTTTGTATGTTTCTCATGCTATTTCAGTCTGCCCTAAGTGGGGAAGACGTTTTGCATGCTCAGTTGTCTTGGGTAGTGTTCAGACTAAATTTCTGTTGACTGTTACCCTGAATTGCTCCCTGTCCACATTTTCTGCTCAGGCCTTTGTTGATTCGGGAGCAACTATTAACCTGATGGATTTTGATTTTGCTAAACGTTGTGGGTTTCCCTTGATACCCCTACGGAAGTCTATCCCCCTACTGGGGATTGATTCTACCCCTTTGGCTGAGAATAAACCCCAGTTCTCTACTCAGGTGATAATGAGGGTTGAACTTGATCATCATGAGAGTTGCAAATTTTTGGTGCTGTATAATCTGCATGACATTATTGTACTAGGTTTCCCTTGGTTACAGTCTCATAATCCTGTTTTGGATTGGAAATCTGTGTCTGTAACCAGTTGGGGCTGCCAATGTGTTAATGCCAACACTCCTGTTTTTTCTGCCTCTCCCCAGGCTCAGGATGTTCCTGACTTTTTGACTGATTTTTCTGATGTGTTTAGCAAAAGTAAATCTGCATCCATGCCCCCCCATAGGAGCTATGACTGCGCTATTGAATTAGTGCCTGGTAGTAAATTCCCTAAAGGTCGCCTTTTTAACTTGTCTGTACCTGAACATGACGCTATGCGGTCTTATATCAAGGAGTCATTGGAGAAAGGTCATATCAGACCATCCTCTTCACCCTTGGGTGCCGGTTTTTTCTTTGTGGCCAAAAAGGATGGTTCATTAAGACCGTGTATTGATTATCGTCTCTTGAACAATATCACTGTGAAATATCAATATCCGTTACCCTTGATTTCTGACCTGTTTTCCAGGGTGAAAAGTGCTACTTGGTTTACCAAGCTTGACCTCAGGGGGGCGTATAACCTTATTCGCATTAAGCACGGGGATGAATGGAAGACGGCATTTAATACCCCAGAGGGGCATTTTGAGTACCTAGTGATGCCCTTTGGGCTCACTAATGCTCCTTCCGTCTTCCAGTCCTTCATGAATTACATTTTCAGTGATTTTGTGGATAAATTTCTGATTGTTTATTTGGATGATATCTTGATTTTTTCCAATGACTGGGACTCTCATGTGAAACATGTTCGGACTGTGTTCCAGATTTTGAGAGAGAATGCTCTGTATGTGAAGGGATCAAAGTGTCTTTTTGGCGTACAGACGATCTCATTTCTGGGATTCATTTTGTCCCCATCTGTTATTGAAATGGACCCGATCAAGGTTCAGGCCACCTGTGATTGGGTCCAACCTACTTCATTAAAAGCTCTTCAGAGATTCTTGGGTTTTGCCAATTTTTATCGTAAATTTATTGGTAATATCTCTGTTATTGTTAAACCATTGACTGATTTGACCAAAAACGGTTCTGATGTGGTGAATTGGCCTCCTGAGGCAGTCTCTGCGTTTCAGGAACTTAAGCAGAGATTCACTTCTGCTCCTGTACTATGGCAGCCTGATGTTTCTCTGCCATTTCAGGTGGAGGTTGATGCCTCTGAAATTGGGGCAGGTGCCGTTTTGTCCCAAAGAGATCCAGAGACCTCTAAAAGTAACCCTTGTGCCTTTTTCTCTCGAAAATTTTCTCCAACTGAACGTAATTATGACGTGGGTAATCGGAGTTATTGGCCATGAAGTGGGCTTTTGAAGAGTGGAGACATTGGCTGGAGGGAGCCAAACATCAGGTGGTGGTCCTCACGGACCATAAGAATCTGGTTTATCTGGAATCAGCCAAGCGACTTAATCCTAGACAGGCCAGGTGGGCCTTGTTTTTCACACGTTTTAATTTTGTGGTTTCCTTTCTTCCTGGCACTAAGAATGTTAAGGCGGATGCCCTCTCGAGGAGTTTCCTTGCGGACTCTTCTGAGTTATCTGATCCTGCTGTTATTTTGAAAGAGGGTGTAGTTCTTTCCGCCATCTCACCCAATTTGAGACTGGCTCTGGAAGGGTGTCAGGAGGATAAACCCGAGCGCTGCCCTATTGGGAAATTGTTTGTCCCAGACCGGTGGAAAAAAGAGTGTGATGTCTGAGATTCATTGTTCCGCGTTGGCCGGTCATCCCGGAATTCTTGGTACCAGAGACTTGGTTAGTCGGTCCTTTTGGTGGCCTACTTTGTCTCGTGACGTCAGGGAATTTGTGCAGTCCTGCGGGACTTGCTCACGCTCCAAGCCTTGATCTCGCTCTAGTGGTTTGTTGATGCCATTGCTTGTGCCCAAGAGACCATGGACCCATATCTCTATGGATTTCATTTCCGACCTCCCTGTTTCTCAGAGAATGACCGTTATCTGGGTGATTTGTGATAGGTTTTCCAAAATGATACATCTTGTGCCATTACCTAAGTTGCCTTCCTCCTCCGAATTGGTGCCTTTGTTCCTTCAGCACGTGGTTCGGTTACACGGCATTCCTGAGAACATTGTGTCTGACAGAGGAGTCCAGTTTGTTTCCAGATTTTGGAGGACTTTTTGTTCTAAACTTGGCATTCAGTTATCTTTCTCCTCGGCTTTTCATCCTCAGACCAATGGACAAACTGAGAGAACAAACCAGACAATGGAGACTTATCTGAGATGCTTTGTGTCTGCTGATCAAGATGACTGGGTCTATTTTTTGCCTTTGGCTGAGTTTGCTCTTAATAATAGGGCTAGCTCTGCTACTTTGATGTCTCCATTTTTCTGCAATTTTGGGTTTCACCCTCGATTTTCTTCGGGACAGACGGAGGCTTCTGTCTGTCCAGGTGTTGATTCTGTTGTGGAGCGTATGCAGCAGATTTGGGACCAGGTAGTGGAGAGGTTGTCCCTCTCTCAGGAGAGGGCCCAGCGGTTTGCCAACCGGCATAGGACACCTTGCCATGACGGACTCTGCACGTCAGTGGACATTAAGGGGTTAAGGTACCTCTAATGACTGCTTTATGAGCATTCCATTGTAAAAAGGGCTTTGTAGAATCAAAAGGGTTTTCTCTAAAATAATTAGTTAGGGCCAGGGAAATTTCTTTATGATATTTGGAATTTTGAAATATTGAGGAATTACACTTCCATAAAAATTGATTGTTAATTGTATGGCCGACTTCAAATTCAGCAAACAATGGGGCATGGTCAGAAATAGTTTTACTACCTATAGAAATGGATTTCAATCTAGGGAGGGAAAATATATCTGTCAGGATAAGATCTGTCCTTGAAGCTGATAAATGAGTGTCCGAGAAATAGGAATATTCTTTCGATGTAGAATTAAGGCATCTAAATGAGTCAAATAATTCATTTTTAAAAATCCAACAATTTAGTGAGGGAGATTTGCATCTATTAGTAGAGGATGAATCAAGAATGTTATCTGGTACAATATTATAGTCTCCCAACATCAGTAAAATACCTCTTTTAATTTGATCAACTTTATTTTATTTAAAAATTTAATTTGACCCTTATTTGGGACGTATAGATTAACTATTGTGTACATTTTAGCGTTTAGATTACAAACCAAGATATGGTAGTATCCATTAATATCAGAAACCTCTTCTAACAATTCAAAAGATAAAGAATTCCTTATCATAGTGATGACTCTCGAATTCTTTGAGGAATTCGACGACTCAAAACTAATAGGATAATTTCTTAAAGAAAATTCTGGGTGATTATTTCGTTTAAACTTTGACTCTTGTAAACAAACTATGTCTGCTGAAGATTTGAGAATTTCTCTCTGGATGGTAAAGCGTTTATTAGTACTATTAAGTCCCCTTACATTATGAGAACACAATTTAATAGTCATATTACTAAACAATGGACCGTTGGTTAATTACAAACAAAACAAAGGGCTTCTGTATAAAAATAAACTACAAACTATGAAGCAAATAAACACAAAATACAAATCTCTAGAAGGAATCCTACACCACGGATTCTCCTTCTGGTGTGGGGGGAAAGTCCGTGTGGTGCACTATCTGAGGAAACAGCCTCTAATGTAAGAATAAAATGGCCCAATCTAAACTTAGCACACCACTGAAAAGTAAAACACTTAAAGCATCATGAAATATTAAACGGTAACCAATTCAGACTGTATAAAAATTTTAAATCAGAATATACATTTTAGCTCTCAAGTAACAAGTAACTGATTAACAGTTTCAGCAGGAAACCCCACTTATACGGGATTTCTTTGTCTCTTAAGACTGATGTAATGGGTCTAAAAAGCTTTCTTCCCTCAATGGTTTCTTTGGAGAGGTCAGAGAATAACTTAAGATGTCCAAAAGGTTCTGGGAAACCCTTTTTACTTTGACATAGTTCGGATCCTTTCCTTGATGTGGTAAAAGTGAATCCGCATTATAGTGTCTCTTGGTAATTCTCTTGGGATATTAGATGGTTTTGGCAGCCTATGGATACGGTCCACTATTAAATCAGAATCAGATAAATTTGGCAGCATATGTTTGAAGACAGATTTAATGTAATCAGTAAGTCTATTAGGTTTAACATCCTTAGAAATACCCCTAATTTTGATGTTATTTCGTCTTGACCTATCTTCTATGTCAACCAATTTAAGCTTTAGTTTCTGAAGCTCTACCTCTGTATCTTGTTTCTCCTTTGAAATAATTTCATATTTTTTTTCCATATCCGATAGTCTTTTTTCCTGGTTTTTCAATTTATTACTGAATACATCTAAGGTTTCCTGGAAAATTTTGGTTTGTTTGTCGAGATCTAATTTAAGTCTAGCGCTAATTTTATCGGCAAGACTGGTCATAAATGCCTCCATGGAGTGACTGTCAAAAGATTCAGGAAATACCGCACTTGATCCCGTCAAACTTAAGCGAGATTTTTTGGGACTAGGATTTGAAGAGTAGGTATTAGAAAATTTGTCTGATGAATTTGTTGCAGAGGAACGATCATTACCCCATTCTTTCAAGTCTTTCCTTTTTGATGAAGATGCTGAATCCAAGTCTTCATGAGCGGCGGTCTGAAGCACAGAAAATTTGTTGTGGACCTCCTATTTAGAGCTAGGAGTCTCCGTCAAAGGTTGTTGTCTGTCTTTTTTAATTGGAGATCTTGATTTCCTTGGGCTCCCACAGATAGTGGAAGTTTTTAATGGAATATGACTAAGTCGATTGCTTCTGTTATTGTTTTGTGTTTTTGATGAGGATGAGCTTTTATTGCTAGACATTTTACAGGTGTTTGTAACTCTTATAAATGTAAGAGAAAATAGACTGTTATAATAGGTCAGCTAATAAGAATTACTGTATTAGTCCAGAACTGATCTATTAAATTGTGTACTTTAGGGGTTAAATATAAGCTTTAAATTTCCTATAACTCTGCAATAACAATTCTTGATACTCCAAGAGAATAATATATTAAGAGCAATAAAACCCCAGCAACAAACTGCACCAGCTAGCCAAAATAGTAGGTATATGCTAATAAACAGGAATTCTTATAAAGTCATTCATGTGCAGTAACAATAACAACTAGATGGGCATTTCCTGAAGGAAATACATGGTGCTTGAACAGCGCTGCCAGCTTTACAGCAGTGTATCAGGTGTCGACTGTAGGAAAGTAAAGTTAGAATATGAAGGTTGTGTATAGTGATGGTACAACCTGGGATGGGTCGTATATGGCCCCTTGGTAGCCACTTTGATATGCGGGGCCCCTTGTTAGCCACTTTGGCCCCTTGGTAGCCATTTTGGCATGCAATAATCCTTGGTAGCCACTTTGGTGCACACAGCCCCACTGTAGCTACTTTGGCCACTTGGTAGCCACTTTGGCACATTCAGCACCTCGGTGCCACTTGGTAGCCACTTTGGCATATTCAGCACCTTGGTAGCCACTTTGGCACATTCAGCACGTCGGTAGCCACTTTGGCCACTTGGTAGCCACTTTGGCACATTCTGCACCTTGGTAGCCACTTTTGCCAAATGGTAGCCACTTTGGCACATTTGTCACCTCAGTAGCCACTTTGGCCACTTGGTAGCCACTTTGGCACATTCGGCACCCGGTAGCCACTTTGGCCACTTGGTAGCCACTTTGGCACATTCGTCCCCTCGGTAGCCACTTTGGCACATTCGTCACCTCAGTAGCCACTTTGGCCACTTGGTAGCCACTTTGGTCACTTGGTAGCCACTTTGGCACATTCAGCACCTCAGCAGCCACTTTGTAGCCACTTTGGCACATTCGGCACCTCGGTAGCAATTATGGCCACTTGGTAGCTACTTTGGCCACTTGGTAGCCACTTTAGCACATTCGGTACCTCGGTAGCCACTTTCGGCCACTTGGTAGCCACTTTGACACATTCGGCACCTTGGTAGCCACTTTGGCCACTTGGTAGCCACTTTGGCACATTCGGCACCTTGGTAGCCACTTTGGTCACTTGGTAGCCACTTTGGCACATTCAGCACCTCAGCAGCCACTTTGTAGCCACTTTGGCACATTCGGCACCTCGGTAGCAATTATGGCCACTTGGTAGCTACTTTGGCCACTTGGTAGCCACTTTAGCACATTCGGTACCTCGGTAGCCACTTTGGCCATTTGGTAGCCAATTTGGCTACTTGGTAGCCACTTTGGCACATTCGTCACCTTGGTAGCCACTTTGGCACATTCAGCATCTCGGTAGCCACTTCGGCCACTTGGTAGCCACTTTGACACATTCGGCACCTTGGTAGCCACTTTGGCCACTTGGTAGCCACTTTGGCACATTCGGCACCTTGGTAGTCACTTTGGCCAGTTGGTAGCCATTTTGGCCACTTGGTAACCACTTTGGCACATTTGGAACCTCGGTAGCTACTTCAGCCACTTGGTAGCCACTTTGGCACAGTCGGTACCTCAGTAGCCACTTTGGCCACTTGGTAGCCATTTGGCACATTCGGTACCTCAGTAGCCACTTTGGCCACTTGGAAGCCACTTTGGCACATTCAGCACCTCAGTAGCCACTTTGGCCACTTGGTAGCCACTTTGGCACATTCGGCACCTCGGTAGCCTCTTTGGCCACTTGGTAGCCACTTTAGCACATTTGGCACCTTGGTAGCCACTTTGGTCTTTTGTTAGCCACTTTGACACATTCGGCACCTTGGTAGTTACTTTGGCCACTTGGTAGCCACTTTGGCACATTCGGCACCTCAGTAGCCACTTTGGCCACTTGGTAGCCACTTTGGAACATTCGGTACCTTAGTAGCCACTTTGGCCACTTGGTAGCCATTTGGCACATTCGGCATCTCGGTAGCCAATTTGGCCACTTGGTAGCCACTTTGGCATATTCGGCACCCCGGTAGCCACATTGGCAACTTGGTAGCCACTTTGGTCACTTGGTAGCCACTTTGGCACATTCAGCACCTCAGCAGCCACTTTGTAGCCACTTTGGCATATTCGGCACCTCGGTAGCCATTATGGCCACTTGGTAGCTACTTTGGCCACTTGGTAGCCACTTTAGCACATTCGGTACCTCTGTAGCCACTTTGGCCATTTGGTAGCCAATTTGGCCACTTGGTAGCCACTTTGGCACATTCGTCACCTTGGTAGCCACTTTGGCACATTCAGCATCTCGGTAGCCACTTCGGCCACTTGGTAGCCACTTTGACACATTCGGCACCTTGGTAGCCACTTTGGCCACTTGGTAGCCACTTTGGCACATTCGGCACCTTGGTAGTCACTTTGGCAGTTGGTAGCCATTTTGGCCACTTGGTAGCCACTTTGGCACATTTGGAACCTCGGTAGCTACTTCAGCCACTTGGTAGCCACTTTGGCACAGTCGGTACCTCAGTAGCCACTTTGGCCACTTGGTAGCCATTTTGGCATATTCGGTACCTCAGTAGCCACTTTGGCCACTTGGAAGCCACTTTGGCACATTCAGCACCTCAGTAGCCACTTTGGCCACTTGGTAGCCACTTTAGCACATTTGGCACCTTGGTAGCCACTTTGGTCTTTTGGTAGCCACTTTGACACATTCGGCACCTTGGTAGTTACTTTGGCCACTTGTTAGCCACTTTGGCACATTCGGCACCTCAGTAGCCACTTTGGCCACTTGGTAGCCACTTTGGAACATTCGGTACCTTAGTAGCCACTTTGGCCACTTGGTAGCCACTGTGGCACATTCGGCATCTCGGTAGCCAATTTGGCCACTTGGTAGCCACTTTGGCATATTCGGCACCCCGGTAGCCACATTGGCAACTTGGTAGCCACTTTGGCACATTCGGCACCTCGGTAGCCACTTTGGCCACTTGGTAACCACTTTGGAACATTCGGCACCTTAGTAGCCACTTTGGCCACTTGGTAGCCACTTTGTCCACTTGGTAGCCTCTTTGGAACATTCGGCACCTCGTAGCCACTTTGGCCCTTGGTAGCCACTTTAGCACATTTGGAACCTTGGTAGCCACTTTGGTCACTTGGTAGCCACTTTGGTCACTTGGTAGCCACTTTGGCATATTCGGCACCTCGGTAGCCACATTGGCAACTTGGTAGCCACTTTGGCACATTCGGCACCTCGGTAGCCACTTTGGCCACTTGGTAACCACTTTGGAACATTCGGCACCTTGGTAGCCACTTTGGCCACTTGGTAGCCACTTTGGCACATTCGGCATCTCGGTAGCCAATTTGGCCACTTGGTAGCCACTTTGGCATATTCGGCACCTCGGTAGCCACATTGGCAACTTGGTAGCCACTTTGGCACATTCGGCACCTCGGTAGCCACTTTGGCCACTTGGTAACCACTTTGGAACATTCGGCACCTTAGTAGCCACTTTGGCCACTTGGTAGCCACTTTGTCCACTTGGTAGCCTCTTTGGCACATTCGGCACCTCGGTAGCCACTTTGGCCACTTGGTAGCCACTTTAGCACATTTGGCCCCTCGGTAGCCACTTTGGCTACTTGGTAGCCACTTTGGCACATTCGGCATCTCGGTAGCCAATTTGGCCACTTGGTAGCCATTTTGTCATATTCGGCACCTCGGTAGCCACTTTGGCAACTTGGTAGCCACTTTGGCACATTTCGGCACCTTGGTAGTCACTTTGGCCAGTTGGTAGCCATTTTGGCCACTTGGTAGCCACTTTGGCACTTTGGAACCTCGGTAGCTACTTCAGCCACTTGGTAGCCACTTTGGCACAGTCGGTACCTCAGTAGCCACTTTGGCCACTTGGTAGCCATTTGGCAATTCGGTCCTCAGTAGCCATTTGGCCACTTGGAAGCCACTTTGGCACATTCAGCACTGTAGCACTTGGCCATGGTAGCCACTTTGGCACATCGGCCTTGGACCAGGCCTTTAGCACATTTGGCACCTTGGTAGCCACTTTGGTCTTTTGTAGCCACTTTGACACATTCGGCACCTTGGTAGTTACTTTGGCCACTTGTTAGCCACTTTGGCACATTCGGCACCTCAGTAGCCACTTTGGCCACTTGGTAGCCACTTTGGAACATTCGGTACCTTAGTAGCCACTTTGGCCACTTGGTAGCCACTTTGGCACATTCGGCATCTCGGTAGCCAATTTGGCCACTTGGTAGCCATTTTGGCATATTCGGCACCCGGTAGCCACATTGGCAACTTGGTAGCCACTTTGGCACATTTGCCACTTGGCTGACCACTTTGGCCACTTGGTAGCCACTTTGGAACATTCGGCACCTAGTAGCCATTTGGCCACTTGGTAGCCACTTTGCCACTTGGTAGCCTTTTGGAACATTCGGCACCTCGGTAGCCATTTGCTTTGGTAGCCACCTTGGTAGCCACTTTGGCACATTCGACCTTGTAGCCACTTTGGCTTCCACTTGGTAGCCACTTGGCCACTTGGTAGCCACTTTGCATTCGGCACCTTGGTAGCCACATTGGCACTTGGTAGCCACTTTGGCACATTCGGCACCATTGCATGGTAGCCACTTTGGCCACTTGGTACCACTTTGGACATTCGGCACCTCGGTAGCCACTTTGCCACTTGGTAGCCACTTTGGCACATTCGGTCCTTCGTAGCCATTTGGCCACTTGGTAGCCATTTTGGCATATTCGGCACCTCGTAGCCACTTGGCACTTGGTAGCCACTTGGCACATTCGCACCTCGTAGCCACTTTGGCCACTTGGTAGCCACTTTGGACATTCGGCACCTTAGTAGCCACTTTGGCACTTGGTAGCCACTTTGATTCGCACTTGTGTAGCTTTGCATTGGCTTTGGCACATTCGGCACCTCGTAGCCACTTTGGCCACTTGGTAGCCACTTTGGCACATTGGTCACCTTGTAGCCACTTTGGCCACTTGGTAGCCACTTTGGCACATTCGGCATCTCGGTAGCCAATTTGGCCACTTGGTAGCCATTTTGGTCATATTCGGCACCTCGTAGCCACTTTGGCAACTTGGTAGCCACTTTGGCACATTCGGCACCTCGGTAGCCACTTTGGCCACTTGGTAACCACATTGGAACATTCGGCACCTTAGTAGCCACTTTGGCCACTTGGTAGCCACTTTGGCACATTCGGCATCTCGGTAGCCAATTTGGCCACTTGGTAGCCACTTTGGCATATTCGGCACCTCCGTAGCCACATTGGCAACTTGGTAGCCACTTTGGCACATTCGGCACCTCGGTAGCCACTTTGGCCACTTGGTAACCACTTTGGAACATTCGGCACCTTAGTAGCCACTTTGGCCACTTGGTAGCCACTTTGTCCACTTGGTAGTCTCTTTGGCACATTCGGCACCTCGGTAGCCACTTTGGCCACTTGATAGCCACTTTAGCACATTTGGCCCCTCGGTAGCCACTTTGGCCACTTGGTAGCCACTTGGCACATTCGGCATCTCGGTAGCCAATTTGGCCACTTGGTAGCCACTTTGTCATATTCGGCACCTCGGTAGCCACTTTGGCAACTTGTAGCCACTTTGGCACATTCGGCACCTCGGTAGCCACTTTGGCCACTTGGTAACCACTTTGGAACATTCGGCACCTTAGTAGCCACTTTGGCCACTTGGTAGCCACTTTGTCCACTTGGTAGCCTCTTTGGCACATTCGGCACCTCGGTAGCCACTTTGGCCACTTGGTAGCCACTTTAGCACATTTTGAACCTTGGTAGCCACTTTGGTCACTTGGTAGCCACTTTGGCACATTCGGCACCTCGGTAGCCACTTTGTCCACTTGGTAGCCACTTTGGCACATTCGACACCTCTGTAGCCACTTTGGTCACTTGGTAGCCCCTTTGGCACATTCGGCCTCTCGGTAGCCACTTTGGCCACTTGGTAGCCACTTTGGCCACTTGGTAGCCTCTTTGGCACATTCGGCACCTCGGTAGCCACTTTGGCCACTTGGTAGCCACTTTGGCACATTGGTAGCCACTTTGGCACATACAGCACCTCGGTAGCCACTTTGGCCACTTGGTAGCCACTTTGGCACATTGGTAGCCACTTTGGCACATTCAGCACCTCGGTAGCCACTTTGGCCACTTGGTAGCCACTTTGGCACATTGGTAGCCACTTTGAAACATTCAGCACCTTGGTAGCCACTTTGGCCACTTGGTAGCCACTTTGGCACATTCGGCACCTCGGTAGCCACTTTGGCCACTTGGTAGCCACTTTAGCCATGTTGACACATGCTGTCACTTGGCCTCAGGAGCCAATTTGGTGCTCCGGCCCCTCAGGGGCCACTTTGGCACACTGGACTTCTAAAGCCACTTTGGCATCCGTGGGGCTTTTCAGAAGCCATTGGCGTGCTGCCTGTGGCCCTGTGTGCTGCCTGGGGCCCCGTGTGCTGCCTGGGGCCCCTGTGTGCTGACTGCGCCTTTAAGACCTTGAATCAGCGATCTATCAGCTCCTATTAGCTGATGTGGGTCATGTGTGGAAGCTGCATTTGCATAGCTGCCATCTTTGTAAGTCACTGCACCTGTGCTGTGGCTTCAATCCATGTCAGTTGGGGTCATGGAAAGGTCACCATTAATTCCTATGGGAAAATTTTTGCTTAACCCCTTACTGCCATCGGACGTACTATCCCGTCCATGGTACCTGGGCCCGTATGACCGGGGACGGGATAGTACCTCTCGTGCGATCGGACGCGCTCCCGGGGGGAGCGCAGCCGATCGCGGCCGGGTGTCAGCTGATTATCACAGCTGACACCTATGACTGTGTGTCAGGAGCGGTCACGGACCGCTCCCGGCACATTAACCCCTTGCAAACCGCGATCAAACATGATCGCGGTGTACTGGGGCACAGGGGAGGATCGCGCAGGGTGGGGGCTCCCTGCGCGCCCTCCTGAGACCCTCAGAGCAGCGCGATGTGATCGCGCTGTTCTGAGGGCTTCCTCCCTCCCAGGACCCGGATCCAAGATGGCGCCGGGGTCCTGGAGGGAAGCGGCTACCTCAGTGCCTGCTGAGAGCAGGCACTGAGAAGCCTGCAGCTATGCCTGAGCGATCGCTGGTGTGACAGAGTGCTGTGCACACTGTCACACCAGCGATCTGATAAAATACAGTGATGTCCCACCCTGGGACAAAGTAAAAAAGTTAAAAAAATAAAAATAAACATGTTTTAAAAAAAAATCCAAAATAAATAAAAAAAAAAAAAGATATATTCCCCAATAAATTCATTCTTCCTGTAAATAAAAAAAAACAAAGCAATAAAAGTACACATATTTGGTATCGCCGCGTCCGTAACGACCCCCCCTATAAAATTGTCCCACTAGTTAACCCCTTTAGTGAACCGCTTAAAAAAAAAAAAAAAAAAAAACCAAGCAAAAAATCAATGCTTTATCATCATACCGCCGAACAAAAAGTGGAATAACACGCGATCAAAAAGACCGATATAAAAAACATGGTACTGCTGAAAACGTCATCTTGTCCCGCAAAAAACGAGCCATCATACAGCATCATCAGCGAAAAAATAAAAAAGTTATAGCTCGCAGAATAAAGCGATGCAAAAATAATTATTTTTTATATAAAATTGTTTTTATTCTATAAAAGCGCCAAAACATGAAAAAATGATATAAATGAGGTATCGCCATAATCGTACTGACCCGAAGAATAAAACTGCTTTATCAATTTTACCACACGCGGAACGGTATAAACGCCGCCCCCAAAAGAAATTCATGAATTGCTGATTTTTGTTCATTCTAACCTCCCAAAAATCGAAATAAAAAGCGATCAAAAAAGGTCATGTGCTCAAAAATGGTACCAATAAAAACGTCAACTCGTCCCGCAAAAAATAAGACCTCACATGACTCTGTGGGCCAAAATATGCAAAAATTATAGCTCTCAAAATGTGATGATGCAAAAACTATTTTTGCAATAAAAAGCGTCTTTTAGCGTGACAGCTGCCAATCATAAAAACCCGCTATAAATAGTAAATCAAACCCCCCTTTATCACCCCCTTAGTAAGGGAAAAATAATAAAATTAAAAAAAAGTATTTATTTCCATTTTCCCATTAGGGTTAGGGTTAGGGTTGCGGCTAAAGTTAGGGTTAGGGTTGGCGCTAAAGTTATGATTAGGGTTAGGGTTGGGATTAGGGGTGTGTTAGGGTTAGGTTTGTGGTTAGGGTTGGGACTAGGGTTAGGGGTGTGTTGGGGTTAGGGTTGGAGTTAGAATTGGGGGGTTTCCGCTGTTTAGGCACATCAGGGGCTCTCCAAATGTGACATGGCGTCTGATCTCAATTCCAGCCAATTCTGCGTTGAAAAAGTCAAACGGTGCTCCTTCATTTCTCAGCTCTGCCATGCGTCCAAACAGTAGTTTATCCCCACATATGGGGTATCAGCGTACTCTGGACCCCAAGAGTTATTGTGCAATTTGTCCTATTTCTTCTGTTACCCTTGGGAAAATAAAAAACTGGGGGCGAAAATATCATTTTTGTACAAAAAAAATAATTTTTTTTTGTTTTTACGGCTGTACATTATAAACTTCTGTGAAGCACTTGGGGCTTCATAGCGCTCACCACACATCTAGATAAGTTCCTTGTGGGGTCTATTTTCCAAAATGGGGTCACTTGTTGGGGATTTCCACTGTTTAGGCGCATCAGGGGCTCTCCAAATGCGACATGACGCCCCCAGACCATTCCATCAAAGTCTGCAATCCAAAACGTCACTACTTCCCTTCCGAGCCCCAACGTGTACCCATACAGTAGTTTTCTCCCACATATTGGATATCAGCGTACTCAGGACAAATTGGACAACAACTTTTGGGGTCCAATTTCTCCTGTTACCCTTGTAAAAATAAAATATTGGGGCAAAAAAATCATTTTTGCAAAAAAAAAAGGATTTTTTATTTTTACGGCTGTGCGTTATAAACTTCTGTGAAGCACTTCGGGGTTCAAAGTGCTCACCACACATCTAGACTAGTTCCTTGTGGGGTCTATTTTCCAAAATGGGGTCACTTGTGGGGGGTTTCCACTGTTTAGGCGCATCAGGGGCTCTCCAAAGGCGACATGACGCCCCCAGACCATTCCATCAAAGTCTGCAATCCAAAACGTCACTACTTCCCTTCCGAGCCCTGACGTGCGCCCATACAGTAGTTTTCTCCCACATATTGGGTATCAGCGTACTCAGGACAAATTGGACAACAACTTTTGGGGTCCAATTTCTCCTGTTACCCTTGTGAAAATAAAATATTGGGGGCGAAAAAATCATTTTGTAAAAAAAAAAGATTTTTTTTTTTACGGCTGTACGTTATAAACTTCTGTGAAGCACTTCGGGGTTCAAAGTGCTCACCGCACATCTAGATAAGTTCCTTGTGGGGTCTATTTGCCAAAATGGGGTCACTTGTGGGGGGTTTCCACTGTATAGGTGCATCAGGGGCTCTCCAAATGTGACATGACGCCCCCAGACCATTCCATCAAAGTCTGCAATCCAAAATGTCACTACTGTTTTGGGGTCCAATTTCTTCTGTTACCCTTGTGAAAATAAAATATTGGGGGCGAAAAAATCATTTTTGTAAAAAAAAAAAGATTTTTTATTTTACGGCTGTACGTTATAAACTTTAGTGAAACACCTGGGGGTTAAAAGTTCTCACCACACATCTAGATAAGTTCCTTGAGGGGTCTAGTTTCCAAAATGGTGTCATTTATGGGGGTTTCCACTGTTTAGGCAGATCAGGAGCTCTCCAAACACGACATGGCGTCCAGCCAATTCTGCGTTGAAAAAGTCAGACGGCGCTCCTTCCCTTCCAAACTCTGCCATGCACCCAAACAGTGGTTTACCCCCACATATGGGGTATCAGCGCACTCAGGACAAATTGCATAATAACTTTTGGAGTCTTGTTACCCTTGGAAAAATAAAAATTGGGGTGAAAAGATCATTTTTGTGGAAAAAATATGATTTTTAAATTTTACGGCTCTACGTTATAAACTTGTGTGAAGCACTTGGGGGTTCAAATTGCTCACCAAAGATCTAGAAAAGTTCCTTAGGGGGTCTAGTTTCCCAAATGGGGTCATTTGTGCGGGGTTTCCACTGTTTAGGCACATCAGGGGCTCTCCAAATGCAACATGGCATCCAATCTCAATTCCAGCCAATTTTGGTTGGAAAAAGTCAAATGGTGCTCCTTCGATTCCGAGCTCTGCCGTGCGCCCAAACAGTGGTTCCCCCCACATATGGGGTATCAGCGTACTCAGGACAAATTGGACAACAACTTATGTGGTCCAATTTCTCCTGCTACCCTTGGGAAAATAAAAAATTAGTGACTAAAAGATAATTTTTGTGGGAAAAAAATAGGATTTTTTATTTTCATGCCCGGGCATTATAAACTTGTGTGAAGCACTTGGGGGTTCAAAGTGCTCACCAAAGATCTAGATAAGTTCCTTACGGGGTCTAGTTTCCAAAATGGGGTCACTTGTGGGGGGTTTCCACTGCTTAGGCTCATCTGGGGCACTGCAAACGGAACATGACCCCCATCAACGTCTGCATTCCAAAACGTTACTACTTCCTTTCCAAGCCCTGCCGTGCACACAAACAGTTCCCCCCCCCCACATATGGTGTATCAGCGTACTCAGGACAAATTGGACAACAACTTTTGGGGTCCAATTTCCTTGGGAAAATTCAAAAATTTGGGACTAAAAAATCATTTTTGTGGAAAATTGTTTTTTTTTTTTTTCACACCCAGGCATTATAAGCTTTTGTGAAACACTTGGGGTTCAAAGTGCTCACAACAGATCTAGATAAGTACCTTAGGGGGTCTAGTTTCCAAAATGGTGTCACTTGTGGGGGTTTCCACTGTTTAGGCGCATCAGGGGCTCTCCAAACACGACATGGCGTCCAATCTCAATTCCCGCCAATTTTAGTTTGAAAAAGTCAAACGGCGCTCCTTCCCTTACGAGCTCTGCCGTGTGCCCAAACAGTGGTTTTCCCCCACATATTGGGTATTGGCGTACTCAGGAGAAATTGCATAACAACCTTATCTGTCCATTTTCTCCTTTTACCCTTGTGAAAATAAAAAAAAAAGTTTGTAAAAGATCATTTTTGTGGCTAAAAAGTTAAATATTCATTTTTTCCTTCCACGTTGCTTTAGTTCCTGTGAAGCACCTGAAGGGTTAATAATCTTCTTGAATGTGGTTTTGAGTACCTTGAGGGGTGCAGTTTTTAGAATGGTGTCACTTTTGGGTATTTTCTGCTATATAGACCCTCAAAGTGACTTCAAATGTGAGGTGGTCCCTAAAAAAATGGCTTTGTAAATTTTGTTGTAAAAATGAGAAATCGCTGGTCAACTTTTAACCCTTATAACTTCCTAACAAAAAAAATTTGGTTCCAAAATTGTGCTGATGTAAAGTAGACATGTGGGAAATGTTATTTCTTAACTATTTTGTGTGATATATTTCTCTGTTTTAAGGGAATAAAAATTCAAAGTTTGAAAATTGCAAAATTTTAAAAATTTTCACCATATTTGCGTTTTTTTCAAAATAAACGCAAGTTATATCAAAGAAATTTTACTTCTAACGTGAAGTACAATATGTCACGAGAAAACAATCTCAGAATCGCGAAGATCCGTTGAAGCGTTCCAGAGTTATAACCTCATAAAGAGACAGTGGTCAGAATTGTAAAAATTGGCCCGGTCATTAACGTGCAAACCACCCTTGGGTGTGAAGGGGTTAAAATGCGATTTTTTATAAAAATTAAAAATCGGATCGACTCCAAAAATACATAGCACACCTGTCCCCACCGAGGGCTTCGAAACGCCACCTGAACGGGGTCTCTGTGCCGAGCGGTTCGGGCCGCATTAATTGCAGAAAACACGGAGAAGAAGAAGAAGAAACTAGATGTGTATTTCCTGAAGGAACTACAGATTGTGCTTTGAATTGGTGCCCGGTAGTGTTGAGCGAACATGCTCGGACATGCTCCGTTAACCCTTGAGCATCGGGGTGCTCGGACATGCTCGGAACTCTGCAGAACACCTCATGTATTCGGGCAGGAAGCTCGGATACCTGCCCAGCAAGTTTGGCGCCTGTTTTACAGCCAATAAACTTGCTGGAATGGCATAGCATCATAGTAATGCTGTAGCCATCTTTGTTACTGGCATTACTATGATTGGCCAAGAGGTCCTGGTGGGGGGTGCCTGTTTAGGGGAGTGGCTCCACCCATCTCAGGGAAAGCATAGATACGGCTCTATAGGGCTGTCTAGGGACTCCCTTTCCCCATCTAGGATTTTCCTGATTGACTTCTGAACCACGCCAGAAAACCAGGAAAGTGTGATCATCATCCACACTGCAGAGCTGAGCGGGGTATTGACAATGACACAGTGATACATGGAATATTAGGTGCAGTACTGACTGTGTATAAGATATAGCAGAGCTGAGCAGTGTAGTGAAGATGACATAGTGATAGCTCGAGTATTATCTACAGTACTGACTGTGTATAAGACATAGCAGAGCTGAACGGTGCAGCGGAGATGACACAGTGATACATGGAGTATTGTGTACAGTGCTAACTGTATAAGACAGAGCAGAGCTGAAGAAAGTAGTGAAGATGACACAGTAATACAAGGAGTATTGCGTACTGTGTATAAGACATAGCTGTTAGAACCCTCTTGTTAGATTTTGTTTCAGTTTGCTGGTCACATGACCTTTTTACCCTATTTAGTCTGGCTCCACCCTTCTGGCTTTGCTGGACTTCATTGTATTATCTACTCTTAAGCTAGCCGGGTGCTTAGGTGCCTTACTCTGTCAGTTTTGCTTGATCTTAGGATCTCTTAGTATTTGTTTTCTGTTTTATATTTCCTGCTACACTTTCTGTTAGGAGGTGTCCACCTTTTCACCCAGTCCCTAGATCTTGTAGGGATTCCTCCCTCGCAACTATAGGTCTTCGTTCACACTAGCTGAGGACTTTAGCGGGTCTGGTCGCAGGATCAGGTTCCCCGTTACATCGTAGGGATCCAGCTCAGTCCTATTGTAGAGACAGAATTCCCACCTTTCCTTAGTGCTTGTAGCAGATCATAACAGTAAGTCCAGCCCAAAAAAAAAAAAAAAATCTCTAAGGAAAGATTTTCTGTTTCATCATGGTCTCGGTTCAGGATTTGGTTCAACGCCTGCAGGGTCTTTCTCTGGAGGTGGCTGAGATAAAGCAACATGTGAGTAGTTGTTCTGGAGCACATTTCGTGGAGCCAAAGGTACGTTTGCCTGATTTATTTTTTGGTGAACAACAAGATTTTTTTTCTTTTAAAAATGCTTGCTTGTTGTATTTCCGTTTGAGACCCAGATCCTCTGGTGATGAATCACAGCGCATAGGGTTCATAATGTCACTTTTGCGCAAAGAACCTCAGGACTGGGCCTTTTCTCTGCAGCCTAGTGATCCATGCTTTAGATCAGTGGATAGTTTTTTTTCAGCTTTGGGGTTATTGTATGACGATCCGGATCGTGTTTCATCAGCTGAGACAGAATTGAGACGTTTGAGACAGGGATCAGGTAATGTGGAGAAATATTGTACTCACTTCCGAAGGTGGTCCACTCAGGTGGGCTGGAACGATTCAGCTTTGAAAAGTTTATTTCTTGCAGTTTATTTCTTGTTAAGTGAGAGGGTTAAAGATTTGCTGATTGCTTATCCCATACCTGGTAACTTGCAAGAGGCTATGCAATTAGCCATACGGGTGGATAGGAGACTGCGTGCAAGGGTTAATGAGAGTAAATCTGCCTTGTCAGCTCCAAGTTTGGAGAAGGAATGTACTGACATTGCAGAGCCGATGGAAATTGGAGCAATGGCACCTCACTCTCGAGAAAAAGAACGCAGATTTGCTAAGGGCTTGTGTTTCTATTGTGGTAAATCTGAGCATTTTATTAAGAACTGTGCGCTTTGAATGAATAAAGAGAGAAAAAAAAATGAGGTCAGTTTCGCCCGCATAGCTTGTTTAAACAATAAAGGTGTCTTTCTTTCTGCTACCACTGCTGTTGAGGAGGAATTAATGGAGTTTCGGGTATTTGTGGATTGTGGTTCAACTCTCAATGTGATTGATGGGAAATTTTTGGAAAAAACTAAAATTAAAACCCAAACTTCTGTCTTCCCCTATTAATGTGGTGTCTGTGGATGGTTCTCACTTGAAAAATGTTACTCACCATATCTGTGAATTTCCTCTTACTATTAATGGTGTTCATCAAGAGAATTTGGATTTGGTAGTTTTGAATAATTTGCCCTCACCGGTGATTTTGGGGTTACCCTGGTTAAAATTGCACAATCCGGTACTGGATTGGTCTACCAATGAAATTAAGTCCTGGAGTCCCAATTGTTATGACAAGTGTTGTAACGGGCGTATTGCTGCTGTAGTTAAGGGGGAGTTACCTGTACCTATTCAGGATTTTTGGAAAGTTTTTTCTGATAAGGAATCGCAGGTATTGCCTCCTCATAGAGATTATGATTGTGCAATTGAATTTGTCCCTGGAGCGACTCTTCCTAAAAGTCGTTTATTTAATTTGACTATTCCTGAGAGAAAGGCTTTGGAGGAATACATACAGACAAGCTTGGCCGCCGGTCACATTAGGCCTTCCAAATCTCCTGTGGCGGTTGGATTTTTTTTTGTTAAAAAAAAGGACGGCGGTTTGCGGCCTTGTCTAGACTTTCGTGAGATTAATAAGATTACTGTACGCAATCCTTACCCACTGCCATTGATTCCTGATTTGTTTAATCAGTTAGTGGGGGCCAAGTGGTTCTCGAAAATTGATCTTCGAGGGGCATACAATTTGTTGCGCATGAAGGAGGGGGATGAATGGAAGACTGTGTTTAACACTCCACTGGGTCATTTTGAGAATCTGGTCATGCCTTTGGACTTTCCAGTGCTCCGGCATTTTTTCAGAATCTTATTAATGACATCCTTAGACCTTTGATCGGCAGAAATGTGGTTGTGTATTTGGATGACATTTTGATTTATTCATCAGATTTGGAGTCTCATTGGAGGAGTGTGCGTGAAGTATTACAGTTACTGAGTGATAATTCACTTTTTGCCAAACTAGAAAAATGTGAGTTCGCTGTACAGAGACTTAGTTTTTTGGGCTACATTGTCTCCAGTGAAGGTTTTGAGATGGACCCAGTGAAAGTGCAAGCTGTGCAGGATTGGCCTAGACCTATTGGTGTGAAATCAATACAGAGGTTTTTGGGGTTCGCCAATTATTATAGAAAATTCATAAAAAAAATTTCTGTGATTGCCAAACCTCTGACCGATCTCACCAGGAAAGGTGCTGATGCGGTTCAGTGGACTACTGAGGCCATTGAGGCTTTTGTGTTGCTAAAGGAGAGGTTCAGCTCTGCTCCCATCCTTACGCAGCCTGATGTGACTAAACCATTTTTGGTTTAGGTTGATGCTTCTTCTGTGGGGGTCGGCGCGGTGTTGTCTCAGGCAAAGACGGATTGAGTACATCCCTGTGCTTTTTTTTCAAAGAAATTTTCTGAGTCTGAACTAAATTATGATATCGGTAATCGGGAATTGTTGGCAATTAAACTCGCATTTGAACACTGGCGTCATTTTTTGGAGGGAGCGGAATTTCCCATTCAAGTCTTCACCGATCATAAAAATCTGATCTACCTTGATGCTGCCAAACGCTTGAATGCCCGTCAGGCTAGATGGGCACTGTTTTTCTCACGGTTTAATTTACCGTTACTTACATCCCAGGTACTAAAAATGTTAAAGCTGATGCTTTGTCTCGCAGCTTTTCTCTATGGTGGGTACAGAGGAGGAGGAGGAAAACATCTTGCAAGAGGGGGTTGTTATTGCTGTTTTGGACTCCGTGTTGGAAGATGAGATTCTTAAAGCACAGGAGAATGCCCCATCTAACACGCCGCATGGGAGGTTGTTTGTGCCTGGTACCCTGAGGAGAGATTTGTTTGTTGAATGTCATGACTCTCGGTTGGCAGGTCATCCTGGAATCTCTGTGACCAAGAGACTTGTGGGTCGCAGTTTTTGGTGGCCAGGATGGCAGAAGGAAGTCATTAAGTGGGTGCGTCAATGCACTGTGTGTGCTAGATCTAAGTCTTCTCATACTCCTGCTGCGGGGTTGCTTTGCCCTCTGGAGGTCCCTAGTGCACCTTGGACACATTTGGCTATGGACTTTATTACTGACCTTCCCCCTCTGAGGGTTTCACTGTCATCTGGGTGGTCGTGGACCGTTTTAGCAAGATGTGTCACTTGGTTCCTTTCATCAAACTGCCCTGCGCTAAGACTCTCGCTAAGGCCTTTGTCAAGGAAATAGTCAGACTACATGGCGTTCCTACTGACATTGTTTCCGATAGGGGACCTCAGTTTGTGGCTCGTTTTTGGCGCGCTTTTTGTGACAGGTTGGGAGTTCATTTGTCGTTTTCTTCCGGATATCATCCTGAGTCTAATGGCCAGACAGAAAGTAAAAAACCAGGATGTTGAGCAGTTCTTGCGTTGTTTTGTGACTGATAATCAAGAGGGGTGGTCTGAGTTTCTGCCACTTGCTGAGTTTGCTCTTAACAATCATACATCCGCTTCTGCTGGTTGTTCGCCTTTTTTTTGTTGTACTGGGAGACATCCGTCTTTTGGGTCATTTTCCAAGTTGGGATCGGCTGTACCTGAAGAGGAGAATTTTTCTGGTGTTTTGGAGAGAGTTTGGACTGATGTGCGTGGTAATCTTCAGGAGGCTAACAAAAGATCCAAAGTGTATTTTGATAGAAAACGACAAGAGGTGTTGTTTGCTATTGGTGACATGGTTTGGTTGTCCTCTAAGAATCTGCGCTTGAGGATTCCGTCTAAGAAATTGGGTCCCAAGTTTGTAGGGCCCTTTAAGGTGCTTCAGGTTATTAACCAATCTGCTGTTAAGTTGGAGCTTCCTACCTCCTGGAAGATTAATCCGGTGTTTCATGTTTCTCTCTTGAAAAAAGCTGAGGTCTCAGATGGAGACGTCTCGGCCACTGTTCCCTGGTGGTGGAGGACGGGCAATATGAGATTTCTCGCATCCTAAATTCTAGACGGTATAGAGGGAATTTGCAGTACCTCGTCGCTTGGAAGGGTTATGGACCCGAGGATAACTCATGGGTGAGGGCGGATGATGTTTCTGCGTCTAGACTTGTTAAAGCGTTTCACAAGAGGTTTCCGGATACGCCTAAGTCCTAGGGGATCCGGAGGATCCTCTTAGAAGGGAGGGTACTGTTAGAACCCTCTTGTTAGATTTTGTTTCAGTTTGCTGGTCACATGACCTTTTTACCCTATTTAGTCTGGCTCTGCCCTTCTGGCTTTGCTGGACTTCATTGTATTATCTACTCTTAAGCTAGCCGGGTGCTTAGGTGCCTTACTCTGTCAGTTTTGCTTGATCTTAGGATCTCTTAGTATTTGTTTTCTGTTTTATATTTCCTGCTACACTTTCTGTTAGGAGGTGTCCACCTTTTCACCCAGTCCCTAGATCTTGTAGGGATTCCTCCCTCGCAACTATAGGTCTTCGTTCAGACTAGCTGAGGACTTTAGCGGGTCTGGTCGCAGGATCAGGTTCCCCGTTACATCGTAGGGATCCAGCTCAGTCCTATTGTAGGGACAGAATTCTCACCTTTCCTTAGTGCTTGTAGCAGATCATAACAATAGCACGGCTGAGCTGTGTAGTGGAGACGACAGTGATACAAGGAGTATTGTGTACTGTGTATAAGATATAGCTGAGTGGTGTAGTGGAGATGACACATGGAGTATTGTGTACAGTACGGACTGCCTGTATAAGATATAGCTGAGCAGTTTAGTGAAGGCGACAGTGATATATGGAGTATTATGCACAGTACTTACTGACTGTGTATAAGACATAGCAGAGCTGAACAGAGTAGTGGGGACGACACAGTGATACCTGGAGTATTATCTACAGTTCTGAACCACGCCAGAAAACTAAGAAAGTGTGAACATCATCCACACCATCCACAAAAAATACGGTGCCCGGACAGTCTGTATATAGGATATACCAACAATGGTAGGACGCTGGTTTATCTTGTTTTTCTATTGGCATCAGGTTCTTTTGGTTTAAAGATGAAACCTATAGATGTCTTGTGTTTTTTAAACACGTACTAGATTTTTCTATCCTCAAATGTGAGGTATATCACTGTACATATGTATATAGCCAACCTGCTAATCTTTCTGGGATGCTATATTTTATTAGAAAAACGAATAAGGCCAGATTCATACGTCAGGATTTTAAAACGTTTTCCGTAGTTGTTTTTAGCCGTGGAATACGCAATTGAATTGGTCCCATTGTTTTCAATGGGCCAATTCACACTTGTGGGGACAGCTGCGATTTTGTTACACGCGAGGAAAAAAAATAAATAAAAAAAATAAAATATCGCAGCATGTCCATTCTTTTGTGTTTTCGGTTTTTTACCCGCACCCGCAGGCTCCCATAGGAGTCAATGGGTGCGGGTAAAAAACGTTGTCCAATTGCGGTACATACGCAATACATTGCGGATGTACCGCAATTATTTGTACCGGCTGCCACTGCGCATGTCCGCGCTAGCAGCTGCGATCCCATACGCAATGTATTGCGTATGGAATCGCAATCCTCCCGCAGTCAAAACCGGTGGGAAAAATGCTGGTTTTGAATGGGATACGCAGCGGGAGTCCCACCGTGGATCCGTCACGCCAGTGTGAATCGGGCCTCAGCCTTGCTATACAATTCATTGTATGGTAAATAAGGTTTTACACTTTCAAAATGTAATCAAGGTTGTTACTTGTAAACTGTGAGCGTTCATGTAGTGCAATGAGAAATGTGAGTGCATTGCAAGTACACTGTTTGTTTCTAGAAAACTCAGTATATCTGTCATCAGCCTGACTATGAGACGCTTGTACAGAAGTAATGCTGGTGACATGTTCTGTCTGCAATGTAGCAGCACCATCCATATTTTCTGCCTGTTTCTTCTCTACTGCGCTATGATCAAATACCGGCTGACCCGTCTTTTCACAAGCAGCAGAATTTATCCTTTGCAAGCGTATTTTTTGAGCTTCAGATCTTTTTCCTTTACGTGGCATTCTGTAAACAATGATAACACATCTCTTTAGAAAAGTCTATTCATAAACAGCAGTATAAACAAAATCCTGTCAAGTAACAGACTTAGGGCCATGCAAAACTACGTTTTTGTGGCCATTTGCGCTCGCCACTCAAATGACCGCCAAAACAGACCTAAAAGCAGCCGCTCCGCCTCCATTGATTGTCAATGGAGGCGGCCGTCAGCTAGCATGCGCGGGTTTTCACTTTCTGGCCGCTTACCGCAGCTTCCGGGTTGCGGCCGCTCGCTGGCCACCGGAAAGACTCGGGAGCCCTATGGGGACTCCCGCCTCAACACCGAGCGCAAATTGTGGCCGTTTTGCACACACGTCTTTGCGGCCGTTTTAGTGGCTGCGCAAAACGGCCACAAAAACGTAGTGTGGCATCGCCCTAAGGGCTCATACACCCAATGTGTTTTAAATCCGTTTTGATGTTCAATTTTTGGAACAAAACACAGTTTAAAAACATTTGGTTTTATATTGTATTGTATTGTGTTTTATTATTGTATTGCCAAAAATCAAGCACATGTGAATGAATCCTAACTCACTGGATTACAGAGAGGCTACCAGTTAGCTGACACAAATAAACTGCCTCAAATTAATGAGGTAAAAATGTATACTGACTAAAGGGTATGCCACACTAAACAATATCGCTAACGGGATAGCTAAAAAATGTCACTATTTAGCGATCCCGTTAGCGATATTGTTCAGTGCGGCAGCTTCCAGCGACGAGCTTCCTGCTGTGATCTCGCTCGTCGCTGGAATCGCTCCGGACCCTATTTCATCGCTGGCGCTCCCGCTAGGTAAGTATCTTATCGCTGTGTGGCACCTTTTCTTAGCGATTTAGCGGTAGTTTTGTACCGCTAAAGTCGTTAAGAAGATCGCTAACGGCGATAGCGTCGTTAACTATATCGCTAAATGTGGCCGCATTTAGCGATATAGAAACAATCCCGCTAGCGATCGCATTAGTATGCGTCGTTATCGTGATCGCTAGCGGGATTGTTTAGTGTGGCAGTACCTTAACTCACTGGATTACAGAGAGGCTACCAGTTAGCAGACACAAATACACTACCTCAAATTCATGAGGTAAAATTTATTATGACAAAGGCCACATTCACACAGGCATGATTTTCATGCATTTTTGCAGAATTCTACATCAGTTTTTTAAAACAAAACCAGGACTTGATGCAGAAAATGGAAGAGGTGCAAATGTCTTCATTGTGCTCACCCTCTGTAGATTCCACTCCTGGTTTTGTTTTAAAAAACGGATGTAGAATTATGCAAAAATGCACAAAAATCAAGCACGTGTGAATGTGGCCTAACTCACTGATTACAGAGAGGGTACCAGGTAGCTGACAAAAATAATAAAATGCCACATATTGTAATCTAAATAATGAGGTAAAATGTGTCACAACTAATATACAGATTATCATTTTTCTAACCTGTATAATATGCTGAATGAAAACACGCTGAAGAGTTCCCTCACACAGTGTGTGGTAAAGTATAAGTAGAAATCCCAGCAAAGTGGTCAGAGCTCTGTCTCTGGGCTTTGTGAGGAGATTTTCACCTGACAAAATGTCTGTACATCGGCCTGGCCAATGAGAATGCACCAAGGTTGACCAATGAGAATGCACCAAGGTTGGCCAATGAGAATGCACCAAGGTTGGCCAATGAGAATGCACCAAGGTTGACCAATGGGAATGCACCAAGGTAGAAATACCCTACCACATAGTCCAACATTATGCAATGGCCCCTACATATTTGGGGGCCAATATTTGGGGCCCTACACAAATGGTGGCCAACATTGTGAGACCCATACATGTTTAGGGGCCATTATTGCGGGGCCCTACACATTGGGGGCCACATTGTGGGCCCTAGAACTTGGGGCTAACATGCGGGGCCCGTACACATTGGGGGCCACATTGGGGGCCCTGACTTTGGGGGCCAACATTGCGGGGCCCTCAATTTGGGGGCCACATTGCTGCGGGGGCCAACATTGCGGGGCCCCGTGAGATTTGGGGGCCAACATTGCGGGGCCCCGTGGGAACATTTGAGGGCGGCCAACATTGCGGGGCCCCGTGACGTTTGGGGGCCAACATTGTGGGGCCCCGTGATGTTTGGGGGCCAACATTGCAGGGCCCCGTGACGTTTGGGGGCCAACATTGCGGGGCCCCGTGACGTTTGGGGGCCAACATTGCGGAGCCCCATGACGTTTGGGGGCCAACATTGCGGGGCCCCATTATGTTTGGGGGCCAACATTGCGGGGCCCTGTGACATTTGGGGGCCAACATTGTGGGGCCCTGTAACATTTAGGGCCAACATTGCGGTGCCCGTGATGTTTGGGGGCCAACATTGCAGGGCCCCGTGACGTTTGGGGGCCAACATTGCGGAGCCCCATGATGTTTGAGGGCCAACATTGCGGGGCCCCGTTATGTTTGGGGGCCAACATTGCGGGGCCCTGTGACGTTTGGGGGCCAACATTGCGGGGCCCCGTGAGGTTTGGGGGCCAACATTGCGGGGCCAACATTGCGGGGCCCCGTTATGTTTGGGGGCCAACATTGCGGGGCCCCGTGACGTTTTGGGGCCAACATTGCGGGGCCCCTGTGACGTTTGGGGGCCAAAATTGCAGGGCCCTGGGACGTTCTGGAGAAGAAATATTTGACTGTCAGTTCAGTGAGGCAACAACATTAGAACCTGGGAGCTTCCATTGGCCAGTAGTTGTCATGTGACCTTGTGTATCCCAGTTAGGCCGTGAATGAAGTACCTACAAGATTCTATTGGCCAATAAGGTCACGTGATGATGCTAGATTTGCATACATGGCAGCCTCCGCAATAATCTATGGCTATTTAAATTCCTATGGGAGTTTGTGTTTCCAGTTCAGGTCATTAAAAATCATGGCTGTGCCACCTACTACCCGGGGTCACTATAGTTCATGGGTTGTCACCTAGCAACCGGGTTATTTATAGCTGGTGTGGTAGTTGGTCCTTACAAACGCCTCACAGCTATATTATTGATTTATATGGGAGCCCATTGATTACAATGGGGCCATTAACTCCTATGGCAATTTATTTTTACGCCATTTTTTTACGCACGTTTTGAGGTGGCAAAATTTTTTTTCTACAAAAATGTCCTCAGGGGGTTAACAGTCGGAGGAAAAATATCATTTTTCGATTTTAAAAAATTCCAAGCCCGAGACGTACATATAAGTTCAAAATCAATGCATTCCAATGGGAAGATTTTTTTTTCAAACGTAAAGGGTTAAAAAGCAAAAAATCCGATCGACTCCAAAAATACTTAGCACACCTGTCACGGCAGCTAGCTTCAAAACCTTGTTTGAACGGAGTCTGTACACCGAGCGGTTCGGCCTGTATTAATTGCGCAAATCTGGAGAAGAAGAAGAACACGGAAAAGAATAATGTGAATAACAATATAGTGCTTTTTCCAAAGCACAATAAATATAAGAAACCGGATTACAATATGTTGCTTGAACCTAGAGGTTCAAGCACCATAATAAATGCCTTAGATGAGGTATCACAGAAAGAAAATAATGTTAAAATTATTCACAGTATGAAACTCAAAAGAGAACACACTTGTTTAACTAAATTGTCTGTTCACTATAAGTTGAATTGGCTGTATTAGTAATGTCCTTTCACTTGCAGTGAGTCAGAATTGACAATCAGCAGATTGCGCTGAGGAAAATTCAGATGAATAATGACCTATTGAAATCCACTTCAGCCTCTGTTATTATCTGAGGGAGGCTAATGTAAAAAACTGAATAATAATTCCACTATATGAACTGTAAAAGTAATTCTGACCGCAGCTATTGCCCAGCGGCTCGGTGTTATCAGCCACCCCCGGGAACCGGGTTTCTTAGTAACGCTGATGAAAATTCCGATGAATAACAACCTATTGTAATCCTCTGTAGCCTCTGTCTTTATCCGAGGGAGGCTAATGTAAAATTGAATAACAATTCCTCTGTTGCTGGGTTGAATAAATGTCACCACTGAGGTGTCGGTATTTTACCAGAGCACCTCAGAAGGAACAGTCTCCAAGTGATTTGATGTTAATTAATCACAAAATTTTGATGAAGAATTAATCCATCACATAAAAGAGAGCAAAATTGCCAAATTATAATGAATTTTATGATGAATAAATTAAAAAAGTCAGTCATAAGAAGTCTGTCAGCTGCAAGGCAATTAGGCCTCAGTATCACAGCACAGTAATCATGCCACAGTTGATGGTATATCCTGACAGGAAAAATGTCTTAAATGTAAAAATATACCTCCAAAAAGTGGGTAAGACGTTTAACAGATGTTCCTTGACATTTTTGTGAGGAATTGTGATTATTGGCCAAGTTTTCGTAGATTTTAGAGGCAATTACCTCAGAGCACCAGACAAGTGCGACTCACGCCATCACCGTCCTAGGCCACGCCCCCACCATATTGTGACTCTTCATATACATACTGTTCTAACCTGATGCAGTGTCCTGTTATAATCATTTTTATACATGTGCTTTTATCATATCTGTATATATTATTGTGATGTGTGTGCACCGGTCTTCCACAGTGCCACCATTATATCAATCATGTATTTAATAAAGGGTTTTTATCCTCATTATTATGGCATGATCTATGGCTAAACAGTGTTTTTTCTTTATTGATACACATTTTAAAAATGTTCATGGGGATTAATTACAGATAAGAGAAATCAAAAGACATTCTATTCACTTGTTTTTCATACGCATTTCACTGATCCATTGGTAGTCAGTGAATAAACAACATTTGACACTTTACCGCCTTGATTTTAAAAACTGATGAGTAAAAAAAAGGCAATATGGACAACATGAAAAATAATAGTCCATTGTACAGCGTAGTTTTTATTTTTTCCTAAGTTTTTCTTTTATGTTTGGCTGACTTGACTGAACCGCATCAAACCATTTGTGGACACCTCAGATGATCTTGTCCAGTGGATTATTTATATCCTGACAAAGAGCAAACACATTAAGTACATAGTGTGCAGCAATTATATTACACAGGGTCTTTTGAACCCCCTATCTGCATTGGCTATATTCACTGTGAGACAGTGAAGGGGTGCGTACTGGACGGGGTGTACATCTCGCCCAGGTTTCTTAGCTGCGTGGCATGAGGAATGTAGGTGTGAAGGTAGGTTGGCAGTGCCTCGCAATCAAATGGGCGCTGGACTCGCTACGTTATTACCTCTTGGGCAGGAAATTTAAATTACAGTCAGACCATGCTCCTCTGGCATGGATGAAGCAGAACAAGGAAAGGAATGCCAGGGTGAAAAGGTGGTTCCTTTCGCTTCAAGAATTCAATTTCTCGGTAGAGCAAAGGCCTGGGAAGTTACAGGGTAATGCCGATGCCTTGTCCAGAGTTCACTGTCTCTTTGGGGTTGTTGACCAGCCCTCCGGTCTGGAGAAGAGGGGGGGGGATATGTGAGACAGTGAAGGGGTGCGTACTGGACAGGATGTACATCTCGCCCAGGTTTCTTAGCTGGGTGGCATGAGGAATGTAGGAGTGAAGGTAGGTTGGCAGTGCGACGTTCACTCCACTCCCCATCCAGTACAGGCTTGCAGCCCAACCTGAGTGCACTCAGCTGTCTAATTAAGCAGCCAGAAGTAGTGGTTGAGCTAGACAGAGAAGGCTCTGAGTCTGAATCCGGCGTCAGACGCTGCTGGAGTCTCCTGGAAGCCAAGCTCTGGTAATTACAAATCTGTGTTGTTTTGGCCAGGCTGTTAGAGCCTAGACCACGGTAGTGAGGGAACTAACTGTGTCTAGCTAGCAGCCTGCCAGGCTTCGGATTTTGTTTTATGGTTTGGTTTATGTTTGTTGCTGTGGACTTTCAATAAAACTGGTTGCTGCCAGTTTACACCAATAATGTTGTCGCTGCTTGGAGTATTTTATGCCACTCAGTCTACCTGAGACGGCGATCCCAGAGTTATATACCCCTGAATGGGCTACAATTCGTGGAGAATGCGGGCAGCACAGTGGCTAAAACAGCAGCAAATAAAAAAAAAAGTCTGTCAAAGCAGACTTAAAGAGACAGTAGCCCTAATAGTGTCTGCACAGAAAAAGCTGAACTTGCTGTGGTAAAGACTTTGGAGTGTGCATGTCCTGGGTAAAGGCTGCCGTTGCCGGGACAGACAAGTCTGACAGCATGGAGGAGCTGCTTAAACATATGGCGCAAGCTAGTGGGCAACAGAAGGAGACTAACAGATTGTTAATGGAGCAGGTTGCAGCACTACGCCATGCTCTCAGCACCTCGTCCCAGAGTGATGACGCAAGGTCGCCTGCGTTGTCCGCTGTAAAAAAAGCAGTAAAACAGACCCTGCAGAAGATGACGCCTCATGACGATATGGAGGCATATCTTGCGATATTTGAAAGACTGGCAGAGAAGGAGAATCTGCCACCATCTGAATGGGCCATGGTGGTCACGCCCTATCTGACTGGGGAACCCCAAAAGGCCTATTTTGACCTTAGCGAGCAGGACAGCAGAGACTATGCCAAGCTGAAAGCAGAGATTCTTGCCCGCCTGAGTGTTACGGTTGCAGTCCGTGCCAGGAGAGTCCATAACTGGAGAAACAGTTGGGACAAGCCTGCTCGCTCACAAATGTATGACCTGATTTATTTAGTAAAGAAGTGGCTGGAGCCTGACGTCAGCACCCCTGCCCAAATGGTCGAAAAGGTAGTGGTGGACCGGTACATCTGGGCCCTACCTCCTGAGGTGCAGCTCTGGGTCGGACAGGGAGACCCCAAAGACGCCAATCAACTGGTCAGCCTGATAGAGAGGTACTCCGCCATCAAAGACTACCTCCGTGACCAGCTGTCCGAGAGGTCGTCACTTCGGAGTTCCCGGCCTCTGACATCTCCCGGTAAGAGTTCCAGCTGGTGGGGCCAGGGGGACTGCTGATAGACGGGGTCAGCCCCGAGGGGACATGTGTGAGGCAAGGGCCGATGCTTCCCTGTCGGGAGTCCCCAGGCCTTGAAAGGTCTCCCCGTCTGAACCACCAGACCTGAGACAGTGTTGGAGATGCCGTGAACGGGGTCATGTTTCAGCCAACTGTCCACTAGTGGGGGAACCTATGGACTGTGATGCTGGAAGGTCCCTCTCTCTCCTCACAGAACCCGTGTGCGTGGCAACCCCAGCCGAGGAGAATGGCCCACAGGTGTCCCAGGTGGTTATAAATGGCTGCCCCGTACCAGCCCTCCTAGACTCAGGGAGTCGAGTGACTCTGGTACATGCCAGCCTGGTTGATAGGGACTTCATCCCCGATAAACACCTGAGCGTGGTGTGCATCCATGGAGATACCAAAGTCTACCGGTGACTTATGTGGACTTCGTCACAAAACTCGGGGAGATCTCGTATGAAGTGGGGGTAGTGAAGAACCTGATGCACGCAGTCATATTGGGTCATGACTTTCCCCTGTTTTGGGGTCTTTGGGGGGAAAAAGGTTCTACCGGACAGTGTGATGAAGCTTCTACTGAGGTTGCGCGGTCCATAGGGGCGGGCCACAATGCTAGTGTGTTGTTGAACTTAAGTGATGATAATGATAATGATGAATTTCCATTTCAGGTGATGTTGGGGGAGGGGGATAATGATTCTCTGGAACAGAATGTCCCTGACCTACCTGTGTCCCGTGGCAATTTTGGGAGTGAGCAGTTGCGAGACCCCACTCTTAAACATGCCAGGGAAAGTATAACTGTTCTGAATGAGATCCCACAAGAGCCCGGCTCTGATAAACGATTTCCCCATTTTGCCATGAACAATGACCTGCTATATAGGGTCACTAAGGTCAACGGAGAGGTCGTGAGTCAGCTCCTGGTACCTAAGCCATATAGAAGTATGGTGCTAGGTTTGTCACATAACCACGTGCTTGGTGGGCACCTGGGGATGGACAAGACCCAGGAAAGAATCCTCCAGAGGTTTTACTGGCCAGCGGTTTATCGAGATGTGGTGGATTATTGCAAATCCTGCCCCACGTGTCAGATAAATGCTCCCGTTTCCCACTTCAGCAGTCTATTAGTCCCGCTTCCGGTAATAGAGATACCATTTGAAAGAGTAGCGATGGACTTGGTAGGTCCTACTGTGAAATCAGCCAGGGGGCACCAATACATACTAGTGGTAATTGATTATGCAACCCGGTACCCCGAGGCTGTCCCTTTAAGAAATCTGGCATCCAAAAATATTGCACGGGAACTCTTTCATATGTTTTCCAGGACAGGAATCCCTAAAGAGATCCTCACGGACCAAGGCACACCTTTTATGTCCAAGGTGATGAAGGAGCTGTGTAAGTTGCTTAAAATCTCGCACATTCGAACATCCGTGTATCACCCCAGACGGATGGGCTGGTTGAACGTTTTAATAAAACGTTAAAACATATGTTAAAGAAAGCAGTGGAGAAAGATGGTCGGGACTGGGATTACCTGTTACCCTACCTAATGTTTTCGGTCAGAGAGGTGCCCCAAGCCTCTACTGGGTTCTCTCCCTTTGAGTTGGTATATGGTCAGCACCCGTGGGGCTTGCTAGATATAGCCAAGGAAGTATGGGAGACGGAGGCAACCCCATACAAGAGTGTTATAGAGCATATTGCCCAGATGCAAGATAGAATTGCTAAGGTTATGCCATTGGTCAAGGATCACCTGCAGAGAGCCCAAGAAGCTCAAAGCAGAATATATAATCGGTAAGCAAAAATTAGGACTTTCAACCCCGGGGATCGGGTCCTAATCCTAATTCCCACGGTGGAAATTAAGTTTTTGGCCAAATGGCATGGTCCATATGAGATAGTACAGAAAGTGAGCGAGGTCACCTACAAAGTACACCAACCAGGGAGACTGATGACCTATCAGGTCTATCATATCAACTTAATCAAGCCCTGGAGGGACAGAGAGTCATTGTCGGCCTCGGGTGAATTAGAGAAAGGGTTTAAAACCACCTATACCTCCTGTGATAGTTGGTGAGACATTGTCAGTACACCAAAAACAGGAAATACGGGAGTTTCTGCAGGAAAATCAGCAGAGGTTTTCAGACTTGCCCGGACAGACTTTTCTCGTGAGGCACCATATCGAGACCGAGCCCGGTACTAAGGTCAAGCTGAAGCCGTACAGGATACCAGTAGCCCATAGAGAGATAGTCTCCACTGAGATCAAACGGATGCTAGCCCTTGGGGTCATTGAGGAGGCCCAAAGCGAGTGGTGTAGCCCGATTGTCCTGATCCCAAAACCTAATGGAACCTGGAGGTTTTGCAATGATTTTAGAAAGTTGAACGACGTGTCAAAGTTTGACGCATACCCGATGCCACGGGTAGACAAGCTAATCGAGAGGTTAGGGTGTGCCCGTTATATTACAACCCTCGATCTGACAAAAGGGTACTGGCAGATACCCCTGTCTGATGAGGCAAAAGAAAAAACGGCCTTTGCAACCCCTGACGGCTTGTTTCAGTATCTTGTGATGCCAATCGGGTTGCATGGAGCCCGGTTACCTTTCAGAGGCTTATGGACCTGATCCTGCGCCCGCATCGAGCCTATGCGCTGCCTACCTGGATGATGTGGTAATTTTCAGTTCCGATTGGAAGAGCCACCTCGCTAAGGTACAGGCCGTCTTAGATTCGATAGGCGGAGCTGGGCTGAACATAAACCCAGAGAAATGTGCAATTGGCCTAGAAGAGGCCAAGTACCTGGGCTACGTCATTGGCAGGTGGCTGATTAAGCCCCAAATCAATAAGGTAGAGGCGATTCAGAACTGGTCTACACCCCTCACAAAACGACAGGTCAAAGCGTTTCTTGTTATGATTTGGTAGCTGAGGAGAGCAAGCAAAAACGGCAATACACCAGAGAGGTTGGAATCTACTGATTGCAGTACCCTGACTAACCACCACAACTAAAGGCAGCCGTGGAGCGTACCTACGTTGGTCCTAGTCGTCTCGTCACAGCCTGAGAGGTTAACTACACCTAAAGATAGAAAGAGAAAAAGCTATCTGCCCCGGAGCAGATCCCCAAAGAACATAGGAAGCCCCCAAACATGTAACGGCGGTTAGACAAGAGGAAATACAGACACAGACAGAAAATAGTATGAGCAAACGTTGGGGCCCAATCTACCTGGACAGAAAAGGATAGGAAGGACACTTACTGCAATCCCAAAAAAACCCTAAAAAGTACCAACTCTACTAATTGCAAAAACACCTGAGATCACACGACCTCTACCACCTAAATTAGTTCTCTGGTGTAACAAAACTAAGCCGCAGCCACTGTAGAAAAACTGGAAAAGGCAAATGAACAAACAACAGTGGCTCAGACAAACTGAGAGGAGCACAAGCCCCCGGAGGGGACCTGGCTGACCTCCACAAAAGTGCAGGAAACAATGCAAAAAGCAAGCACAAAAATAAAAACAGAAAATGTCTTATCTGAGAGCAGGAGAAGAGGCAAGATTCAGCAAGCTTCCAAGTGAACCAGGAACCACAGTTGAGACAAGAACAATTGATCACCGGCAACCCTGATGGGAGGGAACCTCCCTTATATAGGACCAGTCTGTAACTCCTGATTGCCAATCTTCACTAAATGGTTCAGCACTGTCTGCAACCACCAGAGGGAGCTTCTGCTCAGAACTCATTTCTAACACATGCACAGCAGTTTCTGGGCATCACTGGGTACTATCGCAGATTTGTACAAAATTTTACCTCCATTGCTGCCCCGTTGACCAACCTGACAAAGGGTGGGAAGTCAAAAATCGTAGTTTGGACTCCGGAGGCAGAAAAAACCTTTCAGTCTTTGAAAATGGCTTTATGTCAAAGCCCAGTTCTGATCACCCCTAATTTCAGGGAGGAGTTTCTTGTTCAAACTGATGCCTCTAATGTGGGGTTAGGGGCGGTTTTGTCTCAGGTCGTGAAGGATGAGGAGCACTCGGTCATGTATCTGAGTCGAAAACTGACACCGGCTGAACAAAATTATGCCATTCTGGAGCGAGAGTGCCTCGCAATCAAATGGGCGCTGGACTCACTACGTTATTACCTCTTGGGCAGGAAATTTAAATTACAGTCAGACCATGCTCCTCTGGCATGGATGAAGCAGAACAAGGAAAGGAATGCCAGTGTGACAAGGTGGTTCCTTTCGTTCAAGAATTCAATTTCTCGGTAGAGCATAGGCCTGGGAAGTTACAGGGTAATGCCGATGCCTTGTCCAGAGTTCACTGTCTCTTTGGGGTTGTTGACCAGCCCTCCGGTCTGGAGAAGAGGGGGGGGATATGTGAGACAGTGAAGGGGTGAGTACTGGACGGGGTGTACATCTCGCCCAGGTTTCTTAGCTGGGTGGCATGAGGAATGTAGGAGTGAAGGTAGGTTGGCAGTGCGACGTTCACTCCACTCCCCATCCAGTACAGGCTTGCAGCCCAACCCTGAGTGCACTCAGCTGTCTAATTAAGCAGCCAGAAGTAGTGGTTGAGCTAGACAGAGAAGGCTCTGAGTCTGAATCCGGCGTCAGACGCTGCTGGAGTCTCCTGGAAGCCAAGCTCTGGTAATTACAAATCTGTGTTGTTTTGGCCAGGCTGTTAGAGCCTAGACCACGGTAGTGAGGGAACTAACTGTGTCTAGCTAGCAGCCTGCCAGGCTTCGGATTTTGTTTTATGGTTTGGTTTATGTTTGTTGCTGTGGACTTTCAATAAAACTGGTTGCTGCCAGTTTACACCAATAATGTTGTCGCTGCTTGGAGTCTTTTATGCCACTCCGTCAACCCCAGACGGCGATCCCAGAGCTATATACTCCCTAAACTGGCTACATCACATTCACCTGCAAAACTGAACCCTATTAATCCAATGTGTGAAAACCTTTAACTATAGGGCGATTCACTCGCTACTCTGGACAATACATACTGTGGTTCATGAAAAATGGATCATGCAATTAACCTCGTCGATAGTGAAGAGAAGCATCGTCGCACTGAGTGGTGGCACCGACTTGTCGCCCCTCCGGTCTTCTCCACTATGAGATAGACTTGCTGTCGCCAGTAGTCTGTGTTGTGCCGGCTTTTCACTCCTACTGAATTCCTTTTTCATTGTCCAAAAATGTACAGATACAGTTCGGAGAAGCGCGTTTTCACTGGGAAAAGTTATTGGAAAACTGTATCCTTAGAGAGGTGCCAAAGTGAGTTTCTAAAGATGTTTGGAAGTCAAAAGCTGCCATCCAAACCATGTATTAAAGCCTTCTTTGATAACAGAGTATTCTCCAAGGGACTGTGCCCACCAAGATTGCCCAAATTACCACTGCCGCATTTTTACCACTGCCGCATGCTACAACTGGCAGCAATCAGAGTCAGACAGACTGCTAAGTAGCCAGGGAATCACTCAGAAGATTAGACACCTATAGGAAACCTCGCACGCTCTGGCCCTGATTAGGCAACTGGACTGTAACTCACAACAATGACAGCTCAGCATGCACCAGCCTCAGATAGGACAGTTGAGCTCTCTATTACAAAACTGACAGCTCAGCTTGCCCCTTCCTAGATTGGAAGGTTGAGGTGCCACTCATCACACTGAGTTGAAGAATCTTGACAGTACCCCCTTTTCTAGGGGGGCCACCTGACACCCCAGATTTCCCAGGAAACCTACCAGCGCCCTGATCAAATGATCTGTCTTTACAGAACGAAATGGAACCCAGGATCTCTCCTTGGGTCCATATCCCCTCCAATGAACAAGATTTTGGAGGGAATTGCAAATCCTCCAAGAATCCACAATCCTCTGCACCTCGTACTCTAAACCTCCATCTACAGAAACTGGAAGAGGTGGGGACAAAGGAGACAACACTGAAGGGATAAACACTTAGCAGGGTCCTTTATAAGGTCCTTCAATCTGCATGGTGTTTCATTATAGCCTTAATCCCCTGATGATGCCTATACCTATGTCCTAATTTCTTACCCTTACACTTTCCATATGCTTAATCCATTAACACACTAGGAGTTATTATTACTAACATACATTTGTTTATACTAGTACCCGTAATACATTTTTAATACACAAAAGCGCAGCTGTTTTATTAGAGAGGAAAAAGAGTATGGTTATCCATGTCACACTCTTACAAAGTGTCAAATCCAACGCTGTAGGAAGACAGGACTCCCACCTGGAATAAACAGGGCCAAAATGTGCAGGAAAAGTCATGGTTGGTCTACATCTGCTGGGTTGGCTGTAGTAGAAGTTGTGTCGGTCCCTATTATACTATTTCTACTCTCATTAAAGTGATGCCACTTTGGTGATGTCAGGCCCTCATTTTTTGAAATTTGAAGACTCCTGGTTGGCTGTCCATCTGCTGGGTTGGAAGATGTGTCGGTCCCTATTACACTTTTTCTACTCTCGTGAAATTCATGCCACTTTGGTGGTGTCTGCCACTAATATTTGGAAATATGAACACTCCCGGTTGGGTGTCCATCTGCTGCATTGGCAGTAGTGGAAGAGATGTTGCTCCTTATTATTTATACTATTTCTACTGTGGTGAAATTGATGCCACTTATAGTGTGTTGCCTGTAGCAGTAGACCTCCGAGACTGGCAGGCCTCCAACTCCTTTGAAATGTAGAAAACTTGGCACTCACAAGAAATATGGCAAAAGAAGAGTTCCATTTATTATGCATCCAGTGTTTACGTTAAACGTTTTCGGTCCACATCCGGACCTTCATAAGAACTGGTGGTGAACATGAAACATTACGTATGTAAAAAACATAAAAAGGAAGAAAAACAAATAAATCAGATGATGCTATTTGATTCCACTTTTGTGGTGTCTGCAAGTCATATTTGTAAATGTGTAGACTCCTGATTGGGTCTCCTTAATGTGTGTTGCCTGTATCAGTAGACCTCCGAGACTGGCAGGCCTCCAACTCCTTTGAGTCAACTACATGTGTTACTAATTACTATCCTTAGGTTTTTCTGACAATAGCAGTTTACGAAACTGACATTTGTGACACCTGAGTGTGGGTGAGCATGAAAGCAGGTAGAGGTGTTGCATGTGGTATCAGGGCTCCCAACACAGCAGGCCTACACCGATGCCTCACCTGTAAATGCTGGCCTGTACCCTGATACCTCACGCCTGGCTGATTGCTCCTGTGCCATACTAAAATTTGTAATGTGGGTGAATTTAGGCCACTTTCCTGGTGTCTGCCCCTAATTTGATGTGTTTTGGCAGTTTTTGGGCCCATTTGAAGGTGTTGTGTATGCGTTTATTTTTGCCTCCCATTGACTTGAATGGAGCTCGGCTATGTTTGTCGAATATTCGACGAATAAATCAGTGAATATTGAAAATTTGGCGATCGTAATCCGAACCGAACTTTGAAATATTCAATCATCTCTTTTGAGGACAAATGGAATCAATTGATCCCTTCAGTAACTGAAGAACAGTGGAATGACGCTTTCGAAGCTTATACCGTAGTCTCATCAGCTGCAAATAATAAGCTAATAATATTATGTATTTGTCACCAATCTTACCTAACCCCACATAAATTATATTGGTTTGGTGGATTATCTTTGGATTGATGTCACAGGTGTGTAGAACTGGGTGCGGATTTCTGGCATCTTATATGGAATTGCGAGATGATGAGGAGACATTAGAGTGAAGAGACCTTTCCATTATCACAGATAATTGGGCTCCAATTGATTGTGCTCCAGAACTTTGTGTCCCTGGAATTGTAGATGAAGAAATATGGTCCCATTATAATAAATATTTTATTACAGGAAGACAATAACACTGAGATGGATTGGGAGGAGGAGATCTCCCACCATCACTGAATGGAAAAAGATAGTTAATGACATAATACCATATGAAAATATAGTATATCGGAATCAAGGGCGTCCCCAAAAATTCCATAGAAATGGTGAGATTCACCTCTGACTATCTCCCAACGCACTGACTTACTCACTTTTGCATTACATACCCTGATGTGCTCCAGGTTCCTAAATACATGTGAGATTTCTGATATAAAATGGATGAAGAAGAATGTACGCTTTCCCAGAATTAATGCATAATTTGATCTCTGCTACATTAATCCCCGGGCCATTTTCCATTTTTTGCTCCCCTTCTTCCCAGAGCCATAACTTTTTTATTTTTTGGTCAATATGGGCTTCTTTTTTGTGGGACGAGTTGTACTTTTGAACAACACCATGAGTTTTAACATATGGTGTACTGGAAAACAGGAAAAAAAATTACAAGTGCAGAGAAATTGTAAAAAAGTTGTTGCATTTTTTGTCAGTTTTTTTAACATGTTCACTAAATGCTAAGGCTATGTGCACACGTTGTGGAATTGCCGCACCTCCCTGCCGCAGGAAATACGCATTTTTATTGGTATGCGTATTCCTGCCAGAAACTAGCGTTTTGCAAGCGTAATTAGCTTGCAGAATGCTAGCGTTTTCCAAGCGATCTGTAGCATCGCTTGGAAAACTGATTGACAGGTTGGTCACACGAGTCAAACAACGTGTTTGACAAGTGTGAGCAACTTTTTACTATTGATGCCGCCTATGCCGCATCAATAGTAAAAAGATCTAATGTTAAAAATAATAAAAAAAAAATAATAAATCGTGACATTCTCACCTTCTGGCGGCCCCCGCAGCCTTCCCACCTCTCAGCGACGCTCCCGGCCAATCCCGTTCCCAGGGATGCTTAGCGACAATGACCCCAGATGACGTAGCATCACGCGAGACCGGGGTGATTCTCGCAAGGCATTACTGGGAACGGGATTGGCCGGGAGTGTCGCTGAGAGGCGGTAAGGCTGAGGGGGCCGTCAGAAGGTGAGAATATCTCTATTTTTTATTTTAATTATTGTTTTTACATGGATATGGTACCCAGGGCCTGGAGGAGAGTTTCCCCTCCTCCAGACCCTGGATACCATCCGCACATGAACCGCTTACTTTGTGCATGGTGGGCATAGCCACATGCGGAAAGTAATTGGTTCAATGCATTCCTATGGCGGCGGAATCGCCGCGATTCAACAAAAAGAATGAGCATGCTGCGTATTTTTCCCCAATGCGATTCCGCCGCTGAAAAACACGCAGCATGTGTACAGCATTGCGGAATCCCATAGAATATAATGAGTTGCGCTGGGTAAGCGTTTTTGCTGCGTTTTCGCGGCGTTCCTGCCGCGAAAAACCGCGGCAAAAACGCTAAGAATCCTCAATGTGTGCACATAGCCTAAAACTAAAGACCTACCATTATGATTCTCAAGGTGATTATGAGGTCACAGACATCAAATATATATACCGTATATACTCATGTATAAGCCAACCCGAGTATAAACTGACCGCCCTAATTTTGCCATAAAAAACTGGGAAAACTTATTGACTCGCGTATAAGCCTAGGGTGGTAAATGCAGCAGCTACTGGTAAATTACAAAAATAAAAATAGATACCAATAAAAGCAAAATTAATTGAGACATCAGTAGGTTAATAGTTTTTGAATATCCGTACTGAATCAGGAGCCCCATATAATGCTCCATACAGTTAATGATGGGCCCCATAAGATGCTGCATACAAAATATGCCCCATATAATGCTGCACAAAGTTTAATAATGGCCCCATAAGATGCTGGATAGATTATGCCCCCATATGCTGGATAGATTATGCCCCATATGCTCCAGATTATGCCCCATATGCTCCACAGATTATGCCCCATATGTTCCACAGATTATGTCCCATATGTTCCACAGATTATGCCCCATATGCTCCACAGATTATGCCCCATATGCTCCACAGATTATGCCCCATTTGCTCCTCAGATTATGCCCCATATCTTCCACAGATTATGCCCCATATGTTCCACAGAATATGCACCATATGCTCCACAGATTATGCCCCATATGATCCACAGATTATGCCCCATTTGCTCCTCAGATTATGCCCCATATCTTCCACAGATTATGCCCCATATGTTCCAGATTATGCCCCATATGTTCCACAGATTATGCCCGCATATGCTCCAGATTATGCCACCATATGGTGCACAGATTATGCCCCATATGCTGCACAGATTATGCCCATATGCTGCACAGATTATGCCCCCATATGCTCCAGATTATGCCCCCATATGCTCCACAGATTATGCCCCATATGTTCCACAGATTATGCCCCATATGTTCCACAGATTATGCCCCATATGCTTCACAGATTATGCCCCATATGCTTCACAGATTATGCCCCATATGCTCCATAGATTATGCCCCATATATTCCACAGATTATGCCCCATATGTTTCACAGATTATGCCCCATATGCTCCACAGATTATGCCCCATGTGCTCCATAGTATAGGTCCCTTATGCTGCTGCCGCTGCAACTCAAAAAAAAATGATATACTCATCTCTCGTCGCTGGGGGCCAGGTGCCGGTGTCCTGAGCAGGCGGGGACACCGGCGCACTATGGGGGACAAGTGCCGGTGTCACCGCTCACTCAGGGCCCCGGCACCTGAGATATTTACCTGTTCCGGTCCACCGCTGCGCGCTACTTCATCTTCCGAGTCCTCTTGTCAGTTAGAGCTCAGGCAGAGGGCGCGGTGCGTACTAACTACATCATCGCGCCCTCTGCCTGAACATTCACAGCTAAAGGACGCGAGGACACAGCGGCGAGCAACGGTGGAACGGGGACAGGTGAATATCGCATATACTCACCTTCCCGCCGGCGAGTCTCTGCAGCCCCTGCTCTTCTCCCGCAGCTCTTCCTTCCTACAGCGGTCACGTGGTACCGCTCATTAAAGTCATGAATATGACCCCCCGTTATATGACTCGCGTATAAGCCACGAGGGGTGGACTTTCAGCCTTAAAAAATGGGCTGAAAATCTCGGCTTATACGCGAGTATATATGGTAAGTTCTTTATTTTCAAGGGGTGAAAAAAAAAATCTAAAATTTTTTTTTTAAAAGAAGCCATTTTCCGAGACCTACGTGAGAGCTTATTTTTTGCGTGCTGAGCTGATGTTTTTATTGATACCATTTTGATGTGCATACAATATTTTGATCGCCTGTTACTGCATTTTATTGCAATGTTGCGGTGACCAAAAAATGTAATTCTGGAGTTTTGAATTTATTTTAGTGATCGGGTTAATTCTTTTTTATGTTGATAGATCTGGTGATTCTAACACGGCAATAACAAATATGTGTATATTTGAATTTTTTTATTGTTTTATTTGAATGGGGCGAAAGGGGGTGATTTGAATGATCATCAGATCGCCTGTATGTAGCAGAAATGCTCATTTGCTATGAGCGCCGACTACGGCAATGACAACCACAGAGGCTGTTGCGGGCACGTCAGCTGTATAGATTAGCTGTCATGTGTCCGGAAAAGTGTTGGCTGATCGCAGGAACCCACACCAAACAAGGGGAGCCTGACGTGTGTGTACTATTATGGCACATATCGGAAAGGGTTAACATAAATCCAATACTTCAGATGAGGGCAATGTCCTATATATTAATGCATTTTACTGTAGATGCAGTTACCTATTGCTAAATGTACAATACAATACTTGCAACATTGTTTTAAAATGGATATTTACAGATGTTTGTAGCAGCATCTGGATTTATATCTTATTGCTGTTTGTAACGTTTATTATGAAGAATTCTTCAATAAAATAAGTTTTCAAACAAAAAAAACTCTGCACACAGATATTCTCTTAAGAAACACATAACCTAACTTTTATATTTCTAAACAGTCAGGGCTGAGGTCTATTAACCTTTTGGGTTGACTGACAGCACTGTAGTTTTTCAATAATAAAACAAATAATCAAAAATACAAATTGTGCACATTATATATATATATATATATATATATATATATATATATATTATATATATTTATAAAAATCTGTAAAAATTTGGTTTAGCATCCTTCAAATTTACTATCTGCGTATCTATCTATCTATCTATCTATCTATCTATCTATCTATCTATCTATCTATCTATCTATCATCTCTTCATGGTGACATCAGAATAAAACCAATGTCACAAGTGATGTGATGACATCATCTCATTCTACTCCAGTGTTGCGGCCTAAGGGAAATCACTGCCTTACAGACTCCCAAGGGTGAGGTAGCCCCTTTTGTTTTTCGTGACAAACAAGCAAAAATTTTTATTCTAATATGGATAAAGAGAGAAGAAGATCCCAAAGAGATCGGGTTCTGAGCGAGAGGAGAGGAATCAATGATGAGCAGGCACCATTGTTCGCTTTAGGGCGAAAAGACTCTATACTACCGGACATGGACACGGATGCCTCAGAAATGGCGTCCAAACGACAAAATATGGAAATAATGAGAAAGAACTAAAAGACATGAGATCCTTACAAAGAAAAGGAATATGGAGAACCTCATGGAGTCTCACTCTGCAGCCTCCGCTGAGCTTCAGACGGCCATTATCATCTCCTTGAGAAAAATTGGAGATCTGGTCCCTGAAATACGGAGGAGAAACAAAGATGCCATCCTCAATAAGCGGAGAAACATCAGTGCAGAGTTAGAGCTGGAAGAGGCTCTCCAAGAAACACCAAATGGGAATGGTGCATTACAGACGTCCAGGACATCAGCTGAGGACATCTCCATCCCAGAGAACAACCAGCTGAGTGATTCTCCACCGAACACCTCACTGGAGAAAGAGGAACCAGGTAAGATGGAAACTGCTCTGTACAATGAGACTGGGGTGAGGGGATTATACTCCGAATATTATGTACTGGCCTCACTTATCAAAAGTGCAGAAAAACTGTCCTTGTTGTCCATAGCAACCAATCACAACGCAGCGCTCATTGTTCCATAGAATGTTAAGAACTGGAATCTGTGCTGTGATTCGTTGCTATAGGCAACAGGGACGTTTTTGCTATTGGGCAGTTTTGATAAATGAGAGCCCAAATATTAGACATTTCCTGCTCATTTACATAATGCTGTATAAAATTATAATATTTGCTCTGGAGATATATTTGTTAACCCCTTCTTGACAGGGTAACGTTCAGTTGTTTTTCCTCCCTCCTTTGAAAATTCATAATTATTTATTGCTTAACTTTTCTGCCAATTTAGCCCTATGTGGACTTGTGTTTTTTTTAGTGGACAGAGCTGTGGTTTTGTACAATATTCAATGTTCTGGAAAATGGGGAAAAAGATTAAAAACGTGGTAAAATTGTAGAAAAAAGTCGTTCAGCCATTTTTTTTTTTACTGTGTTCATTCAGTGATAAAAATGACCTCCCAAAATGTTTCTCCATGTCAGTGACAACTATGGTAATAATGAACATGTATTGGGTGTTTTTTAATTAATTGTTGAAAGGAATTAAGGAATTTTATTTAAAAATTGGTTTGTGTCCCCATATTGTGAGACATTGTATCTTTTTGATTTTGATAGCTTGATGGAGCTGTGTGAGGACTTGTTTTTTGTATGTCGAGTTGTAGCTTTTATTGATGCCTTTCCTGGGTAGACCGGACATTGTGATATCTTTTTATTGCAATTGTTTAGGTGAATACAGCGCTCTCAAAAAAACACAATTCTGATGTTTCAATTTTATTTTTCTCGCTTCAATATTTACTGTTTGGATTAATTAATGTTATAATTTTGCATATCGGATTTATACGGATAGGATGATACTAGATATGCAAAGTATTATTATTTTTATTATTGTTATTAATGAGGAGGCAAATATTTTTTTTTAATTCTTTTCTTTAGTCTCCTTAGGAGACTTGAATCTGTGATTTTCTGATCACTTGTACTATATGGCAAATCAGCAATAACCTCATTTAAATACCACTGTCAGCATTGACATGGTTAAACTACAGTAATTGGAGAAGTCTCTGGTGGCTGCAGTTATTGGCAGGTAGCAGCTATGTAATACAGCAGGCATTGGAACGATGCATGCTCAGCTCCTGAGCCCGCTCCATACATTTGCTGCACAACATGACAAACATTTCCATTATGTATTCGCTAAAGGGTTAATAAATCTTGTATCATCTCAGTAGACGAAATGGATAAGATGTCCCATGACACACCGGACATGCCGGCACAAGGCCTTGCTGATGCCAGTGTACAGATTTCTCCACAAAGAGAACTGGTCCACACAGACCAAACTATGGACCTTAACAGTCTCGAGATCTGGAAAGATCTTGGAAAAGGAAACTATGGAAAAGTAAGTGTCAATTTATATTTCTCCGTGTTCCTCCATGTATCCTGCACTGATATACAGGAGGGATGGACTTATTCATTATAAATTAGTGACATATTACACAGTAATAGATGGGAGTTTGGTCTGATCTGTTGTGGTTTTTCTCCAGGTCGTCTTGGCATCAGATCCGGTCAGTGAAGGACTGCTGGCCATTAAGATCATGGACAAGAGTTCTTGTGAGGACATAATCTCTACAGAGCGAGAAGTCATGAGAATGGCTGCCGGGTGCCCCTACCTAATGTCTATGCGGGCGTTTATGGAGACACCGACGGAGTATAAAATAGCCATGGACTATATGGCTGGAGGAGACCTGAATCACCACATGAAAGATTCAATGTTGTTTAATACAAAGACAATAAGGTAAATGTCTTATACTGAGTCTTAATAATCCGCTGGCCGCACATTGTAGCCCTAGAGCAATGGACAATGGACAACAAGAGCAAATAATGAAGTGAAAAGGACACGTGTGTGATCTCATGTTCTCTGTATGATTGTCTATGTAACCACTGATCCATCCTTTACTTTCTACTCCACAGACTCTTTGCGGCAGAGATGGTGTGCGGACTCCAATTCCTGCATGAACACGGCGTCATACATAGGTAATCATTTCACCTCCATAAATCTGTCACCTGTGACTCTCTGTTGTCTCCTTACATATCTATTGTAGAAAGTTCTTTTCATGAATTATCCTCACAATCAGTGTTTGCTCCTTCTCCCTGCAGTGACCTGAAGCCAGAGAACATCCTCATCCAAGACACCGGACACATCAAAATCTCCGACTTTGGCGTATCAGCCATGAATGTGTCTGAGGGTGACATAGTGGAGTACGTTGTTGGGACTAATGGTTACATAGCGCCCGAGGTAAGGAACAGTTCTGTGTGATTGGTGCCGATAGTAGGATTGAGGGATAATCTGATCCCAATGTGTCCTGCTCACATCTAATCACAGACGGGTCCTCATAGTCTCTGTGTGTAATTCTCCTTCCCGGTATATTCAGCTCCAATCTCATGTTCCCACAGATAATGGACGATGAATGCTATAACCATCTGGCAGACTCCTTTTCCTTCGGAGTCATCCTATATATGATGAGTGTAGGGGACTGGCCATTTTACAGCAAAGGCTCATTGGAGGAATACCACCAGTCTCTGCGTGACGACATCCCTTATTTTCCACCAGGGATATGCGCTAATACCATGGCTTTCATAAAAGGGGTGAGTAATATCAGATGGATAAGGATGATGGGGGATTACAAGAAGAGATAGAAGATAAGATGTGGACAGTCCATAGACATTGTGTAATAACTTATCAGTAGTAATATATAATCTAATGACTAATGGTCTCTTTCATTTTTTAGCTTCTCTGCAAAACTCCATCTGCCCGATTGGCCATAAAATCATCCATCAGGTCCCACCCGTTCTTCCACTCCATAGACTGGAGCGATGTGGAGTGCGGCAGATCTGACCCACCATTCCCATATTACTTTGTAAGTACAACACATACAGACATCCATAATGTTGTCACTACCCAGTAACACACTTACCCACTATACCCCTTAATGTTATATCCCCCAGTACACTGTATATACTGAATGTGAGGAGCTGATTCTCAGACGTGTATATTTCTCTTCTTACAGCAGGATTACTAGGCTGATAACAATCAGCCCCATTCCAGTAACATCAAGGAATGAAGATTTACATTTATCGGATGAGACAACGAAACTGGACTTTCATTTACCGGACTGTGACAAACCTACCGAGCTTCCACCACATAACATCCACGTAGATTTGAGCACCAAACATCCAGGGATTTAATCCGATCGCCATATTTGGGGTCAGGAAGGAATTTTTTTCCCTTGATATGAGGATAATCCAACAACGAGTCCTCAGGGTTATTTTTCGCCTTCCTCTGGATCAACATAGCAAGTAATTAAAGGCTGAAATTGAAGGACTTCTTTCAGCCACACTTGCTATGTCACCATATGGACGACTCATCTACAATGTGGTGGTAAGGAAAAGACTACCGGATATGGACATACAGAAGGCAGCGGCTGCTCCTTCTCCTACCGGATATGGACTGAAAGAAGGAACGGATGCTCCTTCACCTACCGGGCCATGGACAGACAGAAGGCAGCGGCTGCTCCTTCACCTTCCTGCCCATGGTCAGACAGAAGGCCATATGGTTGATCGAGATGCTGTAGGAATCCAGGAAAACTCCAACTTCACAGGATCACATGTCACAAATTCCTGCTCTTCTCCTCTCTGTCATGTGTGATCCAGACCTGGATGTCCAAAATCAGCACAAGAGAAAACCAAGGCCGAGGAGCAGAATCATCATCATCTGCTCCTTTCTACAGAAAGTCACTGTATCTACACACTTTCTTTTTTAATATCTGCATAATATTAACATCTTTTATGCAGAAATAAATATATAAAACATCTATGTTCCTTTTGATTAGATTCTTCTCATATGCAGACATGTATTTCAGTATTTTTATAAATATCATGATCAGGGTCAGGATAAGGTATTTGGTGCCTTAGGCAGATAGAGCCAATGGTGCCCCCCAAAACAAAGGAATAGGATTATAAACTATGGTAACAGGACCCCTTATGCAGCTTCTCCCCCTCTGACCGGTCAGGTAACAACCTCTGATGAACACTTCTGCTACAATTGCTACTTTTTCACAAACAATACCAGCAAAAGTAAAAAAAAATTGTGTGTTAGGGTAGGCTTACTAGGAAGCACAATTTCAAAGATATATGTAGAATCATTCATTGTTTTGGATTATTAACACTTTTAAATTGAAAATGTTATCCCTGACATCCTATATTTTAAATGTCAGACCAAGAATGGTCATGGAAACTAATATAGCTAACTATAATGGAGGCTGGTTGGTTTCAATTAAGGTCATGTGACAGTGCAAATTTCAACAAAACTGATAGTGGAGAGTGCATTGTATAATGCACTCCCCATTGTCCTCCATACAGTATAATGCACCTACATAGTCCTCTATATCGTATAATGCACTCCCAATGGTTCTCCATTCAGTATAATGCATGCCATATAGTCTTAAAAAACGTATAATATACTCACTAAAGTCCTCCATATAGTATAATGCGCTCCCCATAGTCCTCCATTTAGTATACAGCACACTATAATCTCCACATAGTATAATATACTCCCCATAGGTCTCAATATAACGGACCCTGTAGTCCTCCATAGAGTACAATGCACCCCTAGCCCTCTATATAGTATAATGCACTCTATATAGTCCTCCAAATAAACACAACATACCGTATTTTTCGGACTATAAGACGCACCGGACTATAAGACGCACCCAGGTTTTAGAGGTGGAAAATAGGGAAAAATATATTTGAAGCAAAAAATGTGGTAAAATATTTAATAACATACTATTATATGTGGTGTTATTATATAGTATGTTATTATGTTGGAAGCTACAGGTAGGAGATGGTGCTGCGGGACCAGTGTGGTGTCTGTAAACTACTATGTGAAGACGCTGGAGGGTGAGTATAAGGCCGGGGTCACACATGCGAGAAACTCGCACGATTTCGTGTGAGTCTCTCGCATGAACACCCGGAACTGCCGCCGGCACTCAGACTGGATCGTGCAGCTGCATAGAAATACATGCTGCATAGAAATAGAGACAGATGATAGAGACAGAGTTGACAGAGATAGATGATAGAGATAGATGATAGAGATAGATGATAGTGAAGGGCAGATGATAGAGATGATAGAGACAGAGATGATAGAGACAGAGATGATAGAGACAGATAGAGACGGATGATAGAGACAGAGATGATAGGACAGAGTATAGAGATGATAGAGACAGAGATGATAGAGACAGAGATGATAGAGATGATAGAGACAGATGATAGAGACAGAGATGATAGAGACAGAGATGATAGAGACAGAGATGATAGAGACAGAGATGATAGAGACAGAGGATGATAGAGACGAGATGATAGAGACAGAGATGAAGAGATGATAGAGACAGATGATAGAGACAGAGATGATAGAGACAGAGATGATAGAGACAGAGATGATAGACAGAGATGATAGAGACAGAGATGATAGAGACAGAGATTGAAGAGATAGAGAAGAGATGATAGAGACAGAGATGATAGAGACAGAGATTATAGAGTGACACGTATGTTTCATGTAGCAGATGCGCTGCACAAAAAACGCAGAGTGTGAAAGTAGCCTAACCTTTTAATTAATTTCTGTTGTTACAGTGTGTCTGAGACGTGCACATAAAACGCAGTGTTGAAGTGAGCCAACCTTTATACTTTGACAGGTTTCTGAAGGCCTTGAGACATCATGAAGAGGCAGGGCTTGGTCATGTGATGCAGCTCCTGCCAGCCCTCTTCATGACCTCTCAAGGTCCTTCACAGACATTCAGCCCCTCAGCCAGACCAGGCGTCTGGGTATGCAGTTGCTCCTGCTGCCTCCTTCTCTTCACACCGTCTGCCCTGCTGCAGGATCAGGGCGCTGGGGAAACTGTGTGGCTTGTGATCTGCTGCTCCCGCTCACTGCTCACTGATAGTGGGCGGAAGGGTGATTAATTTCACTGCCTTAAGTAGGGCAGGGTTTCCCAGCGCTTGTTTCCTGCAGCAGGGGATATTTTCTTGCCTCCTGCTGATCCCACTCCACCGCTGCCCACTGCCCCCCTCCCCACATGTTACATTCCGACCATAAGACGCACCCACACCCCCATTAAAAAAAGTGCGTCTTATGGTCCAAAAAATACGGTAATCTATTATGGAAGGTGCCATAACGATAAGAAGTGAGGAAAACCAGGATGGTTTTCCTCATTTCTTAGGGTTATGGCACCTTCCATAATTGATTATGCTGTGTTTAGTATCCTCAAGTGTATTTAGCCTTCATAGATTTAGGAATATTGGAATAAATAGTACTCCATATAGTATAATGCACTCCCCATAGTCCTCTCTATAGTACAATGCACCCCATAATCTTCCATATAGGATAATATACATCATATCCCTCCATATAGCATAATGGACCCCATAATACTCCATATAGTATAATGCACTCCCCATAGGCCTCCACGTAGTATAATGCACAACATATCCTCCATATAGTATAATGCACCGCAAAGACCTCTGTATAGTATAATGCACTCCCCATAGTCCTCCATAAAGTATAATGCACTCCTCATAGTACTCTGCATACATGGGCGTACCCACCGTGGGGCAGGGGGGGCAGGTGCCCCCCTAGAAGCAGGGCCCGTTGGCTCCGCCGACATTGAACTGACAGTTCAGTGACGGCGGGCCCTTTAATCGCGGGCGCAATGTGCTGAGTGAGGAAGGCCTTGCGGCCTTCCATATGCAGCACAGGCGACGTGATCGTCATCACGACGCCTGCGCGCCCTGATGACGTCACGCCGTCTGTGCCAGGAGAAGACGGAGACGAGCCGAGCATCTTCAGAGCAGCGGGGGAGATAGGTGAGTACTGGCATTTTTTTTTTACACTGGGCCCGGCCTATGGGGGATTCTGCTGGCTATGGGGGACTCTGCTGGCTATGGGGGATTATGCTGGCTATAGGGACTATGCTGCCTATGGGGGACTATGCTGGGTATGGGGGATTATGCTGCCTATGGGGGACTATGTTGGCTATTGGGGGATTATGCTGGCTATTGGGGGATTATGATGGCTATTGGGGACTATGCTGGCTATTGGGGATTATGCTGGCTATTGGGGGATTATGCTGGCTATGGGGGATTATGCTGCCTATGGGGGACTATGCTGGCTATGGGGGATTATGCTGCCTATGAGGGACTATGCTGGCTATTGGGGGATTATGCTGGCTATTGGGGGATTATGCTGGCTATGGGGGATTATGCTGCCTATGGGGGACTATGCTGGCTATGGGGGATTATGCTGGCTATTGGGGACTATGCTGGCTATTGGGGATTATGCTGGCTATTGGGGGATTATGCTGCCTATGGGGGATTATGCTGCCTATGGGGGACTATGCTGGCTATGGGGGATTATGCTGCCTATGGGGGACTATGCTGGCTATTGGGGGATTATGCTGGCTATTGGGGGATTATGCTGGCTATGGGGGATTATGCTGCCTATAGGGGACTATGCTGGCTATTGGGGGATTATGCTGGCTATTGGGGGATTATGCTGGCTATTGGGGGATTATGCTGGCTATGGGGGATTCTGCTGGCTATTGGGGGATTATGCTGTCTATTGAGGACTATGCTGTCTATTGAGGACCTATGCTGCCTATTGAGGACCTATGCTGCCTATAGGGGACATATGCTGTCTATTGAGGACATATGCTGCCTATTGGGGACTATGCTGCCTATTGGGGACCTATGCTGCCTATTGAGGACATATGCTGTCTATTGAGGACATATGCTGCCTATTGGGGACTATGCTGCCTATTGGGACCTATGCTGCCTGTTGAGGACATATGCTGCCTATTGGGGACTATGCTGTCTATTGAGGACCTATGCTGCCTATTGGGGACCTATGCTGCCTATTGAGGACATATGCTGCCTATTGGGGACTATGCTGTCTATTGAGGACCTATGCTGCCTATTGAGGACCTATGCTGCCTATAGGGGACATATGCTGTCTATTGAGGACATATGCTGCATATTGGGGACTATGCTGCCTATTGGGACCTATGCTGCCTATTGAGGACATTTGCTGCCTATTGGGGACCTATGCTGCCTATTGGGGACATATGCTGCCTATTAACCCCTTCATGACCTGTGACACAGCGTATGTGTCATGAAAGGATCGCGTTCCTGCGGGTCGGGTGACCGGGGTCACTGAAAGGTCACCCAACACGCAGGCACAAGACCCTTTGTGCTTCACCACAGGGGGGTTGGCTTAATCCCTACGTGGCTACGATCGCTCTGATTGGCTGTTAAAAGTGAAACAGTGCTCCCTTTATTCCGAGCCCCGACGTGTGCCCAAACAGTGGTTTACCCCCACATATGGGGTATCAGCGTACTCAGTAAAAATTGCACAACAACTTTGGGAGTCTAATATCTCCTGTTACTCTTGGGGAAAAAAATTGGGGACTAAAAAAATGATTTTTGTGGAAAAAAAATGATTTTTTATTTTCACAGCTCTGCGTTATAAACTTCTGTGAAGAACTTGGAGATTCAAAGTGCTCACCACACATCTAGAGGAGTTCCTTGGGGGATCTAGTTTCCAAAATGGGGTCACTTGGGGGGGTTTCTACTGTTTAGGCACATCATGGGCTCTGCAAACGTAACATGACGCCCGCAGACCATTCCATCAAGTCGGCATTTCAAAACATCACTACTTCCCTTCCGAGCCCCGACGTGTGCCCATACAGTAGTTTTCTCCCACATATGGGGTACCAGTGTACTCAGGACAAACTGTACAACAACTTTTGGGGTCCAATTTCTCCTGTTACCCTTGTGAAAATAAAAAATTGTGGGTTAAAAAAATCAGTTTTTGAGGGAAAAAAATGATTTTTTGTTTTTACAGCTCTGCATTATAAACTTCTGTGAAGCACGTGGGGGTTCAAGGTGCTCACCACACATCTGGATAAGTTCCTTGGGGGGTCTAGTTTACAAAATGGGGTCATTTGTGGTTGATTTCTACTGTTTGGGCACATCAGGGGCTCTGCAAACGTAACAAGATGCCCGCAGACCATTCCATCAAGTCGGCATTTCAAAGCGTCACTACATCCCTTCCGAGCACTGACGTGTGCCCAAACAGTGGTTACCCCCCACATATGGGGTACCAGCGTACTCAGGACAAACTGGACAACAACTTTTGGGGTCCAATTTCTCCTGTAATCATTGTGAAAATAAAAAATAGGGGGCTAAAAAAATCATTTTTTGAGAAAAAAAATGATTTTTTATTTTCAAGGCTGTGCATAATAAACTTCTGTATAGCACCTGGGGGTTCAAAGTGCTCACTGTGCATCTAAATAAGTTCCTTAGGGGGTCTTGTTTCCAAAATGGGGTCATTTGTGGGGGAGCTCCAAAGTTTAGGCACACAGGGGCTCTCCAAACACGACATGGTGTCCGCTAACGATTGGAGCTAGTTTTCCATTAAAGTCAAATGGCGCTCCTTCCCTTCTGAGCCCTGCTGTGCACCCAAACAGTGGTTCCCCCCTCATATGGGACACCAGCGTACTCAGGAAAAACTGGACAACAACTTTTGGTGTCCAATTTATCCTGTTACCCTTGGGAAAATAAAAAAATAAGCTAAAAAATCATTTTTGATAAACAAAAATGACTTATTTTCACTGCTCTGCGTTTATAAACTTCTGTGAAGCACTTGGGGTTCAAAGTGCTCACTACACATCTAGATAAGCTCCTTGGTGGTTCTAGTTTCCAAAATGGGGTCACTTGTGGGGGGTTTCTTCTGTTTAGGCACATCAGGGGCTCTGCAAACGCAACATGACGCCCGCAGAACATTCCATCAAGTCTGCATTCCAAAATGGCGCTCCTTCCCTTCTGAGCTCTCCCATGCGCCAAAACAGTGGTTCCCCCCCACATATGGGGTATTGGTGTACTCAGGACAAATTGCACAACAACTTTTGTGGTCCAATTTCTCCTGTTACCCTTGTGAAAATAAAAAATAGCGGGCTAAAAAAATCATTTTTGAGGAAAAAAATGATTTTTTTATTTTCACTGCTCTGCGTTATAAACTTCTGTGAAGCACTTGGGGGTTCAGAGTGCTCACAACACATCTAGATAAGTTCCATAAGAGGTCTAGTTTCCAAAATGGTGTCACATGTGGGGTTTTTTCATTGTTTAGGCACACAGGGGCTCTCCAAACGCGTCATGGTGTCCGCTAACGATTGGAGCTAATTTTCCATTCAAAAAGTCAAATGGCACTCCTTCCCTTCTGAGCCCTGCCGTGCGCCCAAACAGTGGTTTATGACCACATATGAGGTATCTGTGTACTCAGGAGAAATTGCCCAACAAATTTTAGGATCCATTTTATCCTGTTGCCCATGCAAAAATGAAAAAATTGATGCTAAAATAAAATTTTTGTTGGAAAAATTAAAATGTAAATTTTTTCCTTCCACGTTGCTTTAGTTCCTGTGAAGCACCTGAAGGGTTAATAATCTTCTTTAATGTAGTTTTGAGTAGCTTGAGGGGTGCAGTTTTTATAATGGTGTCACTTTTGGGTATTTTCTACCATATAGACCCTCAAAGTGTCTTCAAATGTGAGGTGGTCCCTAAAAAAATGGTTTTGTAAATTTTGCTGTAAAAATGAGAAATCGCTGGTCAACTTTTAACCCTTATAACTTCCTAAAAAAAAAATTTTTGCTACCAAAATTTTTGCTGATGCAAAGAAGACAAGTGGGAAATGTTATTTATTAACTATTTTGTGTCACATAACTCTCTGGTTTAACAGAATAAAAATTCAAAATTTGAAAATTGTGAAATATTCAAAATTTTCGCCAAATTTCCATTTTTTTCACAAATAAATGCAAAAATTATCGACCTAAATTTACCACTAACATGAAGCCCAATATGTCACGAAAAAACAATCTCAGAATCGCTAGGATCCGTTGAAGTGTTCCTGAGTTATTACCTCATAAAGGGACACTGGTCAGAATTTCAAAAAATGGCAAGATCATGAAGGGGTTAAGGACATATGCTGCCTATTAGGGATGAATGCTGCCTATTGGGGACATTTGCCTGCCTATTATGGACTCTCGCACCACACCAGTCTGAGCCTGAGCTAAAAGCGGAGTTGCGCCACTATGTGCACTGATGAGGATGAAATGATATGGACTTGCAAGGCTGCAGTGATGGGCAGTGCAGGCTGTATGTCTCTGTGTGAGCAGTTTTATTGCTGGTATATTATTTTTGTAGCGCTGTATATATATTGATATTTTACTAATAGCAATTTGGAATCCCTAGGAAATAATGATATCAAGAAAGAGAAAAATTGCTTCACTTGTGACAAATATGGAACCGAACATTGACCATCTCATTAGCCAAAAGCAGGCCCGTAGTTCCCATTGAAATACCAGTAAGTTTGTTAATTTTTAACTTTACTTGTTCTTTGTTTTAAGTATTGTGTTTGTTCCTGTTTATTTTTATTTTTTTTTTACTTCAAAATAAGAGTCAGAAAAACCACAATGATGTATATATTCACATCAGAGACGAAGCGATCCAATTAAAATAATTTTTATTTCACAAATTTTTAAAAAACAAAAATTAAAAAACATCAATACACAGAATGTCCCAAAGAGGACGCCACCATGGAAATTAATGATAATAAGAATTGATACTGAGTCAGATTATAATAAATAGGCCCCAAAAATTAGAAATTAACAAAAAATAAAGACATCAGTGTGTATAATAAATAGAAATAGTGCTTATATATCAAAAAAGATGAAAATATTATTCCAGACTCAAAAAAATATTTAGACTTGAGAGTCCTCAGTGGTTGATACCTTTTAATGGCTAACTGAAAAGATGGTAACAAATTGCAAGCTTTCGAGACTACTCAGGTCTCTTCACCAGGCTGAACTAATACAAAATCTGAAGAATCACATATTTATACACAACAGGACACAGGAATAATGCAATAGGTAAGACAAGTGACGTGAAGCAGAACTGTCATTATGGCAGAGGGATGAACATAAATATTGGAACAGTTCATAGATAAGGAGACAGTTCTGCTTCACGTCACTTGTCTTACCTATTGCATTATTCCTGTGTCCTGTTGTGTATATAAAGATGTGATTCTTCAGATGTTGTATTAGTCTTTGCCTGATGAAGAGACCTGAGTAGTCTCAAAAGCTTGCAATTTGTTACCATCTTTTCAGTTAGCCATTAAAAGGTATCAACCACTGAGGACTCTCAAGTCTAAACATTTTTCTATCTACTGGCTAACACGGTACGAAGATACACATCTTTCCTCTATTCCAGACTCATGAATCACTAAAACATCATAGTTGGAACTGTACCAGGTAGATTATAATATAGCCAGAGCAATCAATATATCAACGGATCATAGGTACACAGGATGGAATTAATCAAGAAAACACCTGAAACAATCAGCCAAATTCTTAACACAAGTCCATATATATACTGATAACAGCAGTGTGCTCAGAGAATCATGGAATATAAACTATACAGACAGCCCAATAGGGTGATATTATATCCAGCACATCAAAGTGCTATTCCATGCAGCCATAATATTAACCATGATGAAAGAAAGAATTGCTTATAGCAGACTATACCTGGTTCAGTGCAACGGTGGCGTCCACCCACCCCGACGCGCGTTTCGCCGTCAGCTTCTTCCGGGGGCGTGGTTTTGTGAGGGATATGGGAGTATTTAAAAATCCACGGAACCAATGGCAATGTGTTGTGAAATTAGAAGGTGTGTCAAAGGTGTGACGCTCAGGGGGCGTGTCGGCGCATGTACGATGATACCACTGCCCACGGTACAGCTTGACTTCCTGGATATCGCTCAGTGAACCGCATGCCTGGAACGCAAGCGGTCACATACAGAGCGCGTCCAGAAGTCTGCCTGGGTTGGGGAAATCAGCACATGCGTACTCCACCCTGCAGTTCACAGGGAAAAAGTGCCGAAGTGCGGAGTAAAGAAGATGAAGCGAGGTAGTCTGTGCAATAAGCATTTAATAAGGTGCCAATAATACAGTGATTATAAAAGATTAATCCAATTCCTGAATAGACTATAATCTAAAGTGCATAAAGTGCGAAGGTGAATATATATAAGGGGTACACACATATATATATATATATAAATCATATAATATAAATATCATAATGTACAGGAAAAAAGGGGGCAGGATTAACAGGAAAAAATTTATACTATAAAATAAACACAGTAAATAATAAATATATATATATATATATATATCTTAATCCAAATTAATGCCCATAAGTGCCAAAAAGAAGAAGGACAAGAATAACAAAATTATTCAGGAAAACTTGATATACAAGAAAAAAAGAAAAAAGTGAATGACAAAAAGACACAGTCCATCGCCAAGCGAAAAAATACTATTATATGTATATGGTTCCAACTTGATAGTAGCCATACAAAGAATCCTCCGCAGAAAATTGTGATAATGGATGAATAGCTTCAGACATAATACAATATGCCCACAATGGAGGACAATATTGATAACTAGAGGAACACAAACATAAATAAAGGGTAAAATTAATAAAAACCATAAACACATATAGACCAAAACAACACCTAAACAAATATAAATAGAACCCAAAACCCCTAAAAAGATATATAACCCAATAAATAATTAAGGAATTGATATAGAATAAACACTACTTTATAAAAAAGCAGCAAATCCAAAACTTTCTTTCTTTCATCACGGTTAATATTATGGCTGGATGGAATAGCACTTTGATGTGCTGGATATAATATCACCCTATTGGGCTGTCTTATTTGAGGCTGTCTGTATAGTTTATATTCCGTGATTCTCTGAGCACACTGCTGTTATCAGTATATATATGGACTTGTGTTAAGAATTTGGCTGTTTTCTTGATTAATTCCATCCTGTGTACCTATGATCCGTTGATATATTGATTGCTCTGGCTATATTATAATCTACCTGGTACAGTTCCAACTATGATGTTTTAGTGATTCATGAGTCTGGATTAATATTTTCATCTTTTTTGATATATAAGCACTATTTCTATTTATTATACACACTGATGTCTTTATTATTTGTTAATTTCTAATTTTTGATGTTTATTTATTATAATCTGACTCAGTATCAATTCTTATTATCATTAATTTCCATGGTGGCGTCCTCTTTGGGACATTCCGTGTATTGATGTTTTTTAATTTTTGTTTTTTAAAAATTTGTGAAATAAAAATTATTTTAATTGGATCGCTTCGTCTCTGATGTGAATATATACATCATTGTGGTTTTTCTGATTGTTTTTGAAGTGCCTACATATATTTCGGACGTTTTTTCCTTGATTAATTCAAAATAAGAGTGTAGTATATGGTGTATACAGGGTCATACACATTGTGTGCGGTTTATAGAGTGTATATACACTGCTGTATTATACTTTTCATATACAGGTTATAATGACTGTTATTCTTTGTATAGAGGTGAGTGTGCCATGTATAATATATGGTATATACAGCGTAGTGTCGCATACACTGCTGTTTTATACAATATACAACAGTTCAATGCTCCATACCTAATATACAGTGTAATGTACAGTGTATATGATGTAACCTGTATAAGATGTGACATTGGCTTGCCCCCCCTAGTTTTGATCCTAGGTACGCCCATGTCTGCATAGTATATTGCACGCCGTAGTCCTCCATGTAGCATAATGCACATCATTTCCCTTCCATATAATATAATAGACCCTATTTTCAGCTGCAGATGGAAGCAAGGGGGACACTTCATTACTTCTGGGTAGGGCGGAGCCAGATAGTAGGACTAACCTCAGGTTCTAAAAATGGGTGTTGTCCGGCCCCTCCGGCACTGGCTCCTCCTGTCGTACACTCCAGTTTCGACTTGAGGTCCAAGTAGGAAGGACGGCTGCTAATGCAGCTCCTCAGAAATCACCTCAGAAGAGTTTATTATTTTACTCGGACAGGGTCCTGGACTTTATGTCTAGAGGATCAGGGGTACCGGCGCTGCTGGACCCCATCCTCTCCCCTGGCAGAAATGTATTCCTTAAATGGTGGTCATTGCATTTTCTTGCCGGCCCGGGGGGAAGAGGTGGCTATCCCTGACAGGACGCACACCACGTTCTGGGTCACTGCGTTCCTTGTCCTTATGGGGAAGCAATGGGCACAGCGTCACATATCCGTGGAGGGTCCCTGTGGCGTTTTTGGCTGGTGAGTACTCTGCATTATATTTTGATATGTGCGAGTGATTACAGCGTCTGCGGTGACAGCGCTGACTGTTATTGGTGTTTCCCACTATTTTCTCATGATTGGGCATTTTTAAAAAAAAAAAAAAAAAAGAGAAAAAAGAGAAAAGAGCGATTTTTTTTATTTAATGTTTTCGGCGCTGCAGCGCCGTTACAGTGTACAGGGAGAGGAGTGCAAAAGATTTCCCGCACTTTTTTGACTGAGCAGAGAGGGGGCGTGGCTTCGGGCTTTCCCGGCTTTCTGATTACAGGAAGTGACTGGCTCCTTCTCTTCCTGCTCTCTGCGGCAGCCATTACAGCTCTCCTGGTCTCCTCTCCTCCGTTTCTGTACACAGGCATTTGAGACAACACCAAGCCAGCCGGGTGAGTCGCTGCTATCGCTTAGGTAGCAGCTTAACCCTTTAGCCTCCCGCAGCATTTTTTTGCTGTTTGCGCTCTCTAGCGCAGCGCTGCAGTTTTCTGATCATTGGGACATTGTATCCCTCAGTAACGGTCTGTGAGCTGTCTGCAGCGGGGGGGGGGGCGCCGTTTTTCACTGCTGGGGTATTCTTTTGCTTTTAAAAGAAGTTAACCCTTCAGCGTTTTGCTACTGTGTGAGACCACACTGCTCTGGTTATTCTCATCACTATACCATCTCAATAACCGGCATGTCAGATTTGAGTCAGGAGGCTGATCGTCTTCCTCGTCCCCTCCAGGACCAGCCCCGCGTTTCTGACACGATGGAATCCTCTGCACCTTCTAGCGCTGCTATTGGAGGTCGCTATGATGCCAAGTTTGATATGCTCACTACTGCTATTAGTGGGCTTTCTGACCTTTTGGGTCAGTGGGTATCCTCTAGACCTTCTCATAGCAAAAAGCGTCCCAGGATTGCTATGCCCTCCCCACTAAGTGACTCAGTTTTGTCTGCGAGGGGGAGTTCTCCTTCAGTTTCTGAGGAGAATGTTCTGATTCAGGCAGAGAGGATTTTCAGGAGCACTCTGCTTCCTTGTCGGGCCGTGTAGATGCTTTTGTCAGGGCCATACGAGAGGTACTGCAAGTACCTGAGGAGATGAATGATGATGAAGGTATACCCAGATGGTACCATGGGTCGCAAAGATCACGTTTAGCGATGCCAGCTATGAGTGAGTTTTCTAAGAAAGTAGAAAAGGAACGCGTTTGTCCAGATAAGCGTTTTCAGGGGACAAGGTTGTTTGAAACCTTGTATCCTTGTCCAGCAGACCTATTTGCTAGCTGGATTCCGTCCCCTGAGGTGGATATTTCTTTATCTAAGCTTAATAAAGCTACTATGCTTCCCGTCAAAGGGAAAGCTACTTTGCAGGATGCGCTGGACAAAAAGTCAGAGATGGCGGCCAAGGCCGGCTATGAAGCTGCTGGTCAGGCCTTTAGAGTGGCTTTATCTTCATATTGTGCTTCTAGAGCTTCCATGGGTTGGACAGCTCGCCTGCGGATATCCCTGCAAGATGGGTCGTCTTTACAGGCAATAGATGAGATCATTAAGTTAATAGAAGAATCAGACCAATATGTCTGTGACGCTCTTTTGGATATGGCTTCCCTAATATCCAGAGCTCAGGCTTCTACAATCACTGTTAGAAGAGCGTTGTGGCTTAAACAGTGGACTGGAGATGCGGTCTCCAAACAAGGTTTGCTATCTTTGCCTTACAAAGGTGGTCAGCTTTTTGGCTCTGACCTCACGGAATTGATTGCTAAGGCTAAGGAATCAGCGTTGCCTCAGCGTAGGGCAGCTACGGCTGCTTTTGGCAGGACCGATTCCTACGGTAACTAGCGGTTTTTTTCGTACCTTTTCAGGGAAAAAGTCTTCCCAAAAGTCTAACGCTTCTTGGAAACAATACCTGCGTAATGACAAGCGGGAATCTGACAAAAAGCCTGCCAAAACGGACTGACCCCAGAAGTTCACTCGAGGATTCTCGAGTGGGGGCGCGCCTGCTCCTGTTTCAAGCGGTTTGGGTCTCCCGCGTCTCAGACTCCTGGGTGACACGAATAATGTCGGCAGGCTATTTCATAGAGTTTCTCTCTCGCCCTCCAGAAAGATTCTGTCAGTCTCGCGTTCCGTCAGATCCCGACTTATTGACCGCTCTGTGGAAGGAAGTCGATTCCTCACTACAGAAGGGTGTAGTAGTGTCAGTTCCTCCGGAAGACCGGGAAGGGGATTTTATTCCAACCTCTTTGTGGTCCCCAAAAAGGAGGGAAAGTTTCCTCTTATGGCAATGCTTCGGAGACAAGGGATCATGATACTTCCTTATCTGGACGATCTTCTGATTGTGGCATCCTCAAAGGAGGAGGCAGTGACGGCTCGCGATTTATCCCTTCAGCTCCTGGAGGATTTCGGGTGGCTGATCAACTGGGAGAAGTCATCCCTGGAGCCTTCTCAGTCAATCCTGTTTTTGGGCATGATTTTCGACACAGCGAAAGTGGTAGTTTTTCTGCCAAAGGACAAGCAAACCAGTATCCATTGTCTGGCACAGACTGTGCAGTCCTCAACGACAGTATCCCTTCGAAGATGTATGCGCCTTCTGGGGTTAATGGTCGCTTCGATGGAAGCTCTTCCGTTTGCTCAGTTCCATTGCAGAACGCTTCAAAGCTTCATTTTGAAGAGATGGAATCGTGCACAGGAAACACTGGATTGCAGGGTTTTGATCTCCTGCAAAGTGCGAGAGTCTCTGGACTGGTGGTTACGTCCGGAACGGTTTTTCCTGGGAAAATCTTTTCTTCCCCTGTCATGGTCTGTCTTGACCACCGATCCCAGCCTGACGGGCTGGGGGGGAGTTTGGAACAATCTCTGGATTCAGGGAGTTTGGTCACCGGAAGAATCGGTGTTACCGATCAACATCCTGGAATTGAGGGCAATTTTTCTTTGCCTCCAACATTGGACGGTCCCTTTGAGCGGATTACCAGTTCGTGTTCAGACGGACAACGCTACGGCGGTTGCGTATATCAACCATCAAGGCGGGACGAGGAGCTCCAGACTCATGTCGGAGGTATCTCGGATTCTGATATGGGCCGAGGCTCATGTGCCGGCCATTTCTGCGATTCACATACCAGGAGTTCAGAATATCCAGGCAGACTTTCTCAGCCGAGAAAGGATGGATTCAGGAGAATGGAGTCTTCATCCGGAAATCTTTGCACTTCTGTGCTCCCGATGGGGAACTCCTCAAGTAGACTTGATGGCCTCCAGGATCAATGCCAAGTTACCAACTTTCATGTCCAGATACAGGGATCCGACCGCGGTGGAAGTGGATGCGCTGGTGGTTCTGTGGAGCCAATACCAGCTGGTTTATGTGTTCCCACTGATATCCTTGCTGCCGCTTGTGTTACGTCGGGTCAGGCTGGAGAGGGTTCCGGCTATTCTGATAGCCCCAGATTGGCCGAGAAGGACGTGGTTTTCCACGCTGATGTCGCTTCTGGCGGCGCCTCCTTTTCCTCTGCCTCTTCGACCGGACTTGCTCACTCAGGGTCCCGTGTGTCATCCGGGCCTGAGGTCTCTGCGTTTGACGGCTTGGCTCTTGAGACCGAGATTTTAACCCGTCAAGGGTTTTCAGAAAAGGTCATTGCCACCATGAGAGCGTCAAGAAGTCCGGCTACGACTAGGATTTACTACAGGATTTGGGAATCCTTCTTTTCATGGTGTTTGGGTTCTTCCAGGAATCCAAAGAAATTTTCATTACCCAACTTGTTGTTTTTTTTTTGCAGCACAGGCTGGATAAGGGTTTGGCAATCAGTACCCTGAAGGGTCAGGTGTCTGCCCTGTCGGTGCTTTTTCGTAAAGCTATTGCCTCGCGTAGGGACGTATGTGCCTTTTTTCGCGGAGCAGCCCGTCAATTTCCTCCAAGGAAAACTCCTGTGTCGCCTTGGCGGCTTAATCTGGTTTTGAAAGCTCTTCAAAGTGCTCCTTTCGAGCCTATGGATGCTATTAATCTTTCTTTGCTTTCTTGGAAGGTTACCTTGGCGGTCACTTCCTTGAGACGGGTTTCCGAGTTGGCGGCTCTTTCATGTTCGCCACCTTTCTTGGAATTTTTACCGGATCGTGTTGTTCTTCGCACGCGACATGATTTTCTCCCTAAAGTGGTATCTCAATTTCATGTCAATCAAGATATTGTGTTGCCTTCGCTTTGTTCAGAACCAAAGAATACGAAGGAGCGGGCCTTGCACTCATTGGACTTAGTGCGGGCATTGAAGTTTTACTTGTCAGTTACGCAGAGTTTCCGGAAGTCGGATTCTCTTTTTGTGATTCCAGCAGGTCGTCGTCGTGGTCAACGAGCTTCTAAAGATACTATAGCTCGTTGGATCCGGTCAGCTATTTTGGAAGCTTACCGTGTTATGGACGAACCTTGCCCGATTAATATTCGGGCTCATTCCACGAGAGCTGTGGGCTCTTCGTGGGCCCTTCATCAAGGGGCTTCGGCAGCCCAGCTCTGTCGAGCAGCGACTTGGCGTTCTGTTCACACCTTTACAAAGTTTTATAAGGTGGACGTCAGTGCCTCCGCTGATGCGGCCTTAGGACGCAGAGTCCTTCAGGCGGCTGTATTTTGAAAACTTCTAGTTAAGTTTATGTTGCGCCTGTTGCGCATGTATCAAGGTGTTGGCTTCTGCCTGTTTAAGGTTTTTTCCCACCCTTGTTTTTGTACTGCTTTGGGACATCCCAGAAGTAATGAAGTGTCCCCCTTGCTTCCATCTGCAGCTGAAATACGAATTTTGGTAAGAACTTACCTGTAAAATTCTTTTCAGCAAAGGAAGCAAGGGGACACTTCTCCCTCCCATAAGGCAGAAGGTGTTGTTTCAGATGCAGCGCGGCTCGCTCTGATAAGTGAGTTTCTGAGCTGAGGTCAGCGCTCTACGGCTCTTTCCGGCATCGCCAGCTCATCACAGTGGTCAGGTTTTGTGAGTGGTACCTGAGCTGTGTGGTATTCATGTTATGTGCATAACTTTGGTCTTTTGAAACCTTTCAGATTGGTTATGGCACTCCGCTGGTGATTTTTTTCTCCTTAGCTTGTGTACAAAACTGGAGTGTACGGCAGGAGGAGCCAGTGCCGGAGGGGCCGGACAACACCCATTTTTAGAACCTGAGGTTAGTCCTACTATCTGGCTCCGCCCTACCCAGAAGTAATGAAGTGTCCCCCTTGCTTCCTTTGCTGAAAAGAATTTTACAGGTAAGTTCTTACCAAAATTCGTATGTACTCAATATAGTATAATGCACTCCCCATAGTCATCCATATAGTATAATGCAACCTATAGTCATCCATAGAGTATAATGCACTCCCCATACTACCCCATATAGCATAGTGCACGCGATAGTCAGTATAATGCACCCCATAGTCCTCCATATAGTGTAACACACTCCCCATAGTCCTCCATATAGAATGCACCCAGTTGTCCTACATATGGCATAATGCACTCCCCATAGTCCTCTGTATAATATAGTACCTCATAGTCCTCCATATAGCATAATGCACCCCATATCCCTCCATATAGTATAATGGTCCCCATTGTACTCCATGTAGCATAACGCACTCCCCTAGTCCTCCATGCAGTTTCATGCACCCCACAGTTATCCATACAGTATAATGCACTCTCCATAGTTCTCCATATAGCATAATGCACCCCACAGTCCTCAAAATAGTAAAATGCACTTCCCAGTACTCCATATAGTATAATACAATCCTCATAGTCCTCCATATAGTATAATGCATCCTACATAGTCCTCTATATAGTATAATGCACTACATAGTCCTCCATATAGTATAATGCATCCTACATAGTCCTTCATATAGTATAATGCACTATATAGTCCTCCATATAGTATAATGCACTATCTTTAGTCCTTCATGAAATATAATGCTCTCCTAATAGTCCCCCTATGGTATAATGCACTCCCCATAGTATTTTATATAGTATAATACATGCCCCATAGTTCTCCATACAGTAAGTATAATACACTCCCCATAGCCTTTATATAGTATAATGCACTCCCCATAGTCCTCCATATAGTATAATACACCTCAAAGTCCTCCATACAGTATTCTGGTCACAATATATTCATTAATTGAAAAAAAAATACAATACTAACCTTTCCTCCTTGTTCCTCCGCTGCTCCAATCTCTGCAGTGATCGCTTTGATGAAGCCACACATCTCAATACAGTAGGCGCTATGTGGTGACATTATAGCACCTGCTGCACCGAGATGTCAGACGCAAAGAGAGAATGATAGAGGGATATTAAATTTAACTGTATTGGCAAACAGTATGCTGAAACAGTTGAACGAGCGATGACAGTTTGGGGAGCGCTCACAGGTCCCAAAGCAGCCTGGTGGCTTACCGCCATCGGCGGTATGCCACTAAGTACAATATAAGTCTTTTGTTTTATTTTTGCGAAGTTCACAGTGCAGTATAACTGGTACAACTGTTTTTTAAAAAAAGAGTCTAGGATCAGTGTGAGAGGTTCGGATATTTCAGCATAATTGGCAGCGACATAAGATGTAATGAGGACCAGATGGGTGATGGGGTTGGAGCAATTTTTATTTTTACATGTGTGACAAAGTCACTAGCAAAGTGCTGGAAGGGAGATATGTTTCACTGAGGTTTTTGGCTTCAGTGATTTGAAACCCAGAAGTTTTGCTTTTGCACGCTAAGTGTTGATAGGGGTTTAGTCAACCATTTTGTTTAAGGGCTGCGATTTTGTGGGCAACCATAGAGCAGGTGGGAGGTTGTCCACCTTTTCTCCACTCCAGGGTGTGGTCTGCGGCTTAAGCAGTCAGCCTCCAGAAGCATTCAGGGTTCAGTGTGTTTGGAGAGAGTTACTCCAGGAAAGTGGTTGTGTTGATGCTAAACTGAATCATGTTTTTGCTAACCCTGAGTGGGCAGATCCCCACAAACATAAGGACTGTGAGATACCATTTTTTATTTTTCCTGTTTATTTTACTTCAACATGGTTTATGCTGCATGTACCTAATAAACCAGTGAAGGATTTAAAGACACAGTGTTCCCGTTTCTACCTCAGTGTACTGCTGAGTAAGCTGATCTACCACACGTTACATTTATTATGTTTTGGGGACTGGAGAGACCCCAGCGTATATTCAGGGACATTAAGTTAGAGAAGAATAACTTTTCAGTAAATCAAATTTTCAGGAAACATTTCACAGGAACAGGTGAACTTGAATTTTGTATGATCTGCTCATCTCTAACCCCTTATTGAAATAGCTACTGGGAATGAGGTTAAAGCACCCTCCCCAGAGTCAAAAATTCTCTGGGGTTTCAGCTATCAGGGGTAGTTGAGACTGTTATGTTTCGGTAGCTGAGGAGTGCAGGTAAAAAAGGCAATACACCAGAGCAGTTGGAATCTATGAGATTGCAGTACCCTGACTAACCACCACAACTAGAGGCAGCCGTGGAGCGTTCCTACGTTGGTCCTAGACGCCTCGTCACAGCCTGAGAAACTAACTACACCTAAAGATAGAAATAGGAAAGCTATCTGCCCCGGAGCAGAACCCCAAAGATAATAGAAAGCCCCCAAACAAGTAATGGCGGTTAGACAAGAAGAAATACTGACACAGAAAGAAAATAGTATGAGCAAACGCTGGGGCCCAAACTAACTAAATAGAAAAGGATAGGAAGGGTACTTACTGCAATCCCAGAAAACCCTGAAAAGCACCAACTCTACTAATTTCAAAATCACCTGAGATCACACGACCTCTACCACCTAAATTAGTTCTCTGGTGTAACAAAATCAAAACAGCAGCCACTGAAAAAACTGGAAAAAGCAAAAGTACAAACATCAGTGGCTGAACTAAACTGAGAGGGCAAAAGCCCCCGAAGGGGACCCAGAAGGCCCCCAAAGAAGTGCAGGACAAAATGCAAAAATATAGTACAAAAACAAAAAGAAGAAAATGTCTTATCTGTTAGCAGGAGATGCAGACACGACACAGCAGGCTACAAGGGAAACAGGAATGAAGGATTCAGACCAGAACAATTGATCACCGGCAACCCTGATGGGAAGGTGACTCCCTTATATAAGACCAGTCAGTAACACCTGATTCCCAGTCCTCACAATCTTCACTGAACAGACCAGTACCGCTTGTAACCACCAGAGGGAGTCTCTGCTCAGAACTCATCTCAAACCCATTCACAACAGTACCCCCCCCTTGAGGAGGGGTCACCGAACCCTCATTTGAGCAACCAGGTCGGTCAGGATGAGTTCTATGATACGCACGGATGAGTCTCCTAGCATGGATGTCCGAAGCAAACACCCAAGAATTGTCTTCCTGACCATAACCTCTCACTTAACCAAATACTGGAGTTTCCGTCTAGAAAAACGAGAATCTAATATTTTCTCAACCACATACTCCAGATTGCCCTCAACCAAAACAGGGTCAGGAGGCACAGCAGCAGGAACCACTGGCTCAACAAACCTCTTCAACAAGGACTTGTGGAACACGTTATGGATCTTAAATGTCCCTGGAAGAAGCAAACGAAAAGAAACAGGATTAAGAATCTCAATGATCTTATAAGGTCCAATGAACCTAGGCTTAAATTTAGGAGATGCTACTCTCATAGGAATATTCTTTGAGGACAACCAGACCAAGTCCCCCACTTTAAACCGAGGACCATCAGTCCTATGCCCGTTAGCAAACCGCTGGGCCTTCTCCTGAGAGAGGGACAACCTCTCCACTACCTGGTCCCAAATCTGTTGCATACGCTCCACAACAGAGTCAACACCTGGACAGACAGAAGCCTCCGTCTGTCCTGAAGAAAATCGAGGGTGAAACCCAGAATTACAGAAAAACGGAGACATCAAAGTGGCAGAGCTAGCCCTATTATTAAGAGCAAACTCAGCCAAAGGTAAAAAAGAGACCCAGTCATCCTGATCAGCAGACACAAAGCATCTAAGATAAGTCTCCAATGTCTGGTTTGTTCTCTCAGTTTGACCATTGGTCTGAGGATGGAATGCCGAGGAGAAAGACAATTGAACACCCAGGTTAGAACAAAAAGTCCTCCAAAATCTGGAAACAAACTGGACTCCTCTGTCAGACACAATGTTCTCAGGAATGCCGTGTAAACGAACCACGTGCTGAAGGAACAACGGCACAAATTCAGAGGAGGAAGGCAACTTAGGTAATGGCACAAGATGTATCATTTTGGAAAACCTATCACAAATTACCCAGATGGTGGTCATTCTCTGAGAAACAGGAAGGTCGGAAATGAAATCCATAGAGATATGGGTCCATGGTCTCTTGGGCACAGGCAATGGCATCAACAAACCACTAGAGCGAGAGCAAGGCTTGGAGCGAGAGCAAGTCCCGCAGGACTGCACAAATTCCCTGACATCACGAGACAAGGTAGGCCACCAAAAGGACCGACTAACCAAGTCTCTGGTACCAAAAATTCCGGGATGCCCAGCCAATGCGGAACAATGAATCTCAGACATCACACTCTTTTTCCACTGGTCCGGGACAAACAATTTTCCAACAGGGCAGCACTCGGGCCTATCCTCCTGACACCCCTCCAGAGCAAGTCTCAAATTGGGCGAGATGGCGGAAAGAACTACACCCTCTTTCAAAATAACAGAAGGATCAGATAACTCAGGAGAGTCCGCAAGGAAACTCCTCGAGAGGGCATCCGCCTTAACATTCTTAGTGCCAGGAAGAAAGGAAACCACAAAATTAAAACGTGTGAAAAACAAGGCCCACCTGGCCTGTCTAGGATTGAGTCGCTTGGCAGATTCCAGATAGACCAGATTCTTATGGTCCGTAAGGACCAACACCTGATGTTTGGCTCCCTCCAGCCAATGTCTCCACTCTTCAAAAGCTTACTTCATGGCCAATAACTCCCGATTACCCACGTCATAATTACGTTCAGTAGGAGAAAATTTTCGAGAGAAAAAGGCACAAGGGTTACTTTTAGAGGTCTCTGGATCTTTTTGGGACAAAACGGCACCTGCCCCAATTTCAGAGGCATCAACCTCCACCTGAAATGGCAGAGAAACATCAGGCTGCCGTAGAACAGGAGCAGAAGTGAATCTCTGCTTAAGTTCCTGAAACGCAGAGACTGCCTCAGGAGGCCAATTCACCACATCAGAACCCTTTCTGGTCAAATCAGTTAATGGTTTAACAATAACCGAGAAATTACCAATAAATTTACGATAAAAATTGGCAAAACCCAAAAATCTCTGAAGAACCTTCAATGAAGTAGGTTGGACCCAATCACAGATGGCCTGAACCTTGACCGGGTCCATTTCAATAACAGATGGGGACAAAATGAATCCCAGAAATGAGATCCTCTGTACGCCAAAAAGACACTTTGATCCCTTCACATACAGAGCATTCTCTCTCAAAATCTGGAACACAGTTCGAACATGTTTCACATGAGAGTCCCAGTCATTAGAAAAAATCAAGATATCATCCAAATAAACAATCAGAAATTTGTCCACAAAATCCCTGAAAATGTCATTCATGAAGGACTGGAAGACGGAAGGAGCATTAGTGAACCCAAAGGGCATCACTAGGTACTCAAAATGCCCTTCAGGGGTATTGAATGCCGTCTTCCATTCATCCCCGTGCTTAATGCGAATAAGGTTATACGCCCCCCTGAGGTCAAGCTTGGTAAACCAAGTAGCGTTTTTCACCCTGGAAAACAGGTCAGAAATCAAGGGTAACGGGTATTGATATTTCACAGTAATATTGTTCAAGAGACGATAATCAATACACGGCCTTAATGAACCATCTTTTTTGGCCACAAAGAAAAAAACGGCAACTAAGGGTGAAGAGGATGGTCTGATATGACCCTTCTCCAATGATTCCTTGATATAAGACCGCATAGCGTCATGTTCAGGTACAGACAAGTTAAAAAGGCGACCTTTAGGGAATTTACTCCCCGGCACTAATTCAATAGCGCAGTCATAGCTCCTATGGGGAGGCAAGGATGCAGATTTACTTTCGCTAAACACATCAGAAAAATCAATCAAAAAGTCAGGAACATCCTGAGCCTGGGGGGAGGCAGAAAAAACAGGAGTGTTGGTATTAACACATTGGCAGCCCCAACTGGTTACAGACACAGATTTCCAATCCAAAACAGGATTATGAGACTGTAACCAAGGGAAACCCAGCACGATAATGTCATGCAGATTATACAGAACCAAAAATTTGCAGCACTCCTGGTGATCAGGTTCAACCCTCATTATCACCTGAGTAGAAAACTGGGGTTTATTCTCAGCCAAAGGGGTAGAATCGATCCCCGATAGGGGAATAGACTTCTGTAGGGGTATCAAGGGAAACCCACAACGTTTAGCAAAATCATAATCCATCAGGTTAATAGCTGCTCCAGAATCAACGAAAGCCTGAGCAGAAAATGAAGACAGAGAGCATGTCAGAGTGACAGTTAATAAAAACTTAGTCTGAACACTACCCAAGACAACTGAGCATGCAAAACGTCTTCCCCGCTTAGGGCAGACTGAAATAGCATGAGAGGCATCACCACAGTAGAAACATAACCCATTGCTCTTTCGAAACTCATGACGCTGTGCCCCAGACACCACTCTATCACACTGCATGGGTTCAGAAGCTGGTTCACAAGGCAACACCATTCCACGCATACTTCTTCGCTCACGCAAACGTCTGTCAATTTGAATCGCTAATGACATAGAATCATTGAGACCAGAGGGGACAGGGAATCCCACCATAACATCCTTTACATTATCTGACAGACCCTTCCGGAAAAGGGCTGCCAAAGCGTCGTCATTCCATTTGGTCAGGACTGCCCACCTACGGAATCTCTGACAGTATAACTCAGCGTCATCAAGCCCCTGATTTAATGCCAACAAGGCTTTTTCAGCTTGATCAGTGACATTAGGCTCATCGTACAATAACCCCAAAGCCTGAAAAAATGCATCAACATCACTCAAAACAGGATCCCCAGGTGTCAGGGAAAAAGCCCAATCCTGAGGATCGCCGCGCAGGAGAGAGATGATAATTTGAACCTGCTGCGCTGCGTTCCCTGAGGACTTAGATTTTAAGGCAAAAAACAATTTACAATTATTTTTGAAATTCTGAAACTTAGCTCAATCCCCCAAAAACAAATCTGGCATGGGGATCCTAGGTTCCACAACAGGCAACCTAGCAAGATATGCAGCAATACTCTGAACCTCAGTGGCAAGCTGATCCACACGGCCAGACAACTGTGCAAACTCCATTGAGAGAAAAGATCCTCCCCAGCACCCAGAGATACAGAGGGAAAAAAAAAATGCAACAAATAGAAAATATCTCTGACAACCTTTTTTCTTTCACAATATTTTTTCCCTTCTGTGAGTACCATACAATTTTCAATTTTTAGGCCGGTGATACTGTTATGTTTCGGTAGCTGAGGAGTGCAGGTAAAAAGGCAATACACCAGAGCAGTTGGAATCTATGAGATTGCAGTACCCTGACTAACCACCACAACTAGAGGCAGCCGTGGAGCGTTCCTACGTTGGTCCTAGACGCCTCGTCACAGCCTGAGAAACTAACTACACCTAAAGATAGAAATAGGAAAGCTATCTGCCCCGGAGCAGAACCCCAAAGATAATAGAAAGCCCCCAAACAAGTAATGGCGGTTAGACAAGAAGAAATACTGACACAGAAAGAAAATAGTATGAGCAAACGCTGGGGCCCAAACTAACTAAATAGAAAAGGATAGGAAGGGTACTTACTGCAATCCCAGAAAACCCTGAAAAGCACCAACTCTACTAATTTCAAAATCACCTGAGATCACACGACCTCTACCACCTAAATTAGTTCTCTGGTGTAACAAAATCAAAACAGCAGCCACTGAAAAAACTGGAAAAAGCAAAAGTACAAACATCAGTGGCTGAACTAAACTGAGAGGGCAAAAGCCCCGAAGGGAACCCAGAAGGCCCCAAAGAAGTGCAGGACAAAATGCAAAAATATAGTACAAAAACAAAAAGAAGAAAATGTCTTATCTGTTAGCAGGAGATGCAGACACGACACAGCAGGCTACAAGGGAAACAGGAATGAAGGATTCAGACCAGAACAATTGATCACCGGCAACCCTGATGGGAAGGTGACTCCCTTATATAAGAGCAGTCAGTAACACCTGATTCCCAGTCCTCACAATCTTCACTGAACAGACCAGTACCGCTTGTAACCACCAGAGGGAGTCTCTGCTCAGAACTCATCTCAAACCCATTAACAACATGAGACCCTGGAGAATACGATCAGGGCTGTTTTTTCCGGTCCCCTATTATGTGATTGCCGTTTTTCAATGAATTACTGCGATCAAGTAATAAAAAAGTGCCAGCTATTAAAAAAGTTCTTTCTTCTGACATTGTATTTAATAGGAGAAATGAGGTCCCCAAGTCCACCCGATTCCTACGCAATCCCCTGACCCTTCGCTGGCTAGAAACCTGCAACAGCTGGGATTTTTCCTATTGGTTCATTTTGATCATTGTGATAGACCCTATCACAGTGATCACAGTTAGTGATGGGAAAACACTAAAATGCTCGGGTGCTCGAGTCGAGCAAATTGGAATACTCTGGTACTCGGACAGAGCAACGAGCCCAATGTAAGTCTTATGGGAGACCCGAGATTTTTGCTGCGATCCCCCGGGGGGTCCTTTTAAGGTCTAAATGCATCTGAAAATGATGGAAACACTGCTCAAATGACAAGGGTACATCTTGAGGATCGCCCCTGGAAGCATTTCTGACTCCTAGTTCACAGCTTTAAACAATGTCAGAGTTTCATGCCATTTTTACAGGTGCACCAAAAAAACTACCTAAATGAAACTAAAACGGATTTTGCTGGGAAATATATTAAGGTACATCCTTTCCAGGTTAATGACTTGTATATAAGGTAAAATAATTAACCCCAGACCAAAATGTTCCTCCACCACTTGGGCTATGTTGAGACGCAGCGTTTTTCAACTTTAACGTTGCTTTCAACCAAAACAAATGTCATAGTAACATTTATCAACCCAAGCTGGCCATATGGTGTGTGATACATAAGCAGATATATCTTGTTTCATTTATGAAGGAGGGACTCTTAGGGCCTGTGCACACGTTGCGGATTTGCCTGCGGGCTTTTCCGCACAGAATCCTCACCTCTTGGCAGAAAACGCAGGTGTGGTTTTGACGCGTTTTTGTGCGGATTTGCCCTGCGGTTTTACACCTATAATGGAATAGGTGTAAAACCGCAGCGGAATCCGCACAATGAATTGACATGCTGCGGTTTTAAAACCACACCAAATCTGCGTGGAAAATTTTGCATCATGTGCACAGCTTTTTTTTTTCCATAGATTTACATTACACAGTGCCCTGCCTGCGGAACTGCAGCGGAACCGCAGGGCAAAAACCTCTGCGGAACCGCAGGCAAATCCGGAACATGTGCACAGGTGTTATGATTTGGTAGCTGAGGAGAGCAGGCAAAAACAGCAATACACCAGAGAGGTTGGAATCTATCCTGACTAACCACCACAACTAAAGGCAGCCGTGGAGCGTTCCTACGTTGGTCCTAGACGCCTCGTCACAGCCTGAGAGGTTAACTACACCTAAAGATAGAAAGAGGAAAGCTATCTGCCCGGAGCAGATCCCCAAAGAACATAGGAAGCCCCCAAACATGTAATGGCGGTTAGACAAGAGAAAATACAGACACAGACAGAAACTAGTATGAGCAAACGTTGGGGCCCAATCTTCCTAGACAGAAAAGGATAGGAAGGACACTTACTGCAATCCAAAAAAACCCTAAAAAATACCAACTCTACTAATTGCAAAAACACCTGAGATCACACGACCTCTACCACCTAAATTAGTTCTCTGGTGTAACAAAACTAAGCCACAGCCACTGAAAAAGCTGGAAAAGGCAAATGAACAAATAACAGTGGCTCCAGAAGAACTGAGAGGAGACCAAGCCCCCCGGGGAGGGGGACCTGGCTAACTTCACAGAAATGCAGAGAAATATGCAAATGGTAAGCACAAAAACAAAAAGCAGAAAATATCTTATCTGAGAGCAGGAGAAGAGGCAAGACTCAGCAAGCTTCCAAGTGAACCAGGAACCACAGTTGAGACAAGAACAATTGATCACCGGCAACCATGATGGGAGGAAACCTCCCTTATATAAGACCAGTCTGTAACTCCTGATTGCCAATCCTCATTGAATGGTTCAGTACTGTTTGTAACCACCAGAGGGAGCTTCTGCTCAGAATTCATTTCTAACACATTCACAACACACAGGCCCTTAAAGTCACAGAGCCTATTTTTACAGGGGCATCAGGCATTAATCTGCTTAAAGGGCCATTATTAAACAGTGGGTCTCTTAAACTGTTATTGCCTATGCAGTGAGTGGATGGGCTGCCAAGAATTACGACACACTCCAATACCCTTTTCACAAGATGTCCAAGAGGGCTTCCATAAAAAATGTTGCATTGAATGCAAGGCCTGCCCTGCTACCAAGTCATATGCACACCAATAAGCCTTTGAACCCAGGTACTGGATGGGCCATGAAAATCCACTTCACATTATTCATTTTGTACTCCCATTCCCTTTTCTTATGCATTGACTGCAAGGCCTGCCCTGCTACCAAGTCATCTGCACCCCAATAAGCCCAATCCCCTTTGGAAGAAACATGGATGGCCTCTTAACAAATAATGTCCCATTAAAAAGGAGCGGGTCTCCTAGACTTGTAATGCCTGGCCAACATTTTCCTCTCTGGGGTACACCTCAACCTTTTTCATAACAAGTATTTAACACCCAGCAAAAACCCCCACCCTTGTTAGGATTTTGACACTGGCTGTAGCAGCACAGAACATGTTAACGCTGGTGATCTAGTGGTGGTGGATGATGAGCCATGGAGGAACATCTGATTAAAAACTAGGCCAAATTTAAAAGAGCGGGTCTCTTACACTTGGAATGCCCATACACTTAGTGTGTGGGCTGGCAAACATTTTCCCCTGTGGGTACACCGCAACCTTTTCTATAACAAGTATTTTATGCTCATCAAAACCACCCACCCTTGTTAGGAATTAGACACTGGCTGTAGCAACACGGAACACGTTAACCCTGGTGATCTACAGTCAGTGGCTGATGAGACGTGAAGGAAGGCCTGATTAAAAACTAGGCCCAATGTAAAGGAGCGGGTCTCCTACACTTGGATTGACTATATGCTGGCAAAAATTTTCCCCTGTGGGGTACACCTCAACCTTTTCCATAACAAGTATTTAACACCCAGCAAAAAAACCCCACCCTTGTTAGGAATTCGACACTGGCTGTAGCAGCACGGAACACTTTAACCCTGGTGATCTACTTGCAGAGGCTGATGAGACGTGGAGGAAGGCCTGATTAAAAACTAGGCCCAATTTAAAGGAGTGGGTCTCCTACACCAACAGTTCAGTGTGTGCATGTGGGGCCAACCCCGATGCACGTTTCGGTATAAACCTTCATCAGGGTATCTGCAGTCTTTATACATGTTGTGGGGGGTCACACTTGCGAGAAACTTGCACGAGTCTCGCACCTTAATAACCGGCACTCAGGACCGGAGTGTTCAGCTGCATAGAAATACATGCAGCCGCACACTCCAGTGTTGGGTATTGAGGTGCAAGACTCGTGCGAGTTTCTCGCAAGTGTGACCCCACCCTCACAATGGGGCTACTATACAGATCACACTGATAGGATACATGTATCTTACATGTGGTGGATATTTACACTGATATGGTCTCTGACTTATCATACATGTCTTGAACACTAAGATTCTGATATATCCTGTTATATTGCAGGTTGTGTTTTGATTGCAGTTTAGCATCTATTTACATGCATGCTCCTCTGTGTGTCAATTTAAAATATTGTGACTCTTCATATACTTACTGTTCTAACCTGATGCAGTGTCCAGTTATGATAAAAGCACATCTATAAAAAGGCTTATATCTGTATATATTATTGTGATGTGTGTGCACCTGTCTTCCACAGTGCCACCATTATATCAACCATGTATTTAATAAAAGGTTTTTATCCTCATTACATGCATGCTCGTTTGTGTGTCAATTTACCATATTGTTTTTCCAATAAATTTTATTAAAATTTATAATAACAGGGAAAGGGTAAGGGAAGGGGGAAAGGGAAATAATGCATTGTCATACAATCAATCCATAAAATACAAAGAAGAAATAGATATTTCTCAGATCAAAAACATAGCCAAAGATATTACGCAAATATAAACTAGAAATACAAACCAATGCCCTTATGGAAATAGTTCTATCCAACGGTTCCATTAACTAGCAAATGTTTTAAAGCACTTATTTGAAATAGCAATTTTATTTTCATAAGATTTATGTAAAGAAGTTTTATTAATTAAATCTTGTAATGAGGGAATATTAGGGGACTTCCAAAAAAGAGCAATATTATTTTTGGTAACTAAAAAAAGTGAAGAATAAGTTGTCTTATGGATGGAGTGAACTGATCAATGCCCAGAGAGAGTAAGGCCAATTGAGGGGTTAAAATAAAATCATTAATATTTAAAATTTGACCAACTAAGGACTCAACCTCTATCCATAATGGTCTAATCTTTGGACATGACCAGTAAATGTGAAATAGAGAACCAATCTGTCCACATCTCTCCAACAATTTGGGGAGTTGTCTGAGTTGATCTTGGCTAATCTTGAGGGAGTATAGTATCATCGTGATAATAGTTTATAAAACGACTCTTGGAGAGTCATTGAAATAGTGGAAGAGTACGTTGTTATAATCGCCTTTTCCCAATCGTCTATGTCGACTAAAAGGTGGAGGTCCTATTCCCATTTAATCATGTCAGGAGATTTATAAAAGGTTTGATCCAAGCTAAACCATTTATAAGGGTATTGAATGCTCCAAAAAATATTATGACCTACATTTTTTAACATAAGGACAGAAGGTTCAGAGAGATATAGATATGGTTTGGTCTGCAGAAAAGGCTCTATTTGGTTCTTCAAGATTAGAAATTGTAAAAAGGCAGAAGAGGGAATCCCAAATTTAGCCTTGATTTGTGTAAATGGGTAGAAAAATTTACCATCGTAAATGTCTTGAATTTTGGTAACACCACAACTAGCCCAGAGTGGATCTAGATTAAACTCTGCAATAACCTCAACCAAAGAAAGAGGAAGTCCTTTAATAATTTCTGATTTAGGAATTTGCCTTCTAAGTCTGAATAATTTCATCCAAGCTTCTGAAATCGCTAAGAAAATAGGATGATTAATAGGGAAAGTCCCTTTTTTGATAAGCAGATTGAAAATAATTTTGTTCAGTGGGGTATCTTTATTGAAAAATAATTCCAAGTCAATCCAAGATGGTTTATATAGGCTAGGCCACCACCAAATAGACTGCTTCATGAGATTAGCATAATAATATGCTGTAATGTTGGGCAGACCCATTCCACCATGTGGTTTGCTTTTAAATAATTGATTAGTAGCAATCCTAGCCCTTCTATTACCCCACGCAAAAAGATTAATGTTGTGAATGTGTTAGAAATGAATTCTGAGCAGAAGCTCCCTCTGGTGGTTACAAACAGTACTGAACTATTCAATGAAGATTGTGAAGATTGGCAATCAGGAGTTACAGACTGGTCTTATATAAGGGAGGTTCCCTCCCATCAAGGTTGCCTGTGATCAATTGTTCTTGTCTCAACTGTGGTTCCTGGTTCACTTGGAAGCTTGCTGATTCTTGCCTGCATCTTCTGCTAACAGATAAGATATTTTCTGCTTTTATTTTTGTACTTGCTTTTTGCATTTTTCCCTGCACTTCTGTGGAGGTCAGCCAGGTCCCCTCCGGGGGCTTGTGCTCCTCTCAGTTTATATGAGTCACTGTTATTTGTTCATTTGCCTTTTCCAGTTTTTTCAGTGGCTGCGGCTTAGTTTTGTTACACCAGAGAACTAATTTAGGTGGTAGAGGTCGTGTGATCTCAGGTGTTTTTGCAATTAGTAGAGTTGGTATTTTGTTAGGGTTATTGGGATTGCAGTAAGTGTCCTTCCTATCCTTTTCTTTCTAGGAAGATTGGGCCCCAACGTTTGCTCATACTATTTTCTGTCTGTGTCTGTATTTCCTCTTGTCTAACCGCCATTACATGTTTGGGGGCTTTCTATGTTCTTTGGGGATCTGCTCCGGGGCAGTTAGCTTTCCTCTTTCTATCTTTAGGTGTAGTTAACCTCTCAGGCTGTGACGAGGCGTCTAGGACCAACTTAGGAACGCTCCACGGCTGCCTTTAGTTGTGGTGGTTAGTCAGGGTACTGCAATCCAGTAGATTCCAACCTCTCTGGTGTATTGCCGTTTTTGCCTGCTCTCCTCAGCTACCAAATCACAACAGTATCACCGGCCTAACTGAAAATTATATGGTACTCACAGAAGGTAAAAAAAAGTGTGGAAAGAAAAAAAAAGTAGTCAGAATTGTCAGAGATATTTCTTTTTTCCTGTTAGTTGCATTTTTTTTTCTCCCTCTGTTTCTCTGAGTGCTGAGGAGGATTTTTTTTTCTCTCAATGGAGCTTGCACAGTTGTCTGGCCGTGTGGATCAGCTTGCCACTGAAGTTCGGAGTATTGCTATCTATCTTGCAAGGTTGCCTGTTGTGGAACCTAGGATTCCCATGCCAGATTTGTTTTTAGAGGATCAAGCTAAATTTCTGAATTTCAAAAACAACTGTAGTTGTTTTTTGCCTTAAAACCTAAGTCCTCAGGGAACGCAGCACAGCAGGTTCAAATTGTCATCTCTCTCCTGCGCGGCGATCCTCAGTATTGGGCTTTTTCCCTGACACCTAGTGACCCTGTTTTGAGTAATGTTGATGCATTTTTTCTGGCTCTGAGGTTATTGTACGATGAACCTAATGTCACTGATCAAGCTGAAAAAACCTTGTTGGCATTAAATCAGGGGCTTGAGGACGCTGAGTTATACTGTCAGAAATTTCGAAAGTGGGCAGTCCTGACCAAATGGAATGATGATGCTTTGGCAGCCCTTTTTCGGAAGGGTCTGTCAGAGAATGTAAAAGATGTTATGGTGGGTTTCCCTGCTCCCTCTGGTCTCAATGATTCTATGTCATTAGCGATTCAAATTGACAGACGTTTGCGTGACGTAGAGGTATGCGTGGAATGGTGTTGCCTTGTGAGCCAGCTTCTGAACCCATGCAGTGTGATAGAGTGGCTTCTGGGGCACAGTGTCATGAGTTTCGAAAACGCGATGGATTATGTTTCTACTGTGGTGACGCCTCTCATGCTATTTCAGTCTGCCCTAAGCGGGGAAGACGTTTTGCACGCTCAGTTGTCTTGGGTAGTGTTCAGACTAAATTTCTGTTGACTGTTACCCTGAATTGCTCCCTGTCCACATTTTCTGCTCAGGCCTTTGTTGATTCGGGAGCAGCTATTAACCTGATGGATTTTGATTTTGCTAAACGTTGTGGGTTTCCCTTGATACCCTACGGAAGTCTATCCCCCTACTGGGGATTGATTCTACCTCTTTGGCTGAGAATAAACCCCAGTTCTCTACTCAGGTGATAATGAGGGTTGAACCTGATCTTCAGGAGAGTTGCAAATTTTTGGTGCTGTATAATCTGCATGACATTATTGTACTAGGTTTCCCTTGGTTACAGTCTCATAATCCTGTTTTGGATTGGAAATCTGTGTCTGTAACCAGTTGGGGCTGCCAATGTGTTAATGCCAACACTCCTGTTTTCTCTGCCTCTCCCCAGGCTCAGGATGTTCCTGACTTTTTGACTGATTTTTCTGATGTGTTTAGCAAAAGTAAATCTGCATCCATGCCCCCCCATAGGAGCTATGACTGCGCTATTGAATTAGTGCCTGGTAGTAAATTCCCTAAAGGTCGCCTTTTTAACTTGTCTGTACCTGAACATGACGCTATGCGGTCTTATATCAAGGAGTCATTGGAGAAGGGTCATATCAGACCATCCTCTTCACCCTTGGGTGCCGTTTTTTTCTTTGTGGCCAAAAAGGATGGTTCATTAAGACCGTGTATTGATTATCGTCTCTTGAACAATATCACTGTGAAATATCAATATCCGTTACCCTTGATTTCTGACCTGTTTTCCAGGGTGAAAAGTGCTACTTGGTTTACCAAGCTTGACCTCAGGGGGGCGTATAACCTTATTCGCATTAAGCACGGGGATGAATGGAAGACGCATTTAATACCACAGAGGGGCATTTTGAGTACCTAGTGATGCCCTTTGGGCTCACTAATGCTCCTTCCGTCTTCCAGTCCTTCATGAATGACATTTTCAGGGATTTTGTGGATAAATTTCTGATTGTTTATTTGGATGATATCTTGATTTTTTCCAATGACTGGGACTCTCATGTGAAACATGTTCGGACTGTGTTCCAGATTTTGAGAGAGAATGCTCTGTATGTGAAGGGATCAAAGTGTCTTTTTGGCGTACAGAGGATCTCATTTCTGGGATTCATTTTGTCCCCATCTGTTATTGAAATGGACCGATCAAGGTTCAGGCCATCTGTGATTGGGTCCAACCTACTTCATTAAAGGCTCTTCAGAGATTCTTGGGTTTTGCCAATTTTTATCGTAAATTTATTGGTAATTTCTCTTTTATTGTTAAACCATTGACTGATTTGACCAAAAAGGGTTCTGATGTGGTGAATTGGCCTCCTGAGGCAGTCTCTGCGTTTCAGGAACTTAAGCAGAGATTCACTTCTGCTCCTGTTCTATGGCAGCCTGATGTTTCTCTGCCATTTCAGGTGGAGGTTGATGCCTCTGAAATTGGGGCAGGTGCCGTTTTGTCCCAAAGAGATCCATAGACCTCTAAAAGTAACCCTTGTGCCTTTTTCTCTCGAAAATTTTCTCCAACTGAACGTAATTATGACGTGGGTAATCGGGAGTTATTGGCCATGAAGTGGGCTTTTGAAGAGTGGAGACATTGGCTGGAGGGAGCCAAACATCAGGTGGTGGTCCTCACGGACCATAAGAATCTGGTTTATCTGGAATCAGCCAAGCGACTTAATCCTAGACAGGCCAGGTGGGCCTTGTTTTTCACACGTTTTAATTTTGTGGTTTCCTTTCTTCCTGGCACTAAGAATGTTAAGACGGATGCCCTCTAGAGGAGTTTCCTTGCGGACTCTCCTGAGTTATCTGATCCTGCTGTTATTTTGAAAGAGGGTGTAGTTCTTTCCGCCATCTCGCCCAATTTGTGACTGGCTCTGGAAGGGTGACAGGAGGATAAACCCGAGCGCTGCCCTATTGGGAAATTGTTTGTCCCAGACCGGTGGAAAAAGAGTGTGATGTCTGAGATTCATTGTTCCGCGTTGGCCGGTCATCCCGGAATTTTTGGTACCAGAGACTTGGTTAGTCGGTCCTTTTGGTGGCCTACTTTGTCTCGTGACGTCAGGGAATTTGTGCAGTCCTGCGGGACTTGCTCTCGCTCCAAGCCTTGCTCTCGCTCTAGTGGTTTGTTGATGCCATTGCCTGTGCCCAAGAGACCATGGACCATATCTCTATGGATTTCATTTCCGACCTCCCTGTTTCTCAGAGAATGACCGTTATC